>JZKD02S1678381.1:521490-548991 GCA_000966675.3 Picea glauca | reverse complement strand
ACCATTTTACCTCAAATTAAGCTTCATAAGAAAGAACCTTTCAATCATGAATACATGTGCCAGATGGATATTTGAGATTTTAATGCTAAGAATATTTCTGTAGAAATTTGTTATTTTGGGCCTCTTAGTTCTAATTTTTATAAGAAGAACAATCTCGATAAAAATTGTCCTTACAATGGCTTAAAGCTATTGAAATTTTGGTAAGCTTGTTTAACCATAGATAATGTCACATCATTGTCACCCAAGCATAGACATTCGCATATGCCAGCCTCGAGCACATTAACCTTTGACATAATTATTCTAGAAATCCATACTAGAACCAACAGATAAACCCTAGCTTCTAACTGCATCAAGAACTCAAGACAAGTAGAGTGCTCCTTCTCTAAGGGTAGTGCATAAGAGAGAGAGAGTCTCCATATCCACATAACAAGTACCATACACAACTGCAACAGTTGCGGGTGCACTACTCTCTCTCAAACTTGTTCCATACCTAACAAGAATATCACCAAGAGTTTTACCAGGCACCACCAAGAACCACCCTAGAAGATGTGCCTTCCTTGTATGCCACTGTAGCTCCAAACTTGCGCTATACTGGATGAGAAAGTGAGTGTGGTGAGTGAAAAAATGAGCCAAGACGTCCTATATTTATATTAATATGTTCATTGACTTTTTTCGATGGGATGACCTGACTTTCTGATAATTATATTCTAAAATTATTTATTCTGCTAGGCCGACTTGTCTTCTAGGGTTTTCACACATTTGTTTAATGGTTCTCTTACTTCTGGAATATTCTAATCTAAGTACAAAGGTTACACTTGGAGGTTAATACCTCCTGCAACTACTAAAAAATCAACACTCCCTCTTATCTAGGGAGGTATTGACTAAGATGTTTTTCATGTAGTGGTCTCAAATGCATCCATCCATCTCACATGGCATGGGAAAGACTCACATGGTATTGTAGACCAGTCTACATGTAGCATCACCATAGCCACATAGGATATCATATGATCAAACAGATCATGTAACATGTATCACCATCATAACCGCACATTATCCATCTAGCTGGAAAACACCTCCAACACTACTATTTTTCCCTCCAGCTAGTAACCTTCGATGCTACTGATCGACACTCTAACTGGGAATCATTTCTGAAACTACAGGTTGAAATCTAGTTTATACATAACTAGTAACTCGTCAACTCACACATAATCTGACTCAAAAAATTTAACACTCCCTCTTAACAAGGAAGGTATTCCTCTTGGCACGATCATCATCATTTCTTCTGTGCTTTTGCACACCTCGACCATTGTCTTATTTAATTTCGTGAATCCATACATCATAAGAAGCTATGCACTTTCACTGGAGTAGCGTACCAGCCTTTGTTAGAGTAGCATACCAACCTGTGTTGGGGTAACATACCATCCTACGTTGGAGTATCATACCAACCTGCATTGGGGTAACATACTAGCATGCATTGGAGTAGCATACCAACTTGCGCTTGTGTAACATAACAACCTGCATTGGAGTAGCATACCAACCTGCACCGAGGTAACATACCAGCCTGTGTTGGAGTAGCATACCAACCTACACTGGGGTAATATACCATCCTACGTTGGAGTAGCATACCAACCTGTGTTGGAGTAGCATACCAACCTGTGTTGGGGTAGCTCCCACTACTGGGGATCACCTCACTTCCCACTACTAGGGAACACATCAATTCTCACTATTGGAGAAAAAAAATTGGACCACTCCAATCTTGTACCTGACCGTGGCTTGGTCAACATATCAACTACTTGTTCGTAAGTAGAAATATAATGGAGAAAGTGTCTCATCATGGTCTTCTCCCTCTTGCTGGGAGAATCCTATAGAAACAAATCAAGCTTTGTACATCTCTAGGCTATTTATATGCAACATGATTGATCTTGTATATCAATTTGGAAGTCACCATTGACTTCCCTTCTGGTCTCATAACCAAGAAAAATATATATATCCCAATCCTTCTGATTGTCTTCCTCCTCGGTCACTGTAGCAAAGTCTACTGAAGCAAGGGAATATTCTCATAAGATCTCATATCTCCTTGAAGCTTCTAAAGCTTCAATCTATCCTCCTCAACTCATGGAACTTGTCTATCAGTCTTGGAAGAAATATCTCTCTTCCATTTGAATATGACAAGGAATACTTTTTAAATGAAAGTATCTAAACCACTGAATATCTTTGAGATCAGGCTCATTTTGAGTCTCTGTGCTCCCTCCGAATCTTGACTCCCTATAAGTCTATATAATCTTTGGATGATTTCCTCTGAAGTCTCCTATGAATGGTTATGGGGAGGTTTCTCCTCCCTACTGGATAATGAGGGCTGACTCCCTCTGAAATCTAGCTCCTTTTGAGTTGGTACTTGGTGGGGCCGCCTGCCTCACCACTGGCGGAGCCATATTCTCCTCATGATATGGCTCATCAGTTCTATATATCTATATATATGCATCCTGCAAATTATCATGGGACCATGTTGTCTTCTCCTTGGTTACTACAACAATTCTGAGTAGACTCTTATAGCTCTACTAACTCTTCTTGATCTGAATAGTGATCAACTACACCAGAGGGATTTGTTCGGTCATATTTGGAGCCTTCTTCTCCATACAATCAATCTTCATATGAGATACTTAGTATCCCACAAGAAAATACCCTTCTTCCTCTTCTTCTTCTTCTTCTTCTTCGGTACATGGATGTATACGATCATGTATACAACTTCTTATCTAGATAGTATTCTTCATGTCTCAAACTAGAGACCATCTAATATGTTGTCTCCTACAACTATTACTTTATCTTCCCTCAGAGTTATCACTTGTGACCTGCCCGAAATAAGGAAAACAAAAAGGGAAAATAGTAGACAAGAATAATACTCTTATAATAATAAAAGCAAGAATGAGAACTATAATCACAATAGCTCCTTCTTAGAGTTATTGCTTGTGACCTACTTGGAACAAAAGCCAAAATAAAAATACAATAATAAGGAATGGAACAACACTCTTCTAGTGTTGTGATCAATCATTCCTCCATGGTAACCTTCCCGGAACAAGAAAACAAGAACAAAAAGTATAATAGCATTTTCATAAGAACATATCTATGCCAACACGAATAAAATACAATCTCATGGTAATCATCATATTAATACCAAGGTGACCTGCCTGGAAGAAAAACAAGAAGTATCTCCTAGAGGAGATTTTAGTTCATCTTGCAAACAAGTACTAGCATTGATAGATGATTTAAGGGGCCAAATTTCATAAAAACGACTAATTTTCCATGGTTTTTCCCAAAAAATGATTCGCCAATTTCCATTTTTTCTAAAAACAATTTGCCCAAATTCCATAGAATAAAATTATTTTACCTTAAAAATTGCCAAAATTTTATAGAAACTATATAAAATCCTTAGAAGTTTGAATATTTTTACAAAACTATCTCTAAACATTTTACATTTTGCATATTAAGGACTAGTAAGATTAGCCCATGTTTCTATATTTTAATATAAATTTCCATCCTTAAAATTATCCCTACTAGCATTTATATGCTGCCAAGTATTCATTGTATCTAGCAGTAATAGAACCTGTCAAGGATTGTTGTCACAACTAGTAATGTAGCAATTATCAAACTTGATATGTACAAATTGGAAAATTATTAATTTAATCAATCAAAATTGGAACCTGGAGTCTTATCTTGAAGAACGAGTGTTGTTGATTTTCTTCCGAGTCTCCTTCACTCAAGATGACAAGTATTCTCTTCAACCTATCCCCTATACTTAAGACAAGATGCTTTCTTGACAGAAATCTGAGTTAGAGAATATAATGCAAATAAACTCTAAAATATCAACCTTAATCAATCTAATACTTTGAATAAAGTTAGTTTCTAACTTTAACTTTGAATAGAGGTTAGTATGATAATCATAACTTCAATATATAAAAATACAACTAGATGTTCATAAGATCACAATAATTCCATAACAACTAAAGGCATATGAAAACAATCAAACTTGGAGTGCGTTGTTCCTCTGAGTGTGATGGATATGAGATCCCTATGGATCTACGATTGTTGCTTAGAATAGAGATCCCTTCTCCTGCAATCACACTTAAAATAGTGATACAATTTAAGCATATATAAGTACATACCTCCGATAGCATCGACAGGTAGTGGCACCATTCGACAACAGTGAAAAACAATGATGAACCTTAAAAATTCAAAGGTGCTCCAACTTGTAATATAAAGGTAGTTGGAGATGCGCTAGAGTAAGGCGCACTAGGAAAACCAAAAATTAGTCCCAACACTTCACATAAATTTTCACTGCAATTGGTGTTGGCACTGCAATTGGTGTTGCAATTGGCACTGTTACTGGTACTACAATTGGAACTATAATTGGTGCTACAAATGGTACTACAACTGGTGCTGCAATTGGCATGAAACAACTGGCATGAAGGAACTTGAATGAAGGAACTAACACTACAACTACAACGGGCATTGCATAACTAGGGTTTTATGAAGAAACCTTAATTTCTCAACTTTAGAAATTTGCAGATTTGATCGAGAAAAGAGATTTGTCCTACTTAGGTGACCTTCTTAATGAGTTCAGTAAGTGCTCAATGATCTTGAAAATGGGGGAAATTGAGGATATTCCTTCCCGCGGTTAGACTGTTACGAAGGAAACCAAATTTGATACCATGTTGAAATTTTGGTATGATCGTTTAACCATAGAGAATGTCACATCATTGTCACCCAAGCATAGGAATTCACACATGCCACCGCCGAGAACATTAACCTTTGACAGAATTATTCCAGAAAGAAATACTAGAACCAATAGATAAACCCTAGCTACTAACTGCAACAACAACTCAAGACAAGTAAAGTGCTCCTTCTCCAAGGGTAGCACACAAGAGAGAGAGAGAGTCTCCATATCCACAGAAAAAATACCATACACAACTGCAACTGCACTAATATCTCTCAAACTTGTGCCATACTTAGCAATAATATCACCAAGAGTTTTACCAAGCACCACCAAGAACCACCCTAGAAGATGCGACTTCCTTGTATGCCACTGCAGCTCCAAACTTGGGCTATATTGGCTGAGAAGGTGAGTGTGGTGAGTGAAAAAATGAGCCAAGACCCGACTTTCTGATAATCATATTCTAAAATTATTTATTCTGCTAGGTCGACTTTTCTTCTAGGGTTTTCACACATCTATTTAATGGTTCTCTTACTTCTGGAATATAATCTAAGTACAAAGTTTACACTTGGAGGTCGATACCTCTCACAACTACTAAAACATCAACAAGAGAAAGATATTTACACTATGAGGAATGAAGGAAGTAGAATCTTGCTAGGAGGATTTAATGATAGAACAACTAATCAAGCTATCATTTTAAGAAATGATTCCAAACCTAAACTTCTATGGCTAGATGAGGACCTTCTTTTAACTAGAAGATACAAAAGAAACTATGAAGTCTTAATCAAGAATTTGATTGGTGCTGAGCTAATCAAGATCTCCAATTCTGAAGATCTAATAATCTCTAGTGGTCTAATGAAGTGGTCGAAATCCAACTTGATGAATTGTATTCATGGGCTTGGTAGTAATGTCATATATTATATGATATCTAATGTCCAAATATACAACCAAATAACAATTTTTGACCTCTTAAATGATCACGAGCCTTAATATTATCATAGACCTTTAACCATAACTCTACACTTTGTTATGCATAAAATCCACATTGAAGAGAATTCTGATTAAATCAAAAGAACTTGATTGTTGAAAAAAATAAAGATGGTATTTGTTTAAAGGATTTAAATATTGAATTATATCTCCTATCAAATAAGAATAATATCAAATACCTCTATCATAATTTTATGATAATGCTCTCTACTTCCATTAACAAGTTCTCTATAGAGGTGTTGTGTAAAAAGGAAAATAGAACGACCAACCTTTGGTATAATAAAGAGTGCAACATTGCTAGAAAATCCAATGGGGATGCTTCTAATGAGTCCTTAAAATTTGACAAGATAAATTAATACAAAGCCCTAATTAAAATGTAAAAAATGATTGTATAAATAGAAAGCAAGAGAATCTTTTGCACCTATTTAAGCTAGATCCTAAGAAATTATGAAGGAAAATTCCAACTTGTAGAACTAAAGAAAACAATATAATTCCCTTGAGGGTCTGTAATTCCTACTTCAAAATATATACGAAATCCCCTAATGTCACGACAACATTCAATTCGTTTCTACATAGGAATAAGTTTTTTCAATAAAAGACATTGAGTTTGGGTTTAAGCGGCTCTCAAAAGGGAAAGTTACGGACAATGAACATTACCAAGTTGAAATCTTAAAAATTGGAGGGCCTATCCTCATCCCTCACATCCACAAGATCTTAAATTTAACAGTCAAGTAGGGATTCCATAAACCCTGGACTTAAAGCTTCATTGTACCTATTTTTAAAAGTGAGGATAAAAACAATCCATCTAATTACAGTACCATTATGATTAGCCCCATTTTTATCCAAGTTATGTGGAATTATCTTGGAAAATAAGATCAACGTATGACTAGAAATCCACGGAAAAATAGCTAAATGCTAGGTTGAACCTAGCAGCTATAATTCAATTGTGGACCACCTTGTTACACTTAGGATCATTATGAAAGACTGTTGAGATATATTGCGGTAAGGTTGTATGAGAACATTATTGTCAAGTTTAGAAACATTGAAGATTGGTTAAATAAATTGGTTGTAATATAGGTTTAAGCAAGGGCGACCCCTATCCCTTACACTTTTTGGCATATACGTTGACAAGTTAGAGGGTTGTTTGGAAGAAACAGGTTGTGTCAGTGTGACTCTTGTTGGTATAGTAATCATCTTTCATATTTATGTTGATGATATTTTTCTTATGGTAAGGAGTCCCTATGATCTCAACAAACAACTCAAAATTCCCAAGGATTTCTACTATAGTATGGGTATAATTGTTAACATTGATAAACCAAAGTTTATGATGATTAAATACAAAAATATCACAAGTATGTTAATTTCGTGTATGACAACAACAACTTGGAGGAAGTGAATTCATACAAATGTCTCAGAAATAATCTCCGTAACAAGGTTAACTATATAGAGCATTGAGAAAAGGATAAATGGAGGGTGGAAATTTTATTATGGACTTGTAAAAAATTGTAAATGAACATTCCTTTGGCTATGGGATAAGAAGAAACTCCTCTTTGAGACTCTCATCACTCTTGTTATCTTATATGGCTGTGAATTTTGGGGTTGTAGTATCTCTAGAGAATTATGGAGAAAGATAGAGCAAATCCAAAAGAGTTTAACTTATAATCTCGAAATTAAAGACAATAAAACCTATCCTATCCTCCTCATAGAAGTGATCATTTCCCCTATTGAGAGAATGACTATGAATAGGTACCCAATGTATAAGAACAAGATAAACAACATGGAGGAAAAGAGGCTTCCTAATATTTCTTCAAACTCCAGTCAAAACCACGTGTGGCTCAAATAGGGGTGGCATAAAGATGCCAAGTCTTGTCTAAATCATTAGGGAATAAAGGAAGATATCACTTTGCAGTATAACAATAATATCAAAAATATTATTACATCTAAATTTAAGGACAAATTTTGGTGTGATAAAGAATTAGAGGATAAAATAAAATTAAGATACTATAAGAAGGTGATAAACCCTAATTTAAAAGATCAAAAGTATCTCTTTGTTTTGAATACTATAAAGAAGAAAGTCAACATTGCTAAAATAGGAACAAGCTTTCACAAGCTCCATAGTGAAATGAGGAGTTGGACAGTTCCGAAAATGTCGTGGGTGGAAATAATTTGACATCTTTGTGACACTAGGAGGGTCGAAGATGAAAATCACTCTCTTAGAATGTCCTGCAGAGACCCACATTATATCACAATTTCAAAATATTTGTTACAATACTGACATTCCTAACCTTTTAACTCATCAAAACTATGGTGATATAGGAATGCTTATCTTGAAACTTTTCAAGCACATAAATACAATTTTAAAGAAAACCAAGTAATTCCTTACCTTTCTTTAGGTTCGATATACCAAATTTAGTCTCATAGATGTTAACCATCATAATCATCATCATAAATAATTTGAATATATACTTTTATTTAAATATTTGTTTAAATAATGTTTTTTAAAATATATTTATCTTGATACATTTTTTATTTTGTTAGAAATGTGTTCGTTAACTGTTGGTTAAGAAACCGTAAATGTCAATTCCTGCTATCTCAACCCATTAAGGTGTGAATTCCGTTTGCTAGGAAACGTGAGTTCAATACCCTTATGGTGTGTTTAGTCGGGAGGAGACACCCGAAAATGCAACCATGTTAAGGATTGGTAGCCACAATCCCCCAATGATTACATTAGGTTTAAATACAAGTGCTTATTCAATTTAATAATTAAATTATATATAAGATTTACAACTTTCTTTAATAATTATATAAATAATTTCACATAAAAATAGTGTGAACATTAATTATGTATGCAATATTTTTTTTAATTAATTATCACTTATACATTAGTTGCATAATGTATTTTTTCAATTTTCCTTTGAATCTTCTGGTAACTATGAACGATATTCATAAGAATAATTTATAATTATGTCGTAAGTATTATAGAAACATATGTATTGAATGTAACATAGATGAGTTTTGTTCAAAATTTGGTCGAAAATTCATATAATTGATCACCAATGAGTTTTGCTGAAAATTTTGTTGAATATTCATAAAATTGTAAATTTAGATTACATATTTTGGGTTTTTTGGATTTTTTTTAAGTGCTAAATAAATTTATGTATTAAAAAACACTATTTAAACAATGTAAAATTATAATTTCTCCAATAATTTAATTGATAAATTGTAATGATAATTGCCAAAAATAAACAATAGAATATTTAAACTACACCTATCTTTCTTAAAGAGACTATTTCTACTTCCAATCTTCCAATCATTTTCTCCTTTTCTTCTAGCTTACTTCTAATTACGTCCTCGATTCCTTTCTCTTCTTCTATTTGAACTTTTAGACTCATGGTCATTTGCTCGACTTCTTCAGAGTTGAAATTTTGAGATCCCTCTTTCATTTTTAATTCTTCCTTGAGTGACTTGTTTTTCTTTCTTTCCTTTCTAAGTTCTTATAATGCACTGATTAGATATGCTCTGAGATCGAATTCACCTTCTTCTTCAAAGTAATCTTCTACTTCCATGAAGAGTAATCTTTCTGAATCACTGCCACTGTCATTATCCTCCTTGTCTGATGAGGAACTGTCCTCCTTTTAGTAGAAACTTTTCTTGAAGAATTTCCTTTTGTTTCTTCTCTTGTTTCCATTTTGATATTTCTTTTCCCTTTTAGAAGATTCTTCTTCATCACTGTATTTATTCTTATGAGTACATTTAGAAGMAAAATGAMCAATACCACTACACTTAAAACATTTCAATGGAAKCATACCTTTATACTTTCCAGTCCCTTTCTTTAATTTCCTTATGAAGTTAGCCATTTCTTCTTCTTTGTCTAAATCATCACTACAACTACAACCTAGTTTTGATTTTTTATTGTTCTTCTTCTTTGTCTTCTTGGATTCCTTGAAAGTTGCTTCCTTCATGAGTGGTTTCTCTTGTTATGTTCCCATTTCATAGGCTATAAATATGCCATGTAGCTCGTCCATGCTCAATGTACCAAGATCTTCTCTTTCTTATAGGGTTGATATTTTAGGATCAAATCTCGTAGGATGAGACCTCAATACCTTTTGAAAAGCCACTAAGTCATCAACTTCTACTCCCAATCCCTTAATAGTGTTAACTATTTTGTCAACTCGTAGAAGGTAGGTTGCAATGTTTTGATCTTGCTTCATCTTCAACTATTCAAACTTAGCTCTAAAGATTTGAATCTTATCTCCCTTAAATTTGGCATCTACTTCATAAATATTTTGGAGTTTATCCCAAAGATCATTTGCACTGTCACAATGCATAACCTTGACAAAACTAAATCAACTAGACTCCTCAAGATGGTACCTTTAGCCTTTGATTTTTTTTCACTGAGTTTCTTTCCATCTCTGTAGGTTGGGGGAGTGGCTGGTGTTGTATACCCATATACTACTGATTTCCAAAAATCAAATCCTTGTGCCTATAAAAAAGTTTTCATCCTTTTATTCCATAAGGTATATTTATGATCGCCAAACACTGGTTCTCCAATCTTAATGTATTCCATGATCTCCTTCGAGTGGTTAGACATCTTCTTGAAGGACCTTCTCTGATACCAATTATTGGAATAATGAGAGGGGGTGTGAATCAATTTGAGCACAATTAGTACTTTTATTCACAATATAAAACCACCCATAAATATCATGAGCATTCAAACCACCATAATTCAATGCATAGACATCACATAAACATAACACACCAAAATTTTACGTGGAAACCCAATTCGGGAAAAACCACATAATGTTTTTCTTATTTATCAAAGAGTACATTAATTGGAAGCACCAACTTCCTATTTCTACAGCTACAACTGGAAGGGGGCTCCAACCCCTTATTTACAAACTTCAACCTAAAGGAAGCTCCAACTCCCTAATTTACCGACTCCAACTGGAAGAAGGATACAATCCCATTTCCTTACCCTGTCCAACTACCCTAAAATATAAATGTAGACCAATATGTCACTGTAAATGATAAACTATTGTTGTTGTTGCTGTTTTTGATACTTTTGTTGTTGATATTGATTTCAATATCTCATCGAGACTGCAACCATACATACCTCATACCAAGATCCATAAGAGAGTTCTCCAAATCAAATGATTATGAATAGCTAAGACATACATGTTCTTGATTTCTTCATAATACACACCCTAACATACAAAGGAAGACATACCTTTAACCTGTAGCTGACCTAAGTTTTAGATCCCTAATCTTCAACAATTTTTCCTCACAAGAATACTCTCCAACTTCTCTTGTTCACCTTAGATATCTTCTACGCACATCATACTTGATCTTCTTGCTTGTATTATCTTCAAATGTGCACATCTATCTTGTATTTATAGTCTTTTTGTAATCACTTTTAGGGTCATCCTGTAAAGACTGATAGGGTTGAGTTGGACTTTCTGACTTGGTTGTCTAACAAAAAAATTCATATCTCCTCATTCCTAAGGAATTAGAGGGAGTTCCATATACCACTGTAAAGGTATCAGAATAATATTTACAACCATATAACCTATTATCCCATTTGAGCTAGGTGTTTAGAGTAAATTTTCCTTCAAATATAGGGTATCCAAACTGAGCATCAAAAATCCAAAAACAATATTTCCAACAATATCCATTGCAATATTTATCTTGGACATATGTAGTCTCCACGTGCATTTGACATCAATAAAAACAATATTTCCAAAAATCTCCCGCTTTGTCATTGATGGAAACCATTAGTCGATTTTGATACTCCCCTTGTCTGCAACTTTCCTTGTGTCTACAGTTCTTCCTCTATTTGCAACTTCTCCCCCTTTGACATCAATGGAAAAAGGGTTTCTCCCCCTGAACTTGTGATTCCCTTTACTGACAATATCAGAGGGTCCACAAGGATGATTTTAGGGGCTAAATTTCTCTTATGGGCTAATTTTCAATGGTTTTCCCCAAAAACATATTCGCTATTCTAAAAATGATTCGCCCAAATTCTATAGGATAAAATTATTTTACCTTAAAAATCACCAAAATTTTATACAAACTATATAAAATCCATAGAAATTTGAATATTTTTACAAAATTATCGTTAAACATTTTATAGTTGGAATATGAAGGATATTAAGATTCACCAAGGTTTCTATATTTTAAAATAAATTTCCATCCTTAAAATCATCCCTGGTAGAGGGATATATATCTCATACAAAAAAATTCTCCTTTTACTTCATTGAGAACGTATACATTCCTTGGGGTTCTGTTTTCATTTGCCACTAATATTCCTAAACCTGCTTTCCTTATCTCACATCCTTTAGAATGAAAAGTGAGGTTGTAACCTTGAGAATACATTTGATTGACACTTACAATATTTTTATTTTAAGCCTTCAACATACAATTGATTTTGTGTTTTAGTCTTTCCATTATCAAGACTAATTGCACCTTTTCCAACTATCCTTGCAGAAGAATTATCCCCAAAGGTAATGATGCCTCCTTTTTCTTCCTTTAGGATGAGAAATTTGTTTTGATCCCCTATCATTTTTTTAGAACATCCAATATCAATGTACCATTGGCTTGCTTTGTCTTGAACATACATTATGTCAAGTCCACATTCTTCCTTCTTCAATTCTTCTTGCTTCCTTTTCCACACCTCTGTGCATTCTTCTCTATGCTTGGTAAGAACATCTTCTTCCCTGTTTTTCTTAGGATACTTTATGGTGATGCTTCTATAGTCATGTGTTATGTGCCAATAGTTATTTCACTTATAAAGTTCAATATTGTGATCAAGTAGAGGAGCAAATGAATTGTATTTTCTGTTATAAAACCCTTGAGAATTTATGGTTTTGTAGCTCACATAATCATCCTTTGAGGCCTTGTAAGGACCTCTATCTCTGTTTCTCACATGGTCACTTCTTTCATAATCTCTACAATCTATTTCTTTATGACCAAAATTATTGCAAGAAAAAAAATATCCAAGAAAGAGATTTTGGTATTGGGTTGTGAAAGGTCTTCTTGGTGGAACGACTCGTCTAAACTCATTCTTGTGAGAAGAATCAGATTTTTATTGGTCATCATTTTCTTTGTTTCTATTGCTTTCATTGTTGATGTATCCTTTGAGAATGTTAACATAGCTATTAGGATTTTCTTCATTTTCTTTTTATGATGGCTTTGTGACCTTATTTCTTGCATCTCCCTTGGGTCTCTTTTTTTTTTCGTTGAAGCCAAGACATGTCTTGATGAATGGTGACCTTTGGAAACCGAGAAAATTATCTATTATTTCATTACTATTTCCAAACTTCAAGCTTGTATTCAACCGATTAGTTGTTTTCTCTAGTTCCTTTATTAAGGAAACTATTTAAGCTTCTAGCTTCTTGCAATTTTCTTCATTTCTTTTCGTTGGCTTCTGACCATTTATTCTATCATTTTTTCCTCTTCTAGTTGAGTCTTTAGGATGATAATTGTATTCTTTGTTTCTTCAATATATCCTTTTTTTCATGTTTCTACAATTTATCCTCCTGCTTTATAATCTTTCCTTTGAGTCTATCTATTTCTTCTAAGGAACTAACGAGTTATAATTCAAGATTCACTTTCTATGAATTTGGATTTTCTTTCTGATTATATTCATTTTCTTCATCAATAGGTTTTGTTTCCATGGTTATGGAGAGATATTCTTCTTCATCATCAATATCTTCCCTTTCTTTATATTTGCTAGGTACTCCTTTTAGCTTTCTCACAAATTATGCTTCTTCTGTCTCTGATTCATAACTAGAAGAATCATTGGATATCTCTTCATAAATGATTTGTAGCTTGTTCCAAATATGTTTAGCTAATGTACACTGCATTGATTTGACAATCTCATAATCTGATAGGCCACTCAAGATGACATCTATTTCTTTTGCATTGTGTTCACTTGACTCCTTCCCAGTTTCATCTATGTAACCTGTTGTGAAGGATTCCTAGATACCAAACCCAAGGGCCATCAAATATGTCTTCATTATTATACTCCATGATGCATAGTTTGTTCCATTGAACAAAGGACCTTTATTTCTAGGGACACCTTCCTTAAAATCCATATGTTCTTGAGATCTTCCTTCTAGTGGTTAAACTATTTCTGAAGGATCTTTCTTTGATACCAATTGTTGAACTTATGATTATATTGAGAGAGGGGAGGGGGGTGAATTGGAATAAGATCATTTTTACTTTATTTAACCATTCACCATTCATTCATTAGCACATATAAACTCAAATCACAATGAACAAAATTTAACTTGGAAACCCTTGTGGGAGAACCACAAAAATTATCTTTATAAATGTCTATAGGCACCATCCTACTGTTACAAAGATTGTAGGCACCAACCTACTAGAGACACCAATATCCTTATCTCAACACCAAATCAACAAGATATTATGTAGGAACCAACCTACTAGAGACACCAATCTCCCCAGTTGAGAATCAACTCAACAAGATAGTGTGTAGGCACCAACCTACTAGAGACACCAATCTCCTTAGCTAAGAACCAACTCAGTAAGACATTTATAGGAACATACTGAAGATATTCATACAGATATTACTTTTGACTTCACCCACATGTTTCATACTTCATGTATTTCATAGCATCATCATACCCTTAACTTTCATGCTCACCGCCTCTCTTTTCTTCATACCCTAGACAAATATTCAAACCCTAGTCAAATTTATCCTTCATGCCTTAGCAAACCTCACAACATCGTTCCTAGAATATAATCCCAGACTTGCAACATCACAACCTCTAAACAACACACTTTGCAACATCATAGAACTTAGTCCTTCACCCTTAAAACTCCAAGAAAAATCCTCTTGCACTTTTGCATGCCAAGAATACTCTACAACTTCTCTTGCACACCTAAAATATATTTTTTGCACCTTAGACTTGATATTATTGCTTGGATTCTCTTAAAATGTGCATAACTATCCTATATTTATAGTGTTTATTTTCTCACTGACAGGTGCCTAAATTGGAATATGTTCAACACCCGTCTAGTACCTTTTTCCTTACCATTTTCCATTGATCATTTCCTTTTTGGTACCTTTATTATCTAGTTTTGTGTCACTTTTTATCAAGGTATGAATCTTTCCCCATATGCCATTTTTATTCTATTCTTACATATTTATTAATGGACTTGTTACTTTCATGCACTAACACTGATATATAGGAGAAATTATAGTGGCTACCTTGCAGTAGTTGCAACTCCTTACAGTGGCTGCAATTCCTCTCTGTTGTTGTCACTCCAAGTACAATACAACTGCCACAACTCTAATTGCACTCTTTGTTGCTGCAACTTCGAGTACAAATTTTGCTAGCAAAAAAATCAAAATAATAGCCAGAAGTCAGGGAAATTTCCTCACATAGGAATATGGCAGGAGGCAAGTGGACAACCAAAGAGAAGTTAGTTTTCTTACCGATTTTCACTCAGTTGATCCAAGCCAACACATTCCCTATCTTTACTAAAATTTGGGAATATCAATGTAAACAAACGAACAACCGTATTCTCAGGGTTTTCCATATGTCCCTTTGTGTTATTTTATACATCAATTGTACTATATAAGAACCCCAACCTCCATAGAGCTTGGGGGGGATTATTCCGGTGATAACATTCGTTTGTTATTGTAAATTTTAGAATTATGCAATATAATTCCTTTTCTTCTCTTGCTCATGTGACAACATGATAAATACTCGTGCTATTTTTGTATTGTATCCCAGTGCCTTATCTAAGGGGATAGGCCCCCCTCCTTAGTCAAGTATTTCTTGTAACATTAAGAGTAGGAGTTGGCTTTTCAATTTTGTTCATTTAATTTTGTAGTTATTTCGTTTCTTAATTTTCTGCAATTCCATATTTCATAGAACAATTAATTGGATTCAGGTGTGGTTAATGTTTAGTTTCCTTATGTTGTGAGTCCTACAATATTAAGCTGCAACTCAGTGTTGATTCAATTTATATAATTTTGTAATCATAAAAGTTGTCGCAACTCCAATCATTGCAACTCACATTGTTGTATCTTTGTGTCATATCTTCATTACTGAAACTTGCATTGTTGTCACTTTTGTGTTGCAGCTCCGTTGCTGCAACTTCACTTGTAGATTTACTCCATTCCGTCTTCTCTTATATTTGTGATAGCTTTATTCCTTAACAACTTGGGATTCATATTATTGGTTTTGTAAATTAACATTGAAATTATGAACATCTAACTATTATAGCAAGAAAAGATCATCATTTTACTTGAGCAAGTTACTATTTGATGTTAGCATAACTTTACTTTCCGCAAGTGTGATTTACTTTATGCAAGTGGGATTTACTTTCTATCAGTGTGATTTATTTTCCATAAGTGAGATTTACTTTTTTCCAGTGTGATTTATTTTTTGCAAGTGTATTTTACCTTATGCAGCTGTGATTGATTTTCCACAAAGTGTGATTTTCTTTTCCTACAAGTGTGATATTTATTTTCCTGCAATTTTAGAAGTAGGATAGCTTGGTGACTTAATTAAGTATCTTGAAGTCTCGACTTGTGACATTTGAAGTACTACAACTCCTTAGTGATTACAACACTACGCTTGCATATATGGTGCATGACAATTCGTAAGTAAGATATGACCTCAGATTGATAATTAAATGCACAACTCTTTAGTTTCTCACTAAGTTAATTATTTTTGGCGTTGTTGCTGGAGAATTGTAAAAAATAGTGGTTGTTCTTTCAATAGTTGTGTGGATTTTCATTTCAGTAGCTTGAGTGCTATGATTTCTTTTTAGCAATTCATAGAATGTTTTTATAACCTTTTCTATTCACAGAGTTAGATATCAGAAAGGTAGATTTATTAGTTCATCCAAAAAACCCTGAAAAACTAATAGTGTAGGTTAATATCAGGAGGGAAAAGAGCACAATCAACCAAACTACCTATCACCTACATCATTTTTTCTTTCCAAAAAGAATCTCGAAACCCCCCCTTAGGAATTTGAGACTATACAAGGATATATGCACACATAGGTTCCACTTTTCGAAGGGTTAATCAATGAACAATACCACTCCATGGAATTCATCTTTCCTGAAGTACCCGTAGAAACAAAATACATCCCATGAAGAGAAATGGTACATGAAATTTTCAAGGAAGAAACCTTTGATTCCAGATTCCCGATCAGAGGATCGAATTAAGAGACTAAAATGAAGAACATCCCTCATTCAACCTTTCCAAATTTTCATGGATTATCTAAAGAAGATACTGACACCTTCCTCTTTGAGTTCGATGTACTTTGCAGAAGCTATGACTATGTGTCAGATGCCTAGATATTGAAATGTTTCCCTATCACACTCAAGGATGTTGCACTACATTGGTTAATGGGTCTTGGTAGGGATATCATCTGCACATGGGACCATATGATGAAGACATTTCTAGAAAAATATCAACACTACTGTAAATATAAGGAAAGAAGGGAGCAATTATTCAGGATGGTGCAACATGAAGATGAGAGCCTTGAAGATTACATTGAATGGTTCAAATATAATGTGCAGAGGGAAAGTCAAGAATATTTAGCTCCTGAGACATGATGTTTCTTGTTTCTAAGAGGATTCTGAGACGACTGCATAGAAATTCTCAAAATGAAGGGTAGAGGAGACATCTCTAAATTGGAATATGATACTATATTAGAAATTTGTCATAAATATTCTAGAGGCACATAAAAAACAAACAGAGGACCAAGGGATATACTAGTAAGAATTAGAAAAACCGCAGGAGATGGAGTTACGAGGGAAGAAATTGGGAACATGTTAGAAGACTTCAAGACCAACATACTTAGTTCCTTGAGCTCTCGGCTGGATACATTGCAAACAAGGAATAATAAAGAAGAGATGGAGCAAGATTTGGCTATCTTTTCCCCAAAGTGCAAGATGAAGCACCCATTGAAATAATGTCCATTGGATTAGATAGAGGTTTGTGGAATATGTAATGAGGACCATGCTACTCATAACTTTCCATACTTATCTAGAATAAAGGTTATCTATCAGAAAGCTAAGGAACTAGAGTAGTTATGCTTTGTCTCTCAGAAGTGACCCTAGCATCTTATACCTCAAGGTATGATCCATGAACAATATGAATATTTCAATTCATGTTGGACTGAACCTTCCATGCAATATGCTTCTCAACCATGGGGTATGCCGACACAAAAATGGGTGGCTCCTCCTCCTCCAAACTAGTTATGGAAACAGGGTTGGAGAAATCCTATTATAGGATGACCTCAATATCTTATGACACAAACACCCATACAACTTCTTCCTCCTCCACAGATGTAGGCATCCACATCCTCCCCTCCTTGATCAAAAATAGCTACACAACCCATTCCCAACCCTAATAACAGAGGGCTAGAACAACCAACGCAAGTTGTTGGACTTGCTTCCTACCCTACCTATTCCATATCTTCCCTGGATTGCAATGATATCCATCTTCAATCCAAGAAGACACTAACCAAGGACAAACCTCATATTAGTATTGAATATTTGAATGAGAATGTCCAAAATGAAGAATTGGAACCAAAAAAATACCAAGATCCTTCGAAAGAGGATAGTTCCCACCCTAAAATTCAAAACCCACCCTATCCAGAAAGGTTTCACCTAGAGAAACCTTTTACTCAGCTTGATTTTGACTTGCTAGGAGAGCTAAAAAATGTGTGTGTAAAAATACTTCTATTCCAAGCCACCAAGGATATGCCCATATATTCAAAAGTTGTATGGGAAATTTTCTTGAGGAAACCCAATAGAAAATGAAAGGATCCCCAAACCGTCCATGTCATGGGAAAAATATTTGACTTAATGATGGGGGGAGTTCTCATAGCTAAATACTCATATCCAGGTAGTCCAATAGTTAATGTGCAGATCAACAATACACTCATCAGTAACACATTAATCAACCTTGGGGTTTCCATTAATATTATGAAATGCGAGACCATGCAAGCCTTAGGACTTATGGGCCTTGGGGAAACCCAAAACATACTCCAACTAGCTGATAGGTCAACCACTAAACCAGAGGGAATCTTGGAAGATGTAGTGATCTCAGTAGACTCATGGGAATATCCCATTGACTTTATGGTCCTATATCCATAAAACTCTCTAGGAGGGTATCCTCTAATCCTGGGAAGGCCTTGGATGGCCACCGCAGATGCCTACATTAGTTGTAAGTAAGGAAATATGACCATATCCCATGGGACATCTACAAAAACATTAACCCTCTATCCTCCTGCCAAACCTAACATTGACCTAGAGACACCACTTTGGCTTGACAGAGACGATAGTGATGAAGAAGGAGAATCCCATCAAGTGCTCTCCATAGATCAATACTTAGCCATAAGGGATAAAACAAAGGATGCTGAAATAAATGATTTAATAGCTTCCTCTTCCTCAGAAAACAACTATATTCTTAAGCATGTGATGCAACAATAGATACATGATTCTCTAGTCTCAACAAGAATCTCTCCCATAGAGCACAAATCCAAACCAGATAAAGACCAAGGATCCCTTATAGAAACCATAGAAATCATCCCAGGGAAAAACTTGAAAATAAACCAGGGACTAATTGAACAACAAAAAGAGTGATTGTTTAAAGTGATGCAAAATCATAGTGATGCCTTCACTTGGGATTACTCTGATATGAAGGGAATCCATCCTGACCTATGCAGACATCACATGTATATTAAGGAAGAATCCCGACCCATTTTCCAACCCCATTGTTGGATTAATTCGACACTAAAGGATATAGTCAAAGAGGAGCTACATCAATTGCATGCATCCAATTTCATCTACCTAATTTCTGATAGCCAGTGGGTCTCCCCTCTAGTAATAGAACCAAAGAAAAAAGGCAAATGGAGAATTTGTGTTGACTATAGAGAACTCAACAAAGAAACACAAAAATACCATTTTCCACTCCCATTCATTGACCAGGTCCTAGAAACGTTGGCCATAAAGAAACACTTTTCTTTCCTCTATGGATTTAGTGGGCATAACCATATCCAAATCGCACCTGAAGATTAAGTCAAAACAATGTTCACCTGTCCTTGGGGGACATTTTCCTATCGTTTTCTACCATTCGGGTTATGCAACATCCCCGCCACCTTTTAACGCGTTGTTATTGGTATATTCTCTGATTTAATTCATGAATGTGTGGAAATATATATGGACGATTTCACGACATATGGGGACAAATTTGATGAGGCATTAGCAAACTTGGAGAATTTTTTTATAAGGTGTAAAGAATCAAAAACTTCCCTCAACAATGAAAAATATTTTATGATTTTAATTGTTAGAATTGTATAAGGACACCGCATCTCATCCAAAGGTATCCAAGTATATCCAACAATAGAAAAGGTAATATTAAACTTTCCAACTCCAACTTCACAAAAGCAGGTACAAAGTTCCTTGGGATATGCTAGTTATTTTCGTTGATTCATTAAAAAAAATTCACATATTGCTCATCCATTATTTTCTTTACTTAACAAAGATACTGATTTTATATGGACTGGGACATGCCAACATGTGCTTTATGAATTTAAAATCAAAGTGTATGAGGTTCTTATTTTAATAGGGCTTGATTGGTCCCTCCATTTTCATATTTCCATGGACTCATGGACACTGCAATTGGATCCGTTCTAGGAAGAAAAGAAGGAAAGGACTCGTATGAAATTTATTATGTTAGCAAGAATCTCTCGTGTGCAGAATTGAACTATATATTAACTGAAAGAGTTTTTTGTTGTTATTCATGCAATAAAAAAGTTCATACACTACATTACATGATATCTGCTAATCTTATATACTGATCGGGATGTTATTAAGTATTTAATGAACAAGCTAATCACCAATGGCATGGTCACTAGATGGTTGATTTTATTACAATAATTCAATATTATCTTCTTAGATAAATCAAGAAAAGATAATGTAGTTTTTGACTTCCTTTCTAGAATAACATCTAATGAAGATGAACCTTCAATAGAAGATTTCTTTACAGATGAGTATCTCTTTGTAGTATCTACTACGCCCCATGGTTTGCAAATATTGATAACTTTTTGGTTGCAGGTAATCTCCCACATCATCTGACTCCCAAAGAGAGACAAAGTATAGTAAGTAAAATTGAAATATTTTCATGGATTGATGGTTGCCTCTTCTACATTGGGCCTGATTTGATTATTAGAATATGCATACGAGAAGATGAAGTCCATGGGATACTAAAAGCTTGTCATGATGGGCCATGTCAGGGACATTTTATTGATAAAATAAATGGGTACAAGGCACTCCATAAGGGGTATTATTGGCGCACTATATTCATATAGTCCAAAGAAAATTTCAAGAGGTGTGATAGATTTTGACACATGGGTAGACCTGTATAAACATATGAAATGTCGCTACAACTGCAGATGGTGTTAGAACCTTTTGAAAAAAGGGACATTAATTTTGTGGAACCAATAAATCCCCCTTCATGTCAGAACTCCTACATCCTCATCTATAGACTATGCCAAAAAATGGATGGAGGAAAAGAAACTTTTGATAGCAACCAAACATGCAGTAGTGGAGTTTCTCCATGAAGATATGTTTTTAAGGTTTGAGATACCACAAGAGATAATGATCGATGAAGGAACTAAGTTCATATCATAACTTGTAAAATACCTGATGGAAAACTACATGATCAAGAATAAAGTAACAACACCATATCACCCTCATGAAAATGGACAAGTAGAGGGGACTAATAAGATCCTTGAGACCATCATCACCAAAACCATTAGACTACACCTCAAGGATTGGGTTGATAGACTCCCTGAATATTTATGGGCCTAAAAAACAACATGGAGAACTACTACATGATGCACACCTTACGATTTAGTATATGGGAAAAGATAACTACTACCCATTGAGAAACAAATATATACACTTAGGACAACAATACAACTTGGGTTGGACCTAATGGAAGCTCTAAAACAAAGAATGCTTCAATCAAAGATTTGGACGAACTATGACAGGATGCCCTACATCGAGCCACAATGATACGACATCAAAGGGATAGATGACATGATAAGTTTATCAAGAAAAACAAGTTCAAAGATGGAGACTGGGAATCATTATTTGATTCCAGGTTCAAGTATTTTAGGGGAAATTTCACACCAGATGGCTCAACCTGTATGAGATTGATATAGTGTATGATAGTGGGGCCATCAAACTGTGTACCATAGATGAAGACATAATCCATCTAATGGCTAATGGACATATAATTCACCTATATCATCAACCCTTGTCAAAGGAATCCTTTTTAAGAAAGATTGAAAATGGATGGCCCTACAATGATATGGAACTCGTTCAGAAAGAATGAATCCTTGCTAGATAATTTATTTTTCTTCTCCCCCCAAAAAATGTGAAAACCATCCTAGTTGGCACATTATCAAAAGAAAAAAAAGAAAAAAGGAACTTCACAGTTTCATGATGGTTATTTCAGTATCCTTCTCATCAAATCTTAAGAAATTTGTTTCTTCTTCTATAATAATTTTTATAGGATATGTAGGGGATAACAATGTTGTTGTAGTTGTTATTACTACAATTACAGTTTTATACAACTTTCATTGTTGCAACTCCCTTTGTCATACCCCCCTTTTTGTTGCAACTTTCTTTGTTGGAACTCCATTTCTACAACTGTCAATTGTTGCAACTCCACTTGCATCTTTGATTCATTCTGCAACTCTCTCCCCTCTCATTCTTGTTGCAGCAACTCTCATCACCATAACTTTCGTTGCTTCAATTCACGCGATAACAACTTTTGTTGTTGCAACTCCGATTGCAACTCTACTTTGTTTTGCAACTCACCCATATCTCCAATGCTACATCTCATTTGCACTACAATTTTGAGTGTTGTAGCTTCATTGTTGCAACTCCACTTACATCTTTTACTTTAATTTTGTTTTCATTTCCGCTGTTGTGTTGCAACTCCACGTTCATTTATTTTATTGAAATTCACATCAGTGATGCTACAATTGTCGTCACACCACTATTGTTTACCACACCACCAATGTTATGACTCTTGGTACTACAAATCCACTAAAAACTAAATGGCCGATTGTGGGACTACACCGTCATCATGCTCGTACAACCACTCGAGGTAAGAAGAGACATGCATGAGTTCCAATAAGAATGTTTGATGAATAGTTTTAAATGGCACGTGTTCTATTATTGTCCCACTATAACCACCACCTTACACCATCATTGTGACATCTGCAACCTTTCACTATCATTTCCATATTCACCATCATTAGTTCCACAATTTAAAATATTCCACCCGATTATCAGCCATTTCCCATGGAACAAAAAACAATCAGAGTTAGAAGAAAGGAGGAACCATGAGGGGGCTCATTGATATGCAGGGAACCTACAAAAGCATTGTTACTCGAGGCATATCACCACATTGTTACTCAAGGCATATCACGCCTGCAGGGGTACGAGGATGAATTAGCTCTGTAATTATCTTTGAATTTTAGAGTTTAATACTCCACGATAGCAGGTGCTTAGGTATAAGTCACTAGGGAGACCATGGCAGAAGTCACCAACTTACCACAGATAGGTGAGATATGATACACTAGAAATGCCTCCCAGCCTGAAATTACAAGGAAAGTCCTTGAGCCTGGAGAGGCCATAGTCAAGAATGGACCAAGATTTGAAAGATGGTCCTTGCCACACCCCTGGAAAGACGTGGCTATCTTCATGGAATGATATTTCATCTTGAATTTTGATATGGGTTTGTTTATCTCCAACATATTTGACTTTTGGATCGTCTCTAACATAACCGACCCATTATTTTGTCATACCTCCTATTCAAGATGTTGTATACCATGAAAAAATTAGTGAAAAAGGAAAAGAACCCCAAATATGTTGTCTCAAACCATGGCCTTATCAAACTATTGTTGGAACGTGCCCTGCACATGGAAGGCCACACTTGGAATAACATTGGTCGAACACCCATTATAATTTGCAAGGATGTAGTGGCTGCACTGCGGGAATCCCAACAAGTAGTGGTTGCACTTTTGACACCAAAATAGGCCACGGTTTCAACTCCACCACTAAGTAACAATGTTGTGGATACAATAACCCCAGATGCTGACACTCCTCCACCAAATAAACCTAGAAGGGAAGCTAGGGTAAGGGGCCATCATGTTTCAACTCCGACAAAGAAATGCCATGACAATGATGTCGAGGTGACTAGAAACAAACACCCTACATATAGAGTAAGAGGGATAAAAAAGAGGCAACCCCCTATTCCAAAGAAAATAAGAACGAGACATTCCTCCTTGGCTACAACTCATCCCAAATGATGAAAACCTACTTAGTTGGAAGAACAATCACAAAAGGGTGACTTGGAAGGTGATGGAGCATTGGCGGAAAAATTCTCCACTGACACACATGAACTAGAGGAGGGAACCAACCAGGAAGCTAACAAGGGAACGGATATAGAGGCCTTTGTTGACCCACAAGGACTATCAAAAGGAAATCTTGGAGAAGGGCTTACTGCCACCCTGGAGGTATTTACAGATGATGAAGAACCAAAATCAAAAGGAACTCTTGGAGAAGGGCTTACTTCCACCCTGGAGGTATTTACATATGAAGAAGAACCAAAATCAAAAGCTCCCACTTCTCCACAAGAACTAGTAGAGAGAAATTATGGAGAAAAGGTCACAAACCCACAAGAAACATAGGAGGAACATCAAGTATACGATCCTGATGATCAACAAGAACCAACAAAAAACACTCCTTGGGAATACTTTTTGAAGCCTTTAGAATCACAAACAAAAGAACCATATCACTCAACATTTCACAAGAGAAAGATGAGTCAAAACCTAAGGCTGATACTTTCGATCCACAAGAACTAGAAAGAATAACTTATGGGGAGAAGAATATTAATCCATTGGATCATCCATAGGAAACAAAGGCTCTTGCTAACATTGTATGAAACACTTTTGGAGAGAAACATGCTCATGCACAAGAACCAGGAAAACAAGAACCAAAAATAGATACTTTTGAGCCTAAAAGGAAGGTTATTGCTACATCATGGGTAAGAATTCCACACTTCTTACCTATATATGCATCTTTAATAAAACAAAATATAATGTTGAGAATGAATAAATGGAATATGTAGCTCAACCTAAAAATGTTGAAGGATGAGCTTGATGAATAGAGGGAACCTGAGAAATCAGGTTACCCTACAACAAGTCCTCTTGTTGTAGGGGAACCCTTCATTGGACTACAAGAAACAAATCAAATTAAGGAAACAAGGGAAGTGTCTATATGTGCCACACACTTTATGTTAATTGATGAGGCCACTCAGACCAGCACATAACAAGGACTAGTAGAAGACAAAGGAGTTACAATAGGGCATGACACCATTGAAAACAAGGAGTAAGTAGAGGAGGTAGACTGTAGTGTTAGTGACTTCCATGGACACCCTGATTTCTCTAGCCTTTAGTGATTGTTGGTTCCATAGGGACATGCACCGATTTTGGGCTAGGGGAGATGATGGGTGCCTAAATTGGAACACTTTCAACACCCGTATAGCACCTTTTTCCTTTCCATTTTCCACTAATCATTTCCTTTTTGATACCTTTCTTATTAAGTTTTGTCTCACTTTTCATCATCGTACAAATATTTCCCCATATGCCATTTTTATGTTATTCTTACATATTTCTTAAGGGGCTTGTTACTTTAATGCACTAAAACTACTATATAGGATAAATTATAGTGAATTCCTTACAATAGTTGTAACTCCTTATAGTGACTGCAATTCCTCTTCGTTGCTGCAACTCCGAGCACAATAGAACTACCACAACTCTAATTGCACTCTTAGTTGCTTCAAATATGAGTACAAATTCCTCAATAACAACACTCAACATTACAATCAATAGTAAGGGAACGTTCCTCACATAGGAATATGATAGGAGGAAAGTGGACAACCAAAGAAAAGTCTGTTTTCCTACTAATTGTCGCTCATTTGATTCAAGTCATCACATGCCCAGTCTTTACTAAAATTTGGGAATATCAATGTAAATGGATGAAAAACCTAACTCTCATGGCTAACCATCTGTCCATTTGTGTTATTTTAGACATCGATTGTACTTTATAAGAACCCCATCCTCCCTCGATCTTGGGGGCAATTATCTTGGCGATGACATTCTACTGTTATTATAAATTTCAGAATTATGCAATATAATTCATTTTCTTCTCTTGTTCATGTGATGGCGTGTTGAGTACTCTTTCTATTTTGATTTCATATCTCAATTCCTTGTCTAAGAGGATAGGGGGGCTAGGTCCCCCTCCTTATTTAGGTGCTTCCTGTAACATTAAGAGTAGGATTCAACATTTCAATTTTGTTCATTTAATTATGTAGTTGTTTCATTTCTTAATTTTCTACAATTCCATATTTCATAGAACAATTAATTGCAATTCAGATGTGGTTAATGTTTAGTTTCCTTATTTCGTGAGTCCTACAATCTTAATCCGCAACTCAGTATTGGTTCAATTTGTGTAAGTTTTTAATCACAAATGTTGTCACAACTCCCTTCGTTGCAACTCACATTGTTTTATCTTTTGTGTTGTAGCTTCGTTGTTGCATCTCCCATAACTATCACTTTTGTGTTGCATCTGTGTTGTTGCAACTCACATTGCTGCAAATCCACTTGCAAATTTACTCCATTCTTTATTCTCTTAGATTTGTGACAAATTTATTCCTCAATAACTTTGGATTGATATTATTGGTTTTGTAAATTAACATTGAAAGTATAAACATGTAACTATTATAGCAAGACAAGATCATCATTTTACTTAGCAAGTCACCATTAGATGCTATCATAACTTTATTTTTTGTAAGTGTGATTTACTTTACGCAAGTGTGATTTAATTTTTGTTAGTGTGATTTATTTTCCACAAGTGAGATTACTTTCTGCCAGTGTCATTTGTTTTTGAAGTGTGGTTTACCTTATGCCATTGTGATTCATTTTCCGTAAAATGTGATTTTCTTTTCTTGAAATTATGATATTTATTTTCCTGCAATTTGAGAAGTAGGATAGATTGGTGACTTAATTAAGTATCTTGAAATCTCAACTTGTGACATTCAAAGTGTTGGACACACCTACCACACTTAGAGGGGGGGTTGAATGAGTGTGGGGATCTTTTTCCCAAAACTTCCCTCTTGCACAAAACTCATTAGTTAGCATTCGACATTTACTCATTACTCATTGTTGTCATTAATAATCAGTTATATGTGAATACATATCAGTAATATATCATCAACAAATTATCTCCACAAGGAACATAAGGAACACAAGATGTATGTACAATTTTTATTTTTATTATGGACTTCAATCTGGGGGTTTTCCAGCAACAACTGAATAGAATACAACTCTATAAGAGCACCAACTCTATATGCAAGAATCAACTTACATTCTTAGCACCAACTGATATGAGGCAACAATCCTCAACATATATCAATCTGTACCATAAACAAGAGCATCAACCATGCACCAACTTGTGCCAAACAACCTGTAATCAACCTGTACCATAAACACATGCATTCAAACATGTACCAAGTATATACCAATCATGTGTCAACTACTAATCAACAATGACTCATCCATATGTACCAACATCATCAACTATACACCTCATGTATGTGTCAACTCATCAACTACTTGTCTCAACCATGACTAGTTTTGGATTAGTCAACAACCCTAACTTGAAATAATCATAA
>JZKD02S1678381.1:471522-517142 GCA_000966675.3 Picea glauca | reverse complement strand
AACTCATTGATCCATCTTCATCTATGCATTCTCATCAAGGAAAATACATATTATATTACATCAATCATCAATCAATCAATCCTTTGACATCAATCAATCACTTGCCATCAATCAACCAAACCATTGGCATCAATGACAACATGATCCAACTCAAAGTACTACAACTCCTTAGTGATTAAATCACTACACTTGAACATATGCAGTGCATGGAAATTCATAAGTAATATACCAACCTTGATTGATAATTAAGTGCACAACCTTCAGTTTCTCACTAACTTAATTAGGAAGTAATTGAAAAGTTCATCACCCACATTTAGGGTCGATCTGTAAAGACTAGTTGGGGTGACCTGAACTTTCTAGCTGGGTTGTTTGACAAAAAAATTCATATCTCCTTATTCTGAAGGAGTTAGAAGAAGTTCCATATACCATTGGAAAAGTATCGAAATAATGTTTCCAACCATGTAACCTATGTTCCCATTTGAGATAGGTATTTAGAGTAAAAATTTCTTCAAATATAGGGTATCCAAATTGAGCATCAAAAATCCAAAAAAAAAATATTTCCAACAATCTCCATCTTGCAATCTTTATCTTGGACATTTGTAGTATCCCCTTGTCTTTGAAATCAATGACACAAATATTTCCAACATTGTATAAGGTCTAGGGAAGCCCTACTTGAATACTGAATTGAAGAGCTTGTGTATGTGAGGGATGGGGATAGGCCCTTCAATTTTAAATATTTTATCTTGGTAGCCTTCGATGTACTTAGCTTTCCCATTAGTGAACCACTTAACCCCAAAATATATGTCTTCAATAGAAAAAACTTCATCCTTTGTAGAAAAATTTGGAACCATGTCCATGGCATTAGGGGATTCATAAATAATTTTAAGGTAGGAATTCTAGTCCTTCAAGGGAATCATATTATTTTCTTTAGTTTTACGAGTTAGGATTTTCCTCCATAATTTCTTACGATATAGCTTATATGGGCGCAAAATATACTCTTGATTTCTATTTATATAATACCTTTTTTCCTTTTAATTATGGATTTGTATGTATTTATCTTACCGTGTTTTATGAACTCATTGAGATATCCCTAATGGCTTTCCTAGAAATTTTACACTTGTTATCATACCAAGGGTTGGTCGTTCTATTTTTCTTTTCATATAACACTTCAATAGAGAACTTGTTAATGGAAGTAGAAAGAGTTATCATAAAATTATGAAATAGGTATTCGATATTGTCCTTATATAGTAGGATATTTAATTCACTATTTAAATCCTTTAATAAAATATCATCTTTACTTTTATCAAAGAGTAGGTTCCTTTGGTTATCATTTTTTTCAATGGGGTTTCTGTGCATAGCAAAGTTTAGAGTTAGGGTTAAAAGTCTATGATTAGAGTCGGGTTCATGGTCATTTAAAAGGAAAAAATTTACTAATTGGTTGTATACGGGGATATTAGATATCACATAATCCACGACAAGCCTTTCCTAGTCCATTATTACAAGTCATCAAGTTGGATTTTGGCCACTTCATTACAACATTGCAAATTATTAGTTCTTGATAACTATAGAGCTTGACTAACTCAGTACCAAACAAATTCTTAGTCAGGTCTTTAGAGTTTCTTTTGTATTTGTTAGCTGAAATAAAGTCCTCTTCTAGCCATAAACTAATAGAATTAGAATCATCGCTTCAAATAATAGCTTGATTAGTTGCAGTTCTAGCATTAAATTCTCCTAGTAGGAGGATATTACCTTCATTCTCAGACTATAAATATCTTGTCTAACCTATTATAGGGAATTTTTTTATCTAGATTTTTTTTCTTATAAATGGTAGAATTAATAGGCATGAAATAACATATTGATATATAAATCTTCTTAGCATTAATTTTTGAAATATCTATCCAAATTTACTGATTGAAAAATATCTTATGGATCCGAATGTGAAGGGAAATATTCTTTTTTTTTTTTTTTTTATGTAAAATGCTATGCCTCCAATCCTTGTATGGTAGGATCTGTTGCTCCATGTCTACCACAAAGAAAATACTTCTATGTTAGGGATATTAGATTCTTCATGTTCCCAAGTTTTGACTATAAAAATATTATCAAATTCACTTGGGATCCAACTTAAATTAGGACCTTTGTGCCATGGAAAGCCACAAAAGTTCCAAGCGAGGATCCAGAGTGTCCCAATATCCTATTTATTATTATGATTTTAGTCTCTATCCTTAATAATATATTTTTGATTTCTAATTATTTCCCTTTTTTGTTCCTTCCTGTCTTCTTTTATCCTTTTAAATTCCTTCCTTAAATCATCTTAGCCTTATGGAATGAGGTCTTCATTTATAAATATTATTGACTCTTTTAAGCTCAGATATTTATTGAGTATGTCATATTTATGGTCATGAGAGATTACCTTGACATGAATCAACCTATATTTATGTTCATTTTTTTTCCAACCTATTTACTTCTATGAGGTATGTTGTTTCAATTTGTGACTTATTTTTTAGTTCTTCTTTTACTATTGCTAGCATGTCCTCATCTTTGTTCTCTTTTGTACCAAAAATTATGAGGTTCAAGGATTTTTTTTTATGATCGTGATTGAACTCAATGAATTTATCCATTTCCTCTATGATGGGTTTGATATCCAATTTATTTTCTAGATTAGGGAAACATTGTTAGTTAGCTTGTCTTTTATCTCTTTAATCTTGTCTCTTAGATTACAATTTTCTTCAACCTCTCCTTCTTGCGTTGATTGTTTCTTTTCTTGTCTTTTTTTTTTTCATTTCTTGTAGTATAACCTTCATTTTATGCAATTGAGTCTTGAAACCTAATATTCTGTTATGAATCTTGTCTTCTAAGGATCCAAATATTTTATCAAGCATTACCTCTAACTTTGTTTGAAGTTTGGGTTCTCTCTCTTCTCTCTGTTTTTCTAATGATTCTATATGTTCATAAATGTTATTTAGGGTTAATTTTATAAGCATCCCCTTGACAGGTTTTGGTATCTATGGTGAATTGCTCATATTGGAAAGTAAAGAAAATAAATAAGAAAAGAAACTTGTGCACCTGCTTTATAACAAGGTTTGAATTGTAGCAAAAACAAATATAATGGAGCTCAAATATACTTCATAATAGCCCAGTTGTAGATCCACTCCAATACAATTCCCCTCGCAGAGTTAAATCACCACAACCAAGATCATTATTTTAGAACTTCATGCAAACACTGTGCCTCAATGTTCACGGAGTATAACCTTAGAATAATCACAGATATGGAAAATTGCAGTAGAGAATCACCACATATATGGGATGTAATCACTGTAAAAATTCCTTTGAGCATAGGTCACCACATATATGTATGTAATAATCACAATATGTTCTTTGATCATGAATAATAGTTGCATAAATTCCTTTGAGGGTTGTAACCTTGGCCACATAATTTACTTGGTTGCATAGGTTTCCAAAATTTTACTTGACTGCAAAACAATTTTCCACATAGTTTACTAGCCATATAAGAGAGAGAACATATAAGTTTATGTGGTCGCAGATAAGTTGCAGAGTTTATTGTCCACAAAATAATTAGCTGCAGAGTTTAGTGGCCACAAAATTTTATTGATATGTACACAGAGGCTTGTCAGCTATGTCACTTGTTATTATAATAGTGAATATATAATATAATAATATATAGTAATCAAATATAAATTAATATGGATCATAGGTAATATTTAAATATTTATATATTCCTATGATCTAAGTGGTTACTAGCAAAAACCACATTAAAAATGTTATTATGCCCATATATATTGATAGGTGGTATATTTAGCACATTTTATTTAACAAAAATGATTGATGTTCTTGTTGGGTTGTTATATTCTTTGTAGTGAAATTCTAGTCGAGGTGAATCAACTGGCATTCGAAGTCGAGGTAGATTGACAACAAGTTGAAGGTCGAGGAAGTCGATCAGGTAAAGTCGAAGTCAAACGTATCAGTGGAAATTCAACCAACAAGAGGTCGAAGTGTGGGTGTGAGATGACTGAATATAGACTAAATGAGGGTCGAATGGTAGTCGCTGGTAAACCTGACTTGGAGTTGACTGCAACAGAATCCTGGGATTTGCAGTATTTGTAGCCAATGATATGCATGGATCTATAACCGTTTTTGGGTGCTAATATTTGGGGTTTTTCCTATTGTAAATCCTATAAATAAGTGTGTTGTAAGGTCATAAAGGCTTATGTTGTAAGGTGATCTTGAAATGAACTTTTGCAGGTTAATGCATGTGTAAGTGTAGGTTTCTGGTCATGCATATGTAAGTTGATTTGGCTACATGGTTGTGCGTGCTTGTGAAAGAGGGGATGATGTCGATTGTGTATTAGGTGTGGACCAAGGTTATACATGTAACCTGTTATTCTGAATGAATAAAACAACAAGAGAGAATAACGCTCAAAGGAATGTTGGTTTTCTCGGTTAAGGGTTCCAGGGTAAAATCTAGGTGTATTGTGTGATTGCTTGTTTTCATTTGTGTTCTTGATTAAATTCTTCTTCTCTTCTTCTAGGATTAGTGTGGAAGTGTCTTGCATTTCCTGACATGTGGTATTAGAGATTAGGTATGCCCTGAAAAGTGACTTATCATAGCGGTGTAATTCTTTGGCGTGTATATCATAGATTGATATGAAAATATTGAATTTGATAACTAAACCATAGGTATAGTAAGAGTCGTAAGTCATAAATTATTTTAAATATCGCGGTAAAGAATGGTGAGCAGTTCCAGAATAGAGATAGAAAGATTCAATGGCCATAATTTTGAGTGGAAGCTTATGGAAGACCTTCTTGTAGATTTAGAACAATGAACGATGGTCTGTCTAAGTACCCAACCGACAAGCATGTCGAAGGAAGAATGGGGGAAACTAGAAGAAAAAGAAAGAAGTAAAATCAACTTTGTCTTGCGGATTCAGTGCTACTGAATGTCTCGGGTGAATATTCGGCATAGAAACCATGGGACAAGTTGGGAATTTTATACCATTTGAAATATCTGGTAAATGAGTTGTTTCTCAGAAATAAATTGTATCTTTTGAGGCTAAGTAATGGAAGTTCGGTGACTTTTCCTTTAAATTCGTTTAACACTGTTTTGAGTCAGTTATCCTCTATGGATATAAAGATCACTGATGAGGAGAAATGTATCATCCTACTATGTTCTTTTACAAACTCCTGGGATATCTTAGTTGTGGCTATTGGGAGTAATACAAGGACACTAGCACTAGAGGACGTGGTTGCTTCTATGTTGTCGGAAGAATTGAGAAGGAAGAACACGGAAGGATCGACCAAAGATTCTCTGGTAGTGAGAGGTCAATCGGTGGACAGAGAAAAAGGAAGATTATCTTGTAGAAATTTCAAGTCGAAGGGTAGATCTAAATCCCTAGTTTAGTCAATGCGAAGATGCTGGAAATTTGGTAAATCTTGGAATTATAAAAAGGACTGTAATTCGAAGGAAACAGAAGGAAGTGTTGGATCTGACGAGAAGTAGTCAACTGAGAGAAAGATGACCTTAGAAAAGGGAGTTAATGTGTACCTAACGTCAACCAGTACACAATAAGATCAAGATGTTTGGTTGATCGACTCAGGAGCATCCAATAATATAACACCATGTAAAGAATGGTTCTGTGAATATGAACAATATTATGGGGGTGATGTGTTCCTAGGGGATGAATCAAAAACCAGAATTGTCAGACTGGGAAGAGTCTGACTGACACTGCAGGATGGGAGGAAAATAATCCTTCCAGGTGTGCTACACATTTCGGGTTTGACAAGAAACCTGATATCTGTCAGCAAGATGAATGATACATGCATGCATACTCTGTTTCATAAGGATTCATGCAAAATAGTTAGAGGTGTGATGGTCTTAATGAGAGGATCTTAGATTGGTACCTTGTACAAGTTGTTATGGAATGTCGACTAGAATGGATGCAACAACATCGTTTATCCTGAAATTGAATCGATTGTGACTCGACTCGACTCGATATCGACACAACTCAAATCGACTAGAGATAAGTCGATTCAAACCAACTCAACAAGACACAATGAACTCAACCCGACCAGGTTATGGCACAAGAGGATTGGACACATTGGAGAAAAAGGACTTAGAGCTATGCAAAGAAAAGGTATGGTCGAAGGTTTTCCTGAATGTGGTTTAGAAGTTGACTTTTGTGAACATTTCATATATGGGAAACAAAGTCGGGTAAGGTTCCCATATGGAGTGACAAGGGAAAATGGGATTCTAGAACTGGTTCATAGTGATGTGTTTGTCTTGGTTATAGTGCCTTCACTTGGTGGATCCCTGTATTATGTCTCCTTCATAGATATTTTTTCCAGGAAGACATGGATATATTTCCTAAGGAATAAATTAGAGGTTTTAGAGAGATTTAAGGAGTTTAAATATCTTTTGGAAAACCATACAGAGAAGAGGATTAAAGTGTTGAGGACTAGCAATGGTGGAAAATTTTGTGGAAATGACTTTGATCAGTTATGTAAGCAGTGTGGCATAGTATGCCAAAATTCCACACCATATACCCCACAGAAAAATGGAGTTACCGAGAGAATGAAAATAACGTTGATGGACAAGGAAAGGAGCATGCTCAGTGGTGTTGGGCTCACATAAGTATTTTAGGCAGAGGCAGTCGAGACTGCAAGATATCTGGTGAATGTGTCTCCTTCATCGACACTAGTCGACACAACTACAAATGAGGTATGATTTGGTAAGAATCCTTCATTGTCACATCTCAAAGTATTTGGCTATGATGCATTTGTGCATGTTCCCAAGGAAAAGCAAAGCAAGTTAGACAAGAAGGAAGTTAAATGTATTTTCATCAGGTATAAAGAAGGGATGAAAGGATATAAGCTTTGGGATCCTGCATCAAGGAGAAAATTGTAAAATAAAGATGTGGTCTTCAGAGAAGTTGGAGGTAAATCTGATCTCAAGGAAGTTGTTTAGACCGAGAATTATCCTGATACGGTGTGGTTTGAACTGAGGAACGAAGAAGATGATTCAGATGAGTCAACTGAATCTGAGGAAGAGGTGGAACAATTGAATCTGGTGGTAAGGAGGTAAAAAAGAATAAGAAAATTAGTTGAAAGGTATAGTCCACCCAACTTCCATTCCACATTCATGTTAACTGCCATCGATGATGAGCCCAAGTCGAGCGGTCAGGTAGACGACTCGACAGAGGGTAAAATTTGGAAGGACGCCATGGTCGAAGAGATGGAATCCTTATACAAGAATGAGACATGGGATTTAGTCAAGTTACCTAGTGGAATAAATCACATCGGTAGCAAGTGGGTGTTGAAGAATAAGATGAATTTCACAGGTCAAGTTGAGAAGTTCAAAGTTTGACTGGTAGCGAAAGGATATTCCCAAGTTGAGGGAGTCAACTTTGGCGAGATTTTTTCCCCTATTGCAAAAATAAATTCCATTAGAGTAATAATGTATCTGGCCGCAACATTCGATCTAGAGATAGAACAAATAGATGTGAAGACAACGTTCCTACATGGGGACCTGGAAGAATAAATCTACATGAAACAACCTGAAGGATTTGTAGTAAAGGGAAAGCAAGAGTTGGTGTGAAAACTCAAAATATCCCTTTACGGTCTAAAGAAATAGCCAAGGATGTGGTACCCAAAGTTTGACACATACATTCTTAGTTTGAGATTTTTGAGAAGTAAAGTTGATCACTGCATATATTCCAAGGAAGAAGGTGTGAATTTCATATATGTAGCTTTGTATGTCGATGACATGATGCTGATTGGAGAAAAACATGGACGCAATAAAGGAGGTGAAGAAGAAGCTATCCTCCAAGTTTGACATGAAGGATCTCAGTTTAGTTAACTTCATTCTATAAATGGAGATTAAGAGAGATTGAGTCGCTAGAAAGCTATGGTTGAATCATACGAAGTATTGAAATAGTTATGAAATTATTCAATATGATGGATTGCAAACCGATGAAGGTGCCAATTCTAGTGGGAGAAAGGCTCACTGTTGAACAGTTTCCAAAGACACAGGAATAGATAAAGGACATGGCACATGTTCCCTATGCAAGTGTGATTGGTAGTCTGATGTATGAGATGGTCTACACTCGACCAGAAATTTCCCATGCAGTGGGAGTGTTGAGCATGTACATGTCAACACCTGGAAAGGAACACTGGACAATTGTCAAAAGAGTATTCAAGTATTTTTGTGGCACAAAGGACTATGTTATATGCTACCAAGGAAGACCTGGATGTGACAATGGTAAATTAGATGTACATGGATTTTTCAAATGTTGTAGGAAAATTACCCTATGGACATGTGAATGACCTCGTGGATCTTAGACCCTTATGACCAAGACAAAAAAATGCTAACATTGAACACTGACATTCATTTAAATGTAGTTAAACTAGTCAAAGGAAAAGAGGAAGAAAGCATGATGTACCTTTTTCTTAAGTGTGTCCTTGCTCGGTCCAGGATGAACTTGATCTTCGATCTCTTTAATGAGTTCTGCAATTAAATAGACAACAAAGACAATGCATGCTTCCTATTCTACCAATATTAGTTTAAAATAGATTTATCAAGAAGAGACAAGCCCATGCAAACATAAACAAACTTGAAGGAAACAAACCAAGCACATATATTAATGAGAAAATAACAAGGTGCTTACAATCTGTAGATGCAGATGCAACAGCCTCACCAAGTCCTCCTTGTCCAACCCCTTGCTCAAAATATCCACAATCAAAATGAAAATACTTTTCACTGATATTCTCCCCTTTTTTCACCATGAGAATGCCTCCTTATATAGGCATTGAGAGGCTCAACCACCTTAACTATCTTTGGAATAAGTTGAGGATGTGATTCCATCAGTTGTGGGAACTTGGATTCGAGTCAAACTAACTCGGATGATTTCTATATGTCCTTAGAGATAAGGGGGATTCTTCCCCAAGATTATCTCAACAGATTGACACTCCATTAAAGCTGGAAACAAAGCGCTATAGCGCTCCTTGCATGTGGGCAGGGGAGCATTGATCTCCAAAAATTCGTTTAAGATGATTATTCTTCAAGGTAAAATGTTTGTAAGCTTTGTCAAATGACATGTTTTCCTCTTCTAACAAGTTTTAGAGGATGTACCAAGTGTTCTTATGATGTCGTCCGCAATGCGACACATGCAGGACGAGAATATGACTTTTACGACACTTGTGAAAAAAAAGCGACACTTGCGATAATGATAATGGGATATTATCGAAGTGAGGAATTTTTATGTGTAACATCGACACCGTCTGGGTTGGAGATTTAGATCGACAAATGTCAACCAACGGATATGTCTTCAAGATGTTCGGTGGAGCAATAAGTTGGATGAGAAAGTGACATGTGGTCATAGCCTTGTCAACAACAGAAGCTGAATACATGGTGGCCACTCATGGAAGTAAAGAAGTAGTATGGCTTCAAATATTGTGTTCAGGAATTGGGTTTGGGCAGAGAATTATGAAGGTAATTTGTGACATTCAAAGCGCAATATTTTTGGCAAAGAACCCTACTTATCATTCAAATACTAAGCACATTGATGTACAATACCATTTCGTAATATATATGGTGGAAAGTAAGAAGGTGCTACTGGAGAAATTAGAGAAGTTGGAAAACATAGTAGACTCATTGACCAAGTCTATGAGTGTTGTGAATTTCTCTTGGTGCAGAGAGGAAATGGGAATTTCTTCCCTGGGTTTGTGAATGAAAGTTTAGGAATATCCTGTTTTAGCAAAGAAGACAACAAGTGGGAGAATGTTGGGTTTTTATATTCTTTGTAGTGAAATTCTAGTCAAGGTGAATCAACCGACAGTTAAAGTCAACGTAGATTGATAGCAAGTCGAAGGATGAGGAAGTCGACCGGGTAAATTCGAAGTCAAAGGTATTGAAGACAAGTCAACCAAAAAGAGGTTGAAGTGCAGGCGTGAGACGATCGATTAGAGACTGAATGAAGGTCGACTGGTAGTCGAATGGTAAACCCGAATTGGAGTTGATTGCAACAGAATCCTAGGATTTGCGGGATTTGTATCCAATGATATGCATGGATTTGTAACCATTTTTGGGCACCGATATTTAGGGTTTTCCCTATTGTAAATCCTATATAGAGGAGTTTTGTAAGGCCATAAAGGTTGTTTTTGTAAGGTTATCTTGAAATGCACTTTTGTAGGTTAATGCATGTGTAAGTGTAGGTTGTTGGTCATGCATATGTAAGTTGATTTGGCTACAGGGTTGGTCTTTCTTGTGCAAGAGGGTATGATGTTGATTGTGTCTTAGGTGTGGACAAAGGTTAGACATGTAACCTTTTATTTTGAAAGAATAAGACAACAAGAGAGAAGAACGCTCAAAGGGATGTTGGTTTTCCCTGTTAAGGGTTTCCACGGTAAAATCTCGGTGTACTGTGTGATTGCTTGTTTTCATTTGCGTTCTTGATTAAATTCTTCTCCTCTTCTGCTAGGATTAGTGTGGAAGTGTCCTGAATTTCCTAACAGTGATAAATATATTCATTACAAATATATTAATATTATTAATGTTAATATCAATACAAATCCATTTTAACCCCAATTTATTAAGGACAAATGAGATGAAGTCCTTTAAGATATGCAATTTTTAATTGTAAACATCCATATGTAAAAATACTATTTAAATTTACATTGTAACAATTTTTTTATGAATTATTATACCTATTGAGAGACATGGTATATAGTAATGAGTTTTGTGTTGTTTTTTTATTAGTTTGCTAATTGACCAAAAGAATTACGTGTTTTTTATAGTTTGACATTACACTTTGAATTTTGTTATTATTTTTAAATATTTGAATTTATCTATCTCTCATACCATTCATTGATATTTTTGGTATTATTGTAGAGCGAACATTGAACTTCTTGGGATTGAGAAAATTATTTAATGTAACCCTAAAATTTGTAATAAATTTAATATTAATGTCCTAGTTTTATTTGTAATGTGTAGAATTTTCATTATTACCACATTTAATGTTGACCATACTTGGGTGAGGTATCATCACGTTGTTAAGGAGATGAAGGCCGTAATTATTGATATGCAAGTATTCAATTCTTTCCAACTCCATCTATTTTCTCCCTATATCAATTTTCATCCTTGAGAAAGATAAATTATCTTTCATTGTTGCTGGTGGTATCCCGTGGTAGTGCACTAGAAGCAATGCAAAGGAGGTGGAGGAGAATTTTTTTTTGTGTGGCGTATTAAATATTTGATAGGATGTCATTCGCTAATGAGGAAGATATTTTTCTAACCCCATCAACATATTCATTAAACGAGTAGTCTAAACATTTGACTTTTTGATGTTTTCACGGGCATATTTTACGATCAATTTTGTCCAAAATCTGACAAGAAATTGTTGGAAATCCATATTTGAGTGATTGAGTCTGTATAATTTGAGTTCCCCAATGGTTTTTCAAGATGTTGAATCCGTTTATGCATTCGAAAAGTGCAATTTAAACAACAAAAAATGATGATTTGACCAAGATCTGTTTTGTTGGATTCCGATAAAAAGTTCAAAAAATCGAATGCTTAGACAACACCATTCATTAAATTAATGTATACCTATTCCATTCTCACAATTAATTATCCCCTTGCCACCTACATCCACGATTCATCCTCTTCATGCCCTTACATTACACTTGTGAACTCACTCCACTTTAACTCTGTAAATCCTTTCCTCTCCTTTTATTAGATGTTTCTATACTTTTTGCAATGGAAGTATTTTAGCCTCATATTCATGCATGGGCCTGTAAAAATCAAATTGATTTAGACTATGAAGTCTCAGGTTCGAGAAAGGGGAATATAGAGAGAGATGAAAGAGTTAGTAATAGTATTTGACTTGCCTTCCTTCTCCTTATTTCTCTCTGGACATGAACATAAAGCATTGGAGGGGCCTTCATTTCACTTCACATCTTCCAAAATTTGTGTTGTACCATCATTTCACAAATAGTTCACTTGGAGACAATAGTGAAAGATATTTTTCCAGGTGTCCAATCGACAAGAAAATATCGTGGCTTTGAATAATTGTCGTAGTGATATCTATGTGGAATTTAGAATCCGTGACATCACAAGAAAAAGAAGAAATATTATAAAGATGAATCTTGGCATCAATATTTTGGTTGAAGTTAGGAAGAAAATGGAAAAATACTGCTAAGAAATATCTGGTTGAAACATTGTATGTGGAGTGCTAGCAGCAACATGCCAAAAGGATTAATGGTTCACAAAAGGAATCTTCCCTCTTTAATACCCTGCCCATAAAAACCCTCATTCACTTATTCTAGTTTCTGTTTTTCACTGGTTAGTCTCCTCTCTACCTAAACTATTTGAGATACCAATGGTAATTTTCTATTTTTTTTTGTTTCATATATTTTTCATCTGCAGTATAGTAAAAAATAAGGAAAAGAAAAACATAGTTGAGTTTATAAGAAAATGGTAGCCGAGATAAGAGAATAAATTGTTTTCCAACTTATAAGAAGAATAATTTCACCATGATCCTATTCCATATACTTATGTTAACATAATATTAAATATCTATAGTCAATGCCATACCCTTATGTCACTTTCCATAAATTGTTTTTTTTTGTTGTTGTATAAGTTCAAACAATGTTCGATTAGGGAATTCGATATTGGATCTGTAGTTGGTTCTTCGGGGGATATTATTTGCAGCTAGTAAAACCCAAGGAAAGGGTCTAATCCCCTCCCCTTCCCTGTCCCTTTATTCGGTACCTCCCTTCTCTGAATCCTATTTTTTTTATCAGCTTCAGAGGTTTCTCCTCCCCTTCCCTATATTCACGTGCTTTCCATGTGCCCTATCCTCATGGAAACTCCTCTGTTAGACCTGGTGGAATACGAAGCAAGTCCACCCATAGATGCATCTTTTCTCACACAAGATGAGTTCCTCAAGCAACATTTCAGGCCTCCGTCTCCTCTCCAGGTGGCATCCGGACGTCCAAAAAATGGATCTTCCCAGGATGGGGCTCATGCTAACTTTAGGCAGTGTCCAGATTCAAACCCTTTTACCTTTTCTTGCGATTGTCCATCCATTTTACTTGTGGGATTTCCTATTCGACTCTTTAACTCATCTCTCTGCAGTCTGAAGTCTTGTTTTCATATGGAAGATCGTCCTCTCCCCTATCTTGAGAAAAGATTGCCATCGATAATCAAAGGTAGTTTTGGAAGAGATGACAACTGGGTTTAGTTTCCTAAGCTATCTTCTATGTGTATCAAAGAAAGGGGTGGTGCAATAAAAATGGTGGTGTGGGTGGACATATCCATCCCTGAGATTTCTCAATTTGACAAAAATATTTTGGTAGGCATTTTTTCTGGTAAAACGTCTGGCGAAAAGGAAATTCTTTCATGGTTGAAGAAGGGATGATATCCTATTCTCGGTTACATACCTCTTGTTCACGTATTGCAGTAGGGTTGGTTCTCCTTTTTAATGAAATCTAAAGAAGACATATCTAAAATCCTAAGAAATAATTGGTCTTGAGGATTGGTGGGCCTTAATTTGAAACCTTGGTCAGTTGATTTCGATCCAATGTGGGAATCAGTCTCTAAGATGAAGGTATAGGAAATTCTTTCCGGGTTTCCCTTGGAATTATAGTCAAGGGATTATTTGGAAGTTTTATGTAACAAAATTGGTTCCTTTGTAAGTCTAGAGCCGAAGTGGGCATCTAAGAAGGACATAAGTTGGGCTTGGATCTAGGTGGAAGTGGAAATTCATGAAGGGCTAGTTGGTAGCATAGAAATTGTCTTCGACAATAAGACCTAGACCCAAAAAGTGGACTACTAGAACCTTCCGTTTATATTTCACAGGTGCCACAAAATAGGCCATCTTTAGGCTCAATGTGCCAAGGTCATTCCCTCTGTGAAATCTCCATTCAAAGTATGGAATGTTAAGAGTTTGGAAGGGTGTCAGGCCCATATGGAAGTGGTCTCTATTCAGGGTAAAGAGGTTTCAAATTCTTTGGAACTTGTTTGCAATGCGAAGATGCTAGCTGCTTCAGGTGGATTGGAGGTCCATGATTTTAATTCAGGTATGATCTCTGGGAAGGAGTCTCCTCTTTTCTCTTCTTCAGAGGAAAAGTTAGTTGAAGTTACTCCTTCTGTGGAATATATGGTTTAATTTTCTTATGATCCTTTGGCTCCCTAGCCTCTATCTTTGTCCCATCTTGGTGAGGATTCTGCCCCTTTTATCCCCCCCTCCTCTTGTTCATGTGAGCCCTGAAGTTGGTTTGGTCCCTTCTCCCTTGTTGAACCTTGATGCTTCAACTTTCACGCTTGTTATTAATGTCTCTCTCCCTTCCCCTCCCCTTTCTCCCTATTCAGAAGTTCAATATTATGCGGGCTCCTATGATGGACCCTCTCTATTTCCCCCTTCCCATCCTCCCTCTCCCTCCTATTCTTTGGTCAGTAGATATGACATATGTTCCAAAGGTCATATTTCTAGTGATGCTTCCTCAAAGGGGGGCTTAGCGTTGAAACCCCTTGTGTTGTCTCAAGTAGGTAGGAAGTCTAATATTTTGAAAGATAGGGAAAAGGTGGTTGGAGAAGTTATAAAAGGAACTCATTCTACCATTATCAAGGACCTTAGAGAGGGGAGCGCCTCGTTCCCCCCCTCTAAATGATTATCCTTTATTTCAATTGTAGAGGGGTTGGGGGCGCCCCTAAAAAACTCTCCCTCAAAAGGATTCTCCTGAGCCTTAATCCGTATATCATCCTGTTGCAGGAGACGATGTTCCCTAGTGAGACGAAGGTTAAATTGTGTAGTTCATGGATGAAAAATTGGTCTTTTAGTTCGGTGGATGCAAAAGGTTTTTAGGGCGGGATTCTATTGGGATGGAGCCTAGAATTCAAAGTTGTTTCTTCCTTAGTGTTTCATACATCCATTTCTGTTAAATTGAGGCATAAGGAATGCACATTTGATTTTTCTGTGGTAAATATCTATGGCCCTTACTCCGATAGGTACCCCTTTTGGGAAGAATTGTTTGAGGCAAGAGTTTTCAATGATCCTTTCATAGTAGTAGGTGGCGAATTGAAATTCACTTTATCTCTTTGGTAGGTTTGGGGCTCGCACCACAAAGAAGACCATTAAAGGGGATTTTTCCAATATTTTCTTGAATTCCATCATCTAATTGACGTATATCCAACCAAGCTTGTTCCTACTTGGCACAACTTTAGAACTGGTAGAGAAGAAGTAGCTAAGAGTTTAGATAGATTCCTTGTTTTGGAGGCATTGTTGGGTATCAGTTTCAGATTCAATTCATTTGTTGAGGAAGGTGGGAGCTCTGACCATAGATCAATCTCTCTACTATGGAAATTCAGATCAGAGGCTCCCTCAACTCCCTTAAATTTAAATCAAGTTTGGATGGAGGATGATGATTTCAAAAAGTTGGTAAAAGAATGTTGGATCAAACTCTCTCATGAGAATCAGGATCTTTTGATGGTTCAAATCAAAGCTAACTTAAAGAGACTTAGGGAGGTAATTAAGTTGTGGCTCCCATTTTGGTGAGCCAGAAAGCAAAGTGAGATAGTGGAAATAGAACCAAGTCTATCCAGTCTTCGAAGATCCATTGACGTTGATGCTCTAAGTGATTCACTTCTTGAATACCTCAAAAACATGGAGGAGAGAAAATCTACATGGTTGAAGAATGAGGAGATTGAATGGAGACAAAAAATTCGTTCCCTTTAGCTCCAAGATGGTGATTGCAATATGAAATTGTTCCATAACTTTTCCAATATTAGAATAAATTTAAATTCCATTTGGGAAATCAAGAATGGAGAGGGTGTGTTGGTAAGTTATTTTCATGGAAAGGCAGAAGTAGGTTCTAGCTATTTTGAAGATATATTTAAGGCTTCGACGGGGTGTCCTATTCAAGAAACCGTTGAGGTAGTAACCAAGATTCCCTCAATATTTGCGGATGAAATGAACCAAGCTTTGAATGTTGAAGTTACAAAAGATAAAGTGAGTGTTTCTCTTTCCTCAATGCAGAGCGATAAGAGCCCTGGGCCGGATGGATTCACAGTGGAATTTTTTAAAGCTTTCTATAATCCGTTGAAAGAAGATCTAGTGGAAGTAGTAAATGAGTCTCAAAGGATGGGAAGAGTCCACGGAGCCTTAAATTCAAATTTTCTCTACCTTATTCCTAAGAAGAAAGATGTTGTCGCACTTGACGAATTTCGACCGATCTCTTACTACAATGTGGTATATAAATTTATTTCCAAGATTATTGCTAGAAATGTTAGGCCTCTCTTGAATGAGGTTATTGGGGAAGAGAAGTTTGGATTTGTCCCTAATCGTCATTTCCATGATGCAATGGATATGGTCCAGGAAGTTCTCCATTTTGTGAAAAGAAAGAATATTAAGGAAACCATTCTTAAATTGGACCTTCAAAAGCATACGACAGGGTTTGTTGGATTTTCTTGAGATTGGCCCTTCTTCAGATAGGAATGCCAGTCAAAGTGGTAAATTGGATCATGGGATTCATTCAGAGTGCTTCCTTTGTCGCCCTCATTAACGATTTTCCTTCACATTTCTTCAGAGCCTCTAAGCGGCTTCGTCAAGGTTGTCCTCTGTCTCCTTTCTTATTCCTTTTTATTTTCAAAGGTATGAGTAGACTTATTAAGGATGTTTGTAATCATGACTCTTTGATAGGGGTTAAAGTTTCAGAGTCAGAGATGATATCTCACCTCCTTTTCATTGATGAAGTTTTTTCTAGTGTCTATGGTTCCTTGAGAGACATATCGATTTTAAAAATATTGGCTGACCTCTACTGTCGAGCTTCGGGCATGTTGATCAACCTGGATAAATCGTGCGTTGTTCTCACTAAGTTTTCTAAAATATATTCCAAGTCTCTCCTTTCCTTAATCCCAACTCAACGAAATTATTTTGAATACGAGTTTAAATACCTTGTCTTTCACCTTAAGCTGAATCGTTATCATAAAGAATATTAGAGTGGGATTATTAGAAAAGTGGAGGTTCGAGTCTCAATTTGGATGAATAGGTTGTTGTCAAGAGGGGGTAGGTTCATTCTAATAAAATCGGTCTTGGAAGGTCTTCTTGTGTATTGGAACTCAATAGAAACCATTCCTAAGGGAATATTGGACAAGATTCGTAGGTTAAGTTTTAAATATCTATGGAATGAGAATAACCTTATGAGAGGAGTTCATTTAGTCAATTGGAAGACTATCACCTCCCCTAAGGAATTTTGGGGGCGAGGTATCAAGGACACTCAATGTTTTTATCAAGCCCTGGATGGAAAAAATATGTGGTGCCTAACCCAATCTAATTCACTTTGGGTGAGGGTTATGAGCTAAAAATACATGTCAAGTCTTAGTATTGAAGATTGGTTCTGCATCACTGTCAAATTGTCCAAAGGGTTCATTGTGTGTAAATCATTGGTAGAATCATTTTAGTTGGTGGGAACTTGGACTACTTGGAGAGTAGTAAATGGGAGGCACATCAAACTCAGTTTGGACCCCTGGTTGGGCACTAAAAATCGTTATATATTATCGGTTTTCGTGTTGAATCATTTACATGAAGACAATATTTGTTTGTTATCTGATGTCTATTTGGGTGATCCTCAGGCTGAGAGGCAGAGTCGTATGGTTGGAATCAACTATGTTGGGCCTACCTAGAGAGTTGGTGGAAGAATGGGGCTCTTATATTTCCTTACTTTATGAAAATTCCATTGTGATCGATAGGGATATTGAGGATTCTCTATGTTTGATGATGAATCCTAAGGATGGTTCTTGTTATAGAGAAATTTTTAGGTTGGGAAAAGCCCGACCCAACCAAAAAAAATGTGCTACAACTTGGAAATCCTATACCCAATGTCACCTTGATGTAGGTCCCGCACTTCAAGGGTGACTAGGTCACTCTAAGGAGGAGATCTCAGTGACCCTAAGGGGATTGATATGGAGATGGATATAAATGGAATTGAAGCCCCTAAAGGTCAAGTCTAAGTGGAGTGAAATGTGTGGAATGAATTCTTGGGAAGGTCCAAGGGTTTCCAAGTATGTTGAGTAACCTGCAAATGGTGAAATACCTGCACGAGACACAAGAAAAGAGACTTTGCAATGATGTATGTTAGTTGGATCAACAAGTTAATATTTTTTTCCCTAATTTGAAGAAATAGATAATAGTATATATCCGAAATAATATGGTACATATAATATGCTCAATAAATTCTATAGATCAAGTAGAAAATGCAAGAGAAAGACTAGTAAATGACTAGCTAAACTCAAGATGAAAACCAATATTCTAGCAATAAATGATCAGGCTGTTGTAAACACTTTTCTACAGAAAATTGTATCATATTTATGGATGTAACATTCAATGTATTACAACAAGAAAAATAGCCACTGAAATCCCCTCAAACTTTGCCAAAAAGTGCGTTGGACCAAGAAGAATAAGTGTGTAAACTTTGAGGAAAATCCAATGGTTGATAAGAGAGTTATTCAAGAAAATGAGTTAGGGTTTCTGCAGCCCTAATGGAATAATATGTAATTCAATAACATAATCAAGAAGTAGTGGGAGAGAGGGGACACCCTAATAGGGTAAGACTCCTCTCAATGAGGAAAACCAACTCCAAGCAATATATCTTTCAAAAGATAAACATTCATGTTTCCCAAGGCAATGATTTTATATCTCCAATGAAAAAAATATATGACTAGTGCCTTTACTATTGGGTTAATGGAGTCAATTAAAGAAATATCTAGAGAAGATACCTTCTTGGGGGTGTAATCCCTTTTACTTCCCAAGGAAAGTTTCTCTAGCTAGGGTTTAAACTAAGAGGGTGTATACCTTTATACTTCTCTTAGAAAACCCTTGTATTTAATCAATGAGATGAAGCATAAAATGATGAAGACTATGGTGGGGGTGTATGCCCTTATACTTCCCACATATATCCTAGCACAACAATCCTCGACTTAAAAAAAATGATAGCATAATAGTAAGAGACCATACCAAGATCAAGAGAGATGCCGAGATAATCCACCATAAAATCTAGAAAACAAAATCCAAGGCTAACGCCTCACTCCTCCATCAACCATTCATCAATATAGCCATAAAAAAGTGCATAAGAGACAAAAAGATCCAAGTGTATCAAAATTTTTAGACCAATACTTCTCACAATGAAGGAGAGTTATGTTAAAATGAGATCTTATGATCTCTTATTTATATAAAATGTCACATCCGAGGTGAATTGTCCACAAATTAAGGGGTAAACCACAATATTAGGGGTCAACAACCCTAATCTTTCCCCCTTAACAAAGTAATATTAAAAATTCATTTAAAATTTCACCTTTTCACAAATAAACCCTAATTTACATGGACGTCACCCCTTTAGGGGACGTTTTGGTACAAGGATAAGGTCCTTGGTGATGTAGGAGGGTAGTAAGGCTTCCCAAAGCCACATGTCAAGCATCCAAATGTCTTCCTTCATGGTCAAAGCCTCAAACACCTAAAAACTCCCAAGTGCCAATGCATATCATCTCACCACCATGCCCTAGCCCCCCACACATGACGTCAAGCTCAAAAAGAGGATGTTTTTCCTCTCCTGGGAAAATTATTTGGCAAGTGAGGGTTGGGCTATGTCATCCAAGTCATCATCAATTCCTTCCAAGTTTGATATTTTTCATCTGACATGTGGTCCCTTGGCATTCAACCTGTGGGCTTGTATCCCCTTGGAAGCCCCAACTAAGCCTGTTCTCCCAAAACTGCCCACCAACTATGTCCTGCAAAGAAAAATGAGCACGCCCTCCAAGGATATCAAGTCATAGCATCATGATAATTGAAGCCAATCAATAAATAAACCATCTAAGCATGTGCATCAAATATCACTATATCAAACAATTAATTTCTTGAAGACACTATGCAACTTATCAAGCTTGAATATGGGAGGGTTGACGAGGTGTCCTATTGGGTAGATCTTTGCCTAGGTCAAGAAGAGTTTCCAAGAGATCCCTCTCTAAGCCATGTAAAGTGGATGAAGTGGTTGGGGTTAAGACTCAATGGGCATAGGGCTCATGACATACAAGGGGTCGTAGTGTCTCATTCATGGGTTCCTTTGTAGAGGGTGTGTGGTACCTTCGTCCACAATGCACTTTTTTCCAAGCCCGTCAATTGCCTTTTATATTTATTTATTTGTTTTATTTCAATATAGCATAAGGAGAGGTTGACGGTCACTACTCTAGTGTGGTGACCAGATGATGTAAATGTCACCCAAAAACACCTAGTGGAAATGAGAAGGTTGGCCCATGATGAGACCCCCTTTCTCTCAGCCATGAAATTGAGAGCCATTGCCCTGGTTTGGTGACAAGATGATGAAAATGTCATACCATTGGATATTCATGGACATGATAGGTCAGATCGTGATGAGACATCCTATCCTTCAACTAACCTTTTAAGCATTCTTTATTATATTGTGGGTCCCCTTTACTCAAATATAAGTGTTTCATTGCTTTCTTGGGTGATTCCTGGGCGAAGCATCTGGAATTTTTATACAAGGCTTTTATCTTTTACCCAACATCAACCCCTTCTTCCCATAAAATGAGGGACAACCCCTTCTTGGGTCAATACACCCTAAAATCCCAAGAGATAAGGAAATGTGGGGGAACAATGATGGAAATTGGTAAGTATGGCCGGGAATGGTAAGGTGGCTCATTAAGGGAGTTCCCAATAACAAACCCATCCCCAAGGAAAACCACTTACTAGGGCACAATTTCTACCACCAAGGTGAATCAGGGAAAAAGACATAATGTCCAAACATATATCATGAAATCTAGAGAAATATAAGATACAACATAATCAAATGGCTTAAATATTGAAATGATGCTCACCATAATACTGACTTGTACCTCATGGAGCAAGGCCCACTTATTTCTAGAAGCCATCTGGTGTGGTGGATGCCATTTGAAAAACTGTGACCATATGTGGTGGTGATGGGTTTTCCATCTGTGCAAAAGGGTATTGGTGGTCATGTACTCTCTTAGAACTCCATATCTGCAACCTGAGGGCCTTGAGACATAATCTCCTTAGTTATCCACAAAATGGGGATAACATCTGGCTCCTACTTGGGGACATGTGCTCATTGTAGAGTGCATGAGAACTATAACATCTCCTGGTAGACATGTTCTTGCAAGAAAACATCAAACTATCAAGTGTATGATGGCCTATTCATCCTTTTCTCGTATGATCATAATCAAAACAAACTAAGATAGAAAAATAATATTTTGACATTTTAAAAAAAATTTCTAAGATAAGCATGAAATCAATATGCAAGTAGAGAAAAATGAAAATCAATTGCATCTAAACTAATATGAGCATTCAAGATGCAAATGCAGGGAATCAAAATGACTTTCCTACTTACCTAGGGCATGGTCCCTAAAGAAGTCATGTGACCTGGATTTGAGGTTGGAGAAGAGATCCATCTATTGGTAGTGGCATATTTATCCCATCTAATGTTGTCATATAGTACCTTTCTTTGTCAGACTTCTTCTTGATGATGTAAGGGACAAGCCATGAATTGTTTTCTTTTTGGTCATATCTGGGCTTTCCCTTTATTTTATCCCACATGAGCACAAGAATTCCTTCATTTAAATCGATGCGAGGAGTATTCTCATTGTATGGAATATCTGTGTGGATTGTATCTTTGACGATTTCTTTGTTTTCAATCTTCCTTCTTCAAAATTTGGATAGACCCTGGATCCTTCCCATGGTGTTTTGCAAGTTTGTCTTTGTATTGATCTGTCCATGGAAGAATCATGTCTATGGAGTCCTCCTGCATAAAAGGTACCTCATATGGATCATACATAATCATTTGTGGGAGTACATCATAATTTCATTCGCTGGCATAATCAGGACCATCAGGATCCATCACGTGTCTATCAATTTTCTATCGATTATATAGTATCTGAAAAGTGCCATCTCCCATAGGAATGTGTGCATGGCTGAGATCCATGCTAAGGAAACCCCCAAGAGAAGTAGACCAACTCCTAGATAAAATCATCCCTCAAGCATCTAGAACATCGATCACTACTATGTCCATGAGAATGCTGATATGTGGAAAATCAACCAGGAAAACCTCAACGTCCTCACATACACTGAGGATTTTGACCTTTCTGGAATCAATACCACATACATTTCCATAAGGTCAAGTTGTCTTAAAAAAAAATTGTTTCATTACCTTCAATTATATGACATTTGTTGAGGCACCTGAATCAAGCATGTAATTTTTCATGTGAAGGTCATTCGTGCCTAATGGAAGATAGAAAGGAGGGTTATTTTCCCTTGTTCGATTAAGATACATAATGTTTAACATGATGGGAGGATCCTCTCTCTCGGTTGGACCCTATAATATTTAAAAAATTCCCCTTTTTACGTAAGGGATCTTACACATTTCTGTCACAGGGACCGTCATATTCAGTTTTCCAAACATGCTTGCAACATCTATATTTAACTGAATGTCATTTGTAGGAGTTGGATTAGGAATAAACTCACATACCTATAGTGGAGGTGGTGGAGCCACCTTTTCTGCTGATGGAAGAGGAGTATTAGGTTGTGATGGAGGGGATGAAGCATTTTTTCTTCTATAGGTTAGGATTTCCCTCCTCCTCAATTCCTTCTTCTTATCATCTGCCAATTTACTTAAGGCACAGAGTATCCCTTCTCTTTCTCCTATTCTTCTGGCTTCATTGATATTCTATTGAGTAACCTATTCATAGTTGAGATTGCAAATCGTGAAGTTCATATCGTCAGGATAATCTTCATTTTGTCGGGGGAACTCATCTTCCCTGTGGGGTTCTTGGCATGGGAGACACCAAGCTCCTATATAAATTGTCCCAACAAGTTTCAAAGTATCTAGGTCCTTTTCCTCTTGTTTAGGTCTTGGTTTCCAATTGGTGGCATCTCTCTACTGTCTAGAAAACTGAGGTCTAGGAGTATATTGATTTCTTTCCACTATAGTCATACTGTTCATAAGATGATTATGCACCTAAACAAACTGATTATTCATTTGGTCTATTTTTTGTGTTAGGATAGCAATCGAATCAGGAACACTATTGTTGGAAACCTTCATCCTTGATTATGTATTGTTACGAGGGTACTAGAAAGGCTCTATTTTTGAATCAAGGATATTCTCTTCAATGTCGATATTGAATGTTTTATCCTTTGTCAATGATGTGGGATTTTTATCTTTAATAATATATCAGAACTTCCCTTCAAAATCATTCATGTAAAGGAGACGAACTGATAATGTTGTAGGAGGGTAATTTGTTGGAATTTTATTGTACAACCTGTCAAAACTGGAAATGAATTCCCTCATCGCTGCATTCTCCTATTTCTTTATTTGATTGAAATGATTTCCAAGTTTCCCACCATCTGCTCTTGAATAAGTTAGAAAAATCATCATATGACATGATATTATTATCAGGGACTCCTTCAAACAAATCAAGGGCTTCTTTAGTCAATGATGAAGAAAATATTCTCATGGCCACATATTCATGATCAATACATGAATTGTCCATATCTTGACCCATGACATAAATGTGGTCTTTGGAAGTTATCACATTGTTTCCTAGGAACTTTGGCAACCACTTGTTGACTTATATTGGAATTTTGTTAGGGTGACCTTGGTTATTGGCCATGTTAAGGGGTTTGAAGAGGTCCCTTTCCCAAGGGTTATCCATTGGAACAAGAGGAAGGGTGTTATGGAAAATGGTTTTAGCAATGAGAGACTTGATAGGAGGCCTTCTTTGGTAAACCTTAGAAGGATTGAACCTCCTAGGGGGAAAAGGTTTGGGGAAAGAAGGATTTTGGGAAGGTGGAGTCGCCAGATGAGTTTCAAAATGAACTCATCAATAAATATGGAAAGGGAACGTCCCTTAGGTGGAGTCTCTAGGTAAGCTAATGGAAAAGGATTTGGGATAGCTTACCAAAGTGTTGTTTAGGGTACAAAGAATATTAAAAAACTTCTTCGGCAACGACACCAAAATTTTATAGCGCAAGTTTTAGGTTGGGAAAATTCCGATCCAACCAAAAATAAAGTGCTAAAACTTGGGAATCCTACACCCAATGTCACCTCGATGTAGGCCCTACACTTCAAGGGTGACTAGGTCACTTTAGGGAGGCGATCCTGGTGACCCTAGGGGGATTGAGATAGAGATGGATATAAATGCAAGTGAATCCACTAGAGATTAAGTCTAAGCAGAGTTAAATGTGTGGAATGAAGTCTTGGGAAGGTCCAAGGGTTTCCAATTATGTTGAGTAACCTACAAATGGTTGAAAACCTACTCGAGACACAATAAAATACAATTTTCAATGATGTATGTTAGTTGGATGAGAAAGTTAATCTTGTTGTCCCTAATTTGCAGCAATAAATAAAAATGTATATCCAAAATAATATTGTACTATAATCTTCTCAATAAATGTTAGAGATCAAGTAGAAAATGCAAGAGAAAGACTTGTAAATGACTAGCTAAACTCAATATGAAAACCAATATTCTCGCAATAAAAGATCAGGTTGTTGTAAACACTTATCTGCAGAAAATTATATCAGCCTTATGGATGTAAAATTCAATGTACTACAGAAATAAAACCAGCCACTGAAATCCCATCAAACTTTTCCAAAAGCTGTGCTCGACCAAGAAGAATAAGTGTGCAAACTTTGAGGAAAATCCAATGGTTGATAAGAGAGTTATTCAAGCAAATGAGTTAGGGTTTCTGCAGCCCTAATGGCTGAAGATATAATTCTATAACAGCAGCAAGAAGTATTGGGAGATAGGGGACACCATAATAGGGGAAGACTCCTCTCAATGAGGCAAACCAACTCCAAGTAAGACATCTTTCAAAAGATAAAATTCATGTTTCCCAAGGCAATGATTTTATATCTCCAATGAAAAAAATGTATGACTAGTGCCTTTACTATTGGGTTAATGGAGTAAAATAAACAAATATATAGATAAGCTACCTCCTTGTGGGTGTAATACCTTTTACTTCCCAAGGCAAGTTTCTCTAGCTAGGGTTTAAGCTAAGAGGGTGTATGCCCTTATACTTCTCTTAGAAAACCTTTGTATAATCAATGTGATGAAGCATAAAACAATGAATACTATGGTGGGGGTGTATGCCCTTATACTTCCCACCTATCTCCTAGCACAACAATCCTTGACTTAAAAAAAATGATAGCATAATAGTAAAAGACCATACCAAGATCAAGAGAGATGCCAAGATAATCCACCATAAAAGATAGAAAACATCATCCAAGGCTAGTGCCTCATTTCTCCATCAACCATTCATCAATATAGCCATAAACAAGTGCACAAGAGACAAAGAGATCCAAGTGTAGCGAAAATTTCAAACCAATACTTCTCACAATGAAGGAGATTTGTGTTATAATGAGATCTTATGATCTCTTATTTATATAAAATGTCACCAAGGTGAATTTTCCACAAATTAAGCGGTAAACCACAATATTAGGGGTCAACAACCCTAATATGTCCCCCTTAAAAAAGTAATATTAAACAATTCATTTAAAATTTCACTTTTGCACAAATAAAACCCTAATTTACATGGGCGTCACCCCTTTAGGGGATGTTTTGGCACAAGGAGAAGGTCGTTGGTGATGTAGGAGGGTAGTAAGGCTTCCCAAAGACATGTGTCAAGCATACAAATGTATTCTTTCATGGTCAAAGACTCAAACAGCTCAAAACATCAAGGTTCCAATGAATATCATCTCACCACCATGCCCTAGCCCCCCACACATGACGTCAAGCTAAAAAAGAGGACGTTTTCCCCCTCCTGGGAATATCGTTTGGAAAGTGAGGGTTGGGACATGTCTTCCAAGTCATCATCAAGGCCTTCCAAGTCCGATCTTTCTCATCTGGCATGCGAGCCTTTGGCATCCAACTTGTGGGCTTGTAGCCCCTTGGAAGCCCCAACTAGGCTTGTTCTCCCAAAACTGCCCACCAACTATGTCCTGCAAAGAAAAATGAGCACGCCCTCCAAGGATATCAAGTCATAGCATCATGATAATTGAAGACAATCAATAAATAAACCATCTAAGCATGTGCATCAAATATCACTATATCAAACAATTAATTTCTTGAAGACACTATGCAACTTATCAAGCTTGAATATGGGAGGGTTGACGAGGTGTCCTATTGGGTAGATCTTTCCCTAGGTCAAGAAGAGTTTCCAAGAGATCCATCTCTAAGCCATGTAAAGTGGATGAAGTGGTTGAGGTTAAGACTCAATGGGCATAGGGCTCATGACATACAAGGGGTCGTAGTGTCTCATTCATGGGTTCCTTTGTAGAGGGTGTGTGGTACCTTCGTCCACAATGCACTTTTTTCCAAGCCCGTCAATTGCCTTTTATATTTATTTATTTGTTTTATTTCAATATAGCATAAGGAGAGGTTGACGGTCACTACTCTAGTGTGGTGACCAGATGATGTAAATGTCACCCAAAAACACCTAGTGGAAATGAGAAGGTTGGCCCATGATGAGAACCCCTTTCTCTCAGCCATGAAACTGAGAGACATTGCCCTGGTTTGGTGACAAGATGATGAAAATGTCATACCATTGGATATTCATGGACGTGATAGGTTAGATTGTGATGAGACATCCTATCCTTCAACTAACCTTTTAAGAATTATTTATTATAATGTGGGTGCCATTTACTCAAAGATAAGCATTTCATTGATTTCTTGGGTGATCCCTAGGAAAATCATATGGAAGGTTTATACAAGGCTTCTCTCTTTTACCCAACATCAACCCATTTGGGCCTTCAGCTCCTTCTTGGGTCAATACACCCTAAAATCCCAAGAGATAAGGAAATGGATGGGAACAATGATGGAAAGTGGTAAGTATGGTTAGGAATGGTACATTGGCTCATTAAAGGAGTTCCCAGTAGAAAATCCATCCCCAGGGAAAACCACTTACTAGGTCACAATGTCAACCTCCAAGGTGAAGTAGGGAAAAGGCATAATATCCAAGCATATATCATGAAATATAGAGAAATATAAGATACAACATAATCAAATGGATTAAATATTGAAATGATCCTCACCATAATACTGGCTTGTACCTCATGGAGCAAGGCCCACTGCCTTTCGGAAGCCAGTTGGTGTGGTGGATGCCATATGAAAAACTGTGACCATTTGTGGTGGTGAGTGGGTTTTCCATCTATGAAAAAGGGTACTGGTGGTCCTTTAGACTCTCAACACTCCATATCTGCAACCTGAGGGCCTTGAGACATAATATCCTTAGTTATCCACAAAATGAGGATAACAGGTCTTTCACCACAAAAATCGGGTATAAATTCTTGTTCGAATATAGATAGATGACGCCTCTTGTTTGGTGGTGGAAACACCTATGGAATATTAAGGCCCCTTTACTTTGCAATCTTACTTTTTGGATTGCACTAAAAAATAATCTCTTAACTTGGGACAATGGTATAAAGAGGGGATGGATCGGCCCAAATCGTAGTGCTCTATGTAAGGTAGATGAAGAATCAATCACTCACTTATTTGTTTCTTGTCCTTACGTAGGAAAATTAATTAAAGAAAAGTTGGGGGAAGTCTCAGACTAGAATAAGGGAAGCCTTGAATATTGTACATGAAGATGAATTATGGATCGTTCTGTATCCCTTTATGCTAGTCTTCCAAGCATATTGGTTTTGAACTTGTGGTGGGAACACAACTTGTCCATATTTAAAGATACCTTTGTGCCTCCATAATTTATTGCTTCTATTACATTAATCCAAGCCATCGAGTTCAAAGAGGATCCCAAAGATCCTAAAAAGAGGTGCCTTGTTATGAATTCTTTGGACTTTAGTATCCCGTGGGGTTATTTCAATGAAGCGTCTCAAGTACATCCCCCAAAACGTGGGGTTGGCGTGGTTCTATTCATTAACCAGTCTCATTATATTCACATTAGATATTCCCCAGGGGGGCACTAACAATTGTGCAAATTTTACTACTTTATGGACCCTTTCGAATATAGCTAAAGAGAAGGACATCATCAAGTTATAGATCTTAAGGGGATCAAATATGGTAATAGACTGGGTTCAAGGGAAAATACACATCCAAAATATCAGATTGGCCACAATTTTGAGTGACATCAAGCTCAACTACTAGGATTTTGAGTGGTTGTCCTTTTTTCATATTTTAAGGGAACTAAATTCCAAGGTGGACGAGTTATCCAATTAGGAGGATCTTGATATTCACAATGAACTTTCTTTTACTATGAATACTTTAATGGCATAGAAATGGAAGCGACATAAATTATATTCTAACTCCTTTATTTTTGGTCGGCTAACCATGAATTTTGTTTATGTTCAGAAAGTAAAGGTCGATTTAGTTTTATGTTTAAGTGATACATATAGAAGCATAAATTATATTTTTGGTACTGAACCAATGATATTTTTTGAAAGGTTCCTAGAAAGGCCTCATGAAAGATTGTAATTATATCATTTTTTGAATATAAAGGCTTTTTTTCCAGGGAAAAAAAAAGGTTCAAACTGTGTTCATAGAAAAAGGCTAGTTTGGGTTTATTATATAGTTTTATAATAATATTCCTTCCAGTGGATTTGGATACTATATGCAATGCTTCCTCTAAAGTGGTTTTGTTATTTTTGAATCAACTGAAACTTGTTTATCTTAATAGAAAGTTCATAGTATATTAGAAATTATATACTTATTTCCCAAAAACCACTTATTTATGCTAACCAAATTTTCCAAAGCCCCCCAATAACTAGACCTTGGTCCCGTGTTTAAGTCTTTTCGTCGAACGAAACAAACATGACTAGGGATGCTTCTGTTGGTTTTTCATATAGCAGTACTCATGAGAGGGACGACATAGAGTAAGGGGACATTGATGGCGTGGACCAATGAGTTATGAATCTATCGAATACCACACAAGTTGAGAGTTGAATCAACTTGTGATATTCATACTCTTGACCATTGCAATCAGAAATTAGTAATTTAAGGAGGATAATCCATTTTTTGTTATTATGTGGTAGTGACCCAACAAGTTATGAAATTCCCAAACCTAATGAAAATGTTGAGGACAAGGAAGTGTCATTTTTCAATTGGGATGGATACTCTTGAGCATGCAACATTGAGGATATCTAGGCAGAATTGTTACAAGAATTATATGCAAATTACCAATTTAGGGTGAATTATAAATTAAACCTAAGTTAGTGTTAATTAATTTAAGCATCCAAGTCATTCAACAAATATTTTCATTTTTTTGGGGAACTTTCGGTTTACCGTATATTTATACATTAGGCACTAATAATGCTTTTTTTTTTCCAAAGAAAAATATGTATTTATATTCAAGGTGAAAATAAATACATTTATCGGGTGCATTAGCACAATCAAAACCAATCCTCCAAGTAGAATAACTTAGAGTAATCTATTCAAATAGACCTATGAATCATTTTAACAATTTCTTCACTAGAGATACTCCCTATATAGTAAAAGTCCAAAATTTTCCATACTAGAAGTTACAAAGAAAAAAAATGCAATTAAAATTGACATATTATAGATTAATAACATTCTTAAACGTCCTAAATCATGAATTGATTGAAAATCAATGATATCCCATCATCGAATTCCATTAGTATGACTTGATTTTAAGGTAACATAGTGCCTTAGAGAGTATGTCCGTTGTTTGGTTCAATTCCCTGAAGATATGGGAAAATTCAATCCGGAAAAATAATCCATTGATCTCATGAAGATGGTTTTCCAACGGCCTTAATATGAAATTATGCAGTTGGATATTTCCATATATATGGTCGATGACTAGTCTAGAATATCCATATACTTGAAGAGTATCATATCTATGACATGATGAGAACTTTAAAATTAATAAGAGATCCATAAAATCACTAAAATTATTAGTACTCCTACCTACATTTTCTTTGAGATGAAAGAAATGGTAATCAAACAAATGTAGAACAAAACCACATCCATACATAGTATCTTGGTATGCACTATTGAAAAAGAACCATGGTCTAGACTTGTTCACCCTAAGCTCACCCACAAGCCTTGGTGGCTTTTTAATGGTATTATTATTATAATATGAGAGTAAATCTAGGACCTGAGGAGAGATTTTAAAATATGGAACAAACCTTTCCTCAAATAAAACCGAGTTACATGCTAGACAGATACCCCAAAGGACCAAGAAAGCAAGTTCCTGAAAAGGATTTAAGTCTATGTTGGAGAACCATGTAGAGAATAATCCTTCTACAGTATCCATGATCCTTGAGTTTGTGAGGCCCAAGTGACCTTCAAGGTCCCTCCAAGCCTACTGAGAATAAGTACAAGACATAAAAATATGCACAATTGTTTTCTCACTACTCCTACAAAGAAGACAAATACTAGTCCCTTCCTTGTTTCTTTTCCTTAAACTCTCCCAAGTTAGTACCTTATTATTAAAATAAATCCACATAAATAAAACAGTTTTGGGGGAAGCTTTGAATTTCCAAAGTTTCTTCCACTACCAAGCTTCATCATTTATTGCTGGACCAAATAAAGCCTCATTACCCAATTTAGATGAATAACTTCCTCCAACCATATTTCTCTCCCAAATATGTTCATCCTCAAGTGGACCAAGTCTAATATGTTCCCTCTAAAGAGTGGATATGTATTTATTCCAATCACTAGCCCACTTACTTTTCAAATTTAAATAAAAAACACTCAACCAACCTTGCGACTGGATGGTGGATATTGTTGGATTTGACATTGAATTTAATGAAACTTTCCAAATCATTTGAAAATGGTAAATCAATTCTTCTAAAAGAAATATACTTAAGACACAACCCATTATAGAATTAGCACCCACTCTAACTTGTGACCCATTTCCAACTTTTCAAGTGAGGAAGGAGCCTGCAATCATAGGAAAATCCAAGGTCATATATTTCCATTGGTTTGAAACATTTTGGATGATTTTCCTTTCCCTCCTAATCCAATCCATCATTGTACTGAGAGCGATGTATTTTTGAATTAAAATACTTCTCCACATAATATCTTTAGTGATCACAATCCATAGTGATTTTGCAGCTAGGGACTATCCAAACATATGTATATCCTTTAGACCACATCCTCATAGTTCCTTTGGGGATACAATCTTTCTCCAGTTTACCCAGTGGGTACCCTTATATTCACTACTATTCTACCACAGGAAGTTCAAATAGTAATTCCTAATCTTTTCTAAGATTTATTTTAGGATATGGGATAGAGTGTGCTAGTATACAAGAATAGCCTCCAACATATAATTTACTAGAACTAAATGGCATCCTCTTGACAACCATCTCTTGAACCACTGTGAAATTATTTTTTCCACTTTTTCGGTTGGCCAATACCAGTCATTTTTCACATAATTATTTGGTTTCATATATAAACCCAAATAATTTTCCCCTGCATTGATGTATAAATTTTGGAAGAGAATATATTTAGTAATAACTACATCAAGTCCATCATTGAGATTATATGGATAGAGAGCAGATTTAGTCTCATTGAATTCCATTCTTGTGGATTTTTTTTTATAAAGGACTAGAATATCCCAATAGGCATTGAGTTCTTGATCTGAACCAAAACAAAAAAGAAAAACATCATATACGAATAGAAATGGGTGAGTCTCTCCTTCCTGCCAACCCTTATACCTTGCATTGTTCTCCTCCTTTTAGCATTATCCAAAGCTCTTCTAATACCTTCTACCAAAAGAAGAAAAAGGTAGAGAGATAGAGGACAACCGTGTCTCAACCCCCTAGAGGGTCTAAAAATTCCAAAGGAAACACCATTAATTAAAACTACAAATGAGATAGAGGTTACACATGCCACAACCCACTTGACTATAGGAAGAGAAAAACCAATATGAATTAACAATAATCTCAAATAAATCCACGAGACCTTATCATATGCCTTAGATAGATCAAGTTAGACTACAACAATTGGACCATTTGAAATATTGATTGAAATAAGTCCTTCTTGTGATGTACCAATGGATTAATGAATCTTCCCACCCTTTAACAACCCAAATTGTTCTACTTGAATGAAATGGAGAGAAATGGTTTAAGTCTTACTGTCATCACCTTAGAGATGATCTTATAGAAACTGTTAGCGTCGGAACTCACTCCTGGATTGCAGCAGGAGCAGAGCCCGACACCCATCAGTTTAATGTCACGATTTGTTTATAAAAGGGTGATCAAATGGAAGTGAACTCAGAACAATATCGTCTCAACTCTGAAACTAGGCCAGGCATGCATGGGCGAGTGAGGTCTTAGATAAACTTCAAATAGTGAGTTGTAATAAGGGTGAGTAGGGGGAAGACTTGCATAAGAAGAGTGCAGGGGTTTGTTATAAACATCAGGTTTCCAACAGACTGTGAGAGGAAGCATCTAAAGGCAAGATCTTCTTACATCCAAATGCAGAAAACCATGGAATACAATAATGCAACGATAAATCCTTTATTGTAAAATAAATGCAACAACTCATGCGAATCATTCGATCATGAACTCTCTGGTATAAGACGAAAACATAGATGGAGCAGGAAAACTGTTTGTCATAAAACAAGAAGTCTCAAACACAGATGCATAACCATAGAACTAGAAAGATCATTAAAAATTTACAGTCGGTAGCTTTGCTCTACCATCGATCCTTTACAAAATGGTGAAAATGCCTACATATATTCTTCCCTTCCTTTCTCCCAGCAGAGGCATCTCAGAATTTTCAATGGATGGCATCGCCTCAATCAAATCTAGCCTGCATTGCTCTGTCATACGCTACCTTAATTCGACATGGCCCACGCTAGAGGTAGCTGAACCCTTTGAATGTTGACTTGGCGTGTGCAGGTTCTTCTGGCGAGTTGAAGACTCGGCGTGGCTTCCATGGGGAGAAATGGTACAGGGGACCCTCCCAGGCAGAATTTCGGTCGGGACCTCCATACTCTGCAATAAATGAGCGAGGTGAGGTTTGAGACACCCTCTCTTTTCTTCATTAATCTCCAACAGGTACTGGGATTTAGCTCACATCGAATCGACATCTGGAGAATGTAGTGCCCCCTTTCTTTGAATCTAAATTCGACGCCTTTGGCTTCCCCGTACAACCCCTTCTACTCCCTAGAGTGACCACAGGCTGTGACCCTACGCCTATCTACCAGAGTGTTGTCGGTGCTTCGGGGTTCGCGGATGAGAAAGGATTAAGATATTTCTCTTTCAAAGTCGTGATGGGAGAAATGCTGAGAGGACCTAACGGTCGCCACGCGTCCCTCCAAAATGAACGACTGAGATGGATTTTCGGCGCTTTGGGACCTGAGTGGCTAAATGTAAAACATAAGTGCCCCTCCTCCAGGCTTTCTCCTTTACGACCAGGTGCCAAAACCACGGGCCCGATTCTGAGTGCTATCGACATTTCGGGGTTCGGGGTTTCGAGAAGTTAAGAGATGAGGAGCGCGTACCCCTCGAACTCCCGAATGTCGACGTGACACAGATGTGTGTTGCGTGTCCCTCAGATGAACGACCCATATAGTACGCTATTATATAGGGGGCTCCCCCCATTTTGTAGGCTTGCTTGATGTGACTTGGGGCTAAGACCCTAGGCTAGGCGCCAAAGGCGCTTTCGGAGCTTCACTGATCGACGATTTCAAGTGCAATAAACAGACAACTCCTTGTCTCCCGAATCACCGATCCTCGATACGCCGACTGGCTGCCACCTGTCCCAACGAGATCGGACGATCCAGATTTTATTTGAACCATTGACGCTGCCCTTCGTGCTAAACCATGGGCAACTTGACAGCCCCGAAAACCCGATGACCGTTGATTTTCTTTGTGGATGGATCTTGGCCACTGACAGCAAAACTTCGCCCGCTCGCTTGACTCGTAACCGGAACAGAGGTCCTTTCACGTTGTGCTTGGGCGCTTCCTGCGCAACCTGCAGACCTGGATGCTTTCGAGCCCAAGACAAGAATTATCGCTAAAATTAGGCTCCGTGGGGGATAGAGTCATCCCTATGATTCTCTAAGAACTCATTCCATAGCTTCAGTGCCTTGCTATTGGGCTATGGAGTCAAGCTCAAAACACCCTCTTCTGAAAATATAGGCCGAAAAGTAAAGCAAAGCAAACAAAGCTACATGTTCAAAGGAGCTTATTTATATACAGTCCTAAACTAATAAAACACTTTACATGGGTCTAGGTGAAAGAATATTTCCACCATATCCATTCAAGAAGCTTCCTAAATAGAAGCTCCTTCCTTCTGTCAATGATCATCAGCAAATGGTGTAGCCGTGACAGCAGAACGATTACACTCTTCAACTCCTCCTTACAGGCTGGAGTTGAGATGAAATAGGGCGGCTCCAAGGCATAGGGGAAATTCCACTCCATGTATTTGTGGACAGGGTCATCGAATGAGTGGCCTTTTCCAAGGAATTGGCGAGATACAGCCTCTTCTGCTACACAGTTGTTCACACGCGACCGAATGTCTCTGATAACCACATGCAGGTGAATAACTGAAGTAGGATCGTTGATCTCGGGTGGTGGATGCTCATTGACTGGCTCTGGACAAGAAATATTCTGCTCCTCTGGTTCGGTCTCCCCCCAGGTACGATTCATATTCATCATAAATAGGGACCATGGGGTGATTCTGCTTGCCGACTGGCTCTTCAGTATGTTCATAGTGGTCGAATGTAGGATAATATTGCTGCTCATCATCACTATAATATTCATCAAAAAGGGTCTGTCCTTCATGGATATGATCCTCCTCCAGAATGGTGATCCCGTCAAAAATATCTGTTTCAGGGACAGTGGGACCCGCTGCTTCTGGCTGCTCACATGTGATATTTTCCTCGTTAATCCTAGGTAAACATATATCATGAGAAAATCCCTGGAGAAAAAGAGAGGAAACCTCTTCCACAATAATCTCTTCTTTACAAACGGGAAGGTCTCCGTCCTCAGAAACAGGGTGGCTAGGAATATCTGCTTCAATCCGACATTTAGGTGAGCCACCTACCATGGACCACATCTGCTCTACAAACTCATAATCTCCACAAGAGGCGTGTTGATCTTTATGAACATCTAAAAGAACAGACGCATCCGATATGATGTCAGATGCTTCCATTCTCAAGCTAACACCACTCATATCATTCAACACCTCAATTTTTTCATAGCAGATTCTTTCCTCCATAGTAAGGGCTTCATCGCAGACATGGTCTGCAGGGCCAACAAAGGCTTTACGAAGCAAAGAAAATTCTTCACAACAATTTTCATACAAACAATCAGCTGGATAGTAATCTTTACAAAAAGAATTGAAAGTTGTATGAAAACTTGTTAAAGAGCGGATGCTCGCAATGGGAAGAGATCGACACCACTCAAGAGCAGCTCCCTTCAATGAATACCTGAAGAGATTAATCTGGACATCCTCATGCGTGATATTGTGTCGGTGAATAGATTCATGGAAGTCTAGTTAATGCTCAGCTGGTACCTCCCAACTCTTTGCGTGAAATTCGGGGAGGAAATCTTCCCAGATGTCTCTATCAGGAAGTGCATTAGAAAAACTAACTATCTGAGAAAAGTCACAGAAAGCAAACCTTTGAGCCAAAATTTTCTCCATATCGAACCAGTGGAGTCGCCAATCGATCCTTGAATCATGGATTCACTAGGTGAAAGATGTGCAGCTTCAAGTGTGTCTGGTCCTTGTTCACCATCAAAGGACATATATTAACATTGTCGTTACCCCAGGAAGCTTCTCAGGCTGAGAAAGCAGCTGCTGAAAACTTCTCGAGAAAGCTCCTTAGGGTCATCTTTCAGGTGTGCTAACAGTAGTCACAGCTGAAACAGTGATGTGGAAACAATGGAGTCGCCACAGTGGAGTCTCCAGGTGCACAGTAGCAATCTTTAAGGGCTCTGATGTCTAATGCACCTTCAGAATCAGAAGCTCAATGTCGTTCTGCCCAGGGAAAATATTCAACTTCGTCCCCGGCAATGGCGCCAGAAATGTTAGTGTCGGAAGTCACTCCTGGATTGCAGTAGGAGCAGAGCCCGACACCCATCAGTTTAATGTCACGATTTGTTTATAAAGGGGTGATCAAATGGAAGTGAACTCAGAACAATATCATCTCAACTCTGAAACTAGGCCAGGCATGCATGGGCGAGTGAGGTCTTAGATAAACTTCAAACAGTGAGTCGTAATAAGGGTGAGTAGGGGGAAGACTTGCATAAGAAGAGTGCAGGGGTCTATTATAAACATCAAGTTTCCAACAGGCTGTGAGAGGAAGCATCTAAAGGCAAGATCTTCTTACATCCAAATGTAGAAAACCAGGGAATACAATAATGCAACGGTAAATCCTTTATCGTAACATAACTACAACAACTCATGCGAATTAGTCGATCATGAACTCTCTAGTATAAGACGAAAACATAGATGGAGCAGGAAAACTGTTTGTCATAAAACAAGAAGTCTCAAACACAGATGCATAACCATAGAACTAGAAAGATCATTAAAACTTTACAGTCGGGAGCTTTTCTCTACCATCGATCCTTTACAAAATGGAGAAAATGCCTACATATACTCTTCCCTTCATTTCTCCCAGCAGAGGCGTCTCATAATTTTCAATGGATGGCGTCGCCTCAATCAAATCTGGCCTGCATTTCTCTGTCATACGCTACCTTAATTCGACATGGCCCACGCTAGAGGTAGCTGAACCCTTTGAATGTTGACTTGGCATGTGCAGGTTCTTCTGGTGAGTTGAAGACTCGGCGTGGGTTCCCTAAGGAGAAATGGTATAGGGGACCCTCCCAGACAGACTTTCAGTCGGGACCTCCATACTCTGCAATAAATGAGCGAGGTGAGGTTTGAGCCACCCTCTCTTTTCTTCATTAATCTCTTGCAGGTACTGGGATTTAGCTCACGTCGAATTGGCATCTGGAGAATGTAGTGCCCCCTTTCTTTGAATCTAAATTCGACGCCTTTGGCTTCCCCGTACATCCCCTTCTACTCCCTAGAGTGACCACGGGCTGTGACCCTACGCCTATCTACCGGAGTGTTGTCGGTGCTTCGGGGTTCGCGGATGAGAAAGGATTAAGATCTTTCTCTTTCAAAGTCGCAATGGGCGAAATGCCGAGAGGACCTAACGGTCGCCACGCGTCCCTCCAAAATGAACGGCTGAGATGGCTTTTTGGTGCTTTTGGACCTGAGTGGATAAATTTCAAACATAAGCGCCCCTCCTCCATGCTTGCTCCTTTACGACCAGGTGCCAAAACCACGAGCCCGATTCTGGGTGCTATCGACATTTCGGGGTTTGGGGTTTCGAGAAGTTAAGGGACGAGGAGCGTGTACCCCTCGAACTCCTGAGTGCTGACGTGACACGGATGTGTGTTGCGTGTCCCTCAGATGAACGACCCAGATAGTACGCTATTATATAGGGGGCTCCCCCCATTTTTCAGGCACGCTTGATGTGACCTGGGGCTAAGACCCTGGGCTAGGCGCCAAAGGCACTTTCGGAGCTTCGCTGATCGACGATTTCAAATGCAATGAATGGATAGATCCTTGTCTCTCGAATCACCGATCCCCGATATGCCGACTGGCTGCCACCTGTCCCAACGAGATTGGACGATCCAGATTTTCTTTGAACCATTGACGTTGCCCTTCGTGCTAAACCTCGGGCAACTTGACAACCCCGAAAACCCGATGACCATCGATTTTCTTTGTGGATGGATCTCGGCCGCTAACAACAAAACTTTGCTCGCTTTCTTGACTCGTAACCAGAACAGAGGTCCTTTCGTGCTTTGCTTGGGCGCTTCCTACGCAACCTGCAGACCTGGATGCTCTCGAGCCCAAGACGAGAATTATCGCTAACATAAACAATTGCATAAAGAAATGGACCTTAATCCTTTGAAGGTTTCAGTGAAATCCATTGTGGGGATAAGTGAAATAAAGTTGTATTAATGTTGATAGGGACCTTCCTTGACCTTCTGACTTATTCAAACACCAGAAGTAGATCCTCTCCCAACAAATGAAAGAAATCAAGAAATAATTCCTCTATACATCCATCGAGACCCAGAATTCTATCATTATTAAAAGTGGACAATACAAATAATAATTCCTCCTTTGTGATAGACCTAACATCCTCTTATTATCCTCTTCATTTACCATCCTAGGAAATAGTGAAGCAACCCTCAATATTTCACCAATGTTTGCATCAATAGGTTCCTCAAAGATGCCCTTGAAATGTTGTATTCCTAGATCTTCCAACTCCTTGAAGCCTCTCACCTTATTACCTTCAATGTTGGTCATCTACCATATGGTGTTAATTCTCTTCCTATGGTTAGAAAAATTTTGGAAGAATTTTTTGTTCTTGAATCGAGAATTTCTGTGAGAACTTTCTCAACAAAAATCTACGACGAGGAACTTTTACTAACGCTTAATTGCATGTGAACATGAAGAAATAATCATTAATAATTTCATATAAACATGATAAAATTGTCGTAATTATGTGCATATGTGTAATTAAATATCTACTTAATCAAGCGAGAATGCAAACAAAACTCACACATATAAATTGACACCCATGTGTTAACATAGTTCACCAGAATTTTCTAGCTACATCTCTGGATCCACTTGGAATACAAATTGTTTTATTATCCTTCCTTTAGAAAGGGATAAAACCTTCTCACAAAATGTGGAACATGCTCCATATAGGGCTGAAAACCTAGAGAAGCCTTCTTTTACACAAAGAGAACTTAAGGCTCTCACATAAGTGACATTTATTCAGACACCAGAAGGACTACATTCCTCACAATGCAAGGCTCTCTCTCTCCAAAGGGCCTAAAGGGGGGCCTCCTCCACAATGATTACATAAGGAATTTTTATAGTTTCCCTCTCTCCATAATTCAAGGAGAGAATATCCACAAATTTAGGATCTAATAACAACTCAAGGAAAAAAATGAGAAATCATCTTAACCAACCTATGAGACCCTTAAATTCCCCTTGAGACTAGGAAACCACTTGTGATAAAATGAGAAAGAATCTCAAAACAACCTATGGGACTGCCATCCTCTTGTTGAGAATATAAAAACTAGTTTTGAGGTGGATTCTCACACAAAACTATTTTCCCTTTTTACAAATTAAATGAAAAATACATGAGTAATTCCTCTCTCTTCAAGTATTACTCATTTTTCCAATTTGAATGAATAATACATGAGATTCTCACACTCATTTAAAGTATTTAACAATTTTTTTAATCATTCATGAGCATTAATCATTCTTTGTCACCTATCATCAATCAACATTTTAATTCTCTTCTCCATGGTGTGCAAAGTAATAATTCCTTGTGCACAGATCCTCCTAGATCAGTTATGGTCTCCAAATTCAAGCCAAGTGGTTCTAGTTTTCATGTGCCAATTCAATTCATTTTTCAACAATAACTTAGACTGTAAATATTCCACAAATATTCTAGATGCTTGAGGTTATTTAAACCCTCCTCATTGTAAATGAATTGGTCATTTTCTTGGACTGGGTCCTTCAAATATTTTTCAATCTCGTCAATCTTTGTGTCTTTGTTCCTAAACCTCTCCCCCACCCAGGCTACCACCTTCTCCTTTACAAGTTTAGTGATGAAGATAATTGCTCACAGGATGTTGAATGAGTATCAAGACAATCTTTGTGTCTTTGTTCCTAAACCTGTCCCCCACCCATGTTGCCACCTTCTCCTTTACAAGTTTTAGTGATGAAGAGAATTCCTCGTAGGCCAAATCAATATCGAGAGAGAATTTTCACCAATTAACCTTTGCATTCGATTAAAATTCCTCCTTCGTAGAAAAATTGTGGTTATATTTTAAGGGAGGGCTTGACTTAGAATCCCCTGAAACTATTTTAAAATATGCACGTCATTATTGATGTCCACTTAATTTTTAAAATCGTCAAATTTACCAACCAATTGAAAATTTACACACACACACACACACACACACACACACACACATATATATATATATATATGACTCACACAATTCCAAATTGGATTGGTAACTGATAATGCTAATTAGAAATCTAATAACACACAATTCAATCATGATTCCTGTGTTGAGACTCATATAAGTGACCACACACTAATTTCAAGAATTAGAACATTAATTTTCATGGACAAGTGTGGGTATTTGGGTGTGCTCGAAAAATCCTGTCTCCATCCCATGATTCCATGCTTGTGGTGTCTATTTGAAGGTCATGCTGATATGAAATTGAATGATGTAAATCTTAAGTAAGAAAAGTGTTTGAATGGCTGCTAGTGTGTTTCACAACCCCTTCATCTCCTTGAAAGACTAATTTTATGGTTCATAATGCATTTATATACATACCTATGTGTACAATTATAACAATATTCACTTCGATCAAAATTTAGAAGTGCATATCTCGCAGATAGATACTATATAGATTCCTCATGCATACATCTATGGGTTGATGAGATTGATTTGTTGGGTTTGTGGTGACTATTTGAGCACCAATCTCATATGAAATTTAATGACGTAAATCTTGAGCAAGAAACATGCTTGAATGGTTTTCGATGCATTTCACAACCTCTTTAGCTCCTTGAAAACCTAATTTTATGGTTCAAAATACATTTATGTACAAATCTATGTATACCATTATAACAATATTCTCTTGGATCGAAATTAGAAGTGGACATATTGCATATATCATATAGATTCCTTGTGTATATATCTATGAGAAGATGACATTGATCAATTGGAGAAAGCCAGATGCCCTTGCTCTTCTTCTTTTAGATGGACAATAGGTCCACCCAGCCAAGGGTTGTAAATCCCATTCCCATCACATAGATTGAGTCTGTATTCAGAGTGGGTCTTTGGGCATGTTAGAAAAAACCTGCATTTCCATTTCGTTTACGTGACAAACATTACGTATCGCTTAAAGTAGGCAAAATATATTTGGATTTGTGTACGGGAACACAATTGAATTGATTTAGGTTCAACGCTTTATATGAGCCGTCGAGGGTTTCATGTTTGCAGATATCACATCCTTCAATAGGTTGGGTAAGGCTTGCAGATTTGTGTGAGTGGATTATTTGTGGATGTTGGCATGTATTAGACGGTCCTTTTCCATGGTTACAATTATAAGGAAGTCGGCACGACGCCTCACATGGAAGTTTTTTATTTTTCTTTGGTCATATCTAAATATTTCTCTTTGAAAATGTTGTGGAAAAATTAAGAAAAGCTTTCAGTTTCATTTCTTTATTTCACATATGTAAAGGAAAAATAATAATTACAGATACATTTCATGACAAGTAAAAACTATGCATATAGGTAATCAAATTTAAATGTATTTCCAATAAACGTGACAAATAATTTTATATTCAACTTTCAACTCTATTCACAAATATATGGAACATGGATACAATGTATAGCACATATTCATTATATTATTATAATCTTCAAGGTTTTTTTCTCTAGTATAGGTATGAGTGTGAACACTGACAAAACAAAGGTTGACATCAATATATTGGAGAAATTTTATTCGTACAAGTATCTTAGAATTGATATTCATCACAAGATCAATTGGAACTACAACATTGATAAAATGATAAATGGAGGGTGGAAATCTTATTATGGGCTTGAAAATAATTGTAAATTAGAAACCCTTTGGTTATTGGATAAGAAAAAGCTCCAATTTGAGACTCTTTCCACTCTTGTTATATTATATGGATGTGAATTTTGGGGATGAAATATCACTGGAGAAAGATGGAGTAGATCCAATAGAATTTTATAACTTTTAATCTCAAAATTAAAGGCAATACACTCTATTATATCCTCTTCATAGAAGCGAGTATTTCCTCCATTGAGAGCATGAATATGATTAGGTACTTAATGTACAAGAACAAGATAAACAACAAGGATGACAAGAGGCTCCCAAAAATTGCTTCAGACTCTATATCCAAAATCACCAACAACTCAAGTGGGTAAGGCATAATGAAGTCTTAGCTAAATCATTGGGGAATAAAAGAAGAAGTTATTCATATTAAAAATGTTGTACAAACCAAATTTAAGGAGAACCTATGGTGTGATAAGAATTAGGGATAACTATAAAATCAAGTTATTATAAGGAGGTGTTTAACCCTAATCTTGAAGATCAAAAGTAACTTTCTGTTTTGACTAGCTTAAAGAAAAGAATCAATATTGCTAAAATAAAAACTAATTCTTATGAGTTGCATAGTGAGATTGGGAGTTGGGAAATCCCCAAAACACCATCCCATGAAAGAATATGTCACCTTTGTGACACCAAGAGGGTTGAATATGATTTTTTTTTTCTCCTAAAGTGCCTTGAGTACGGGTGAGTGCAAGATGATGATGCTCTCTCATGACGCATTAGTGGCAATGCAAACCTGGAGAAACAACAATCTGTTAACTTGGAGGGATTATTCAAGATACTTTTACAATGAATTTGAATATGGTGTAAGAATATGAAACGTAGGAAATTGAATTATCTTTCCGAATATACAACTTTTATTCATAGAAATTGTGAATAACTAGGTCAATTTTTTTTTTTTTTTTCTAACAATGGTATCTTATATTTCCAACAAAATATAAGATAAATGTTTTTGTTCGTGCAGGTGTTGAGTGTCTTAACGATGAAATTTCATTCCAAAAACTTGTATACTTGTAGAGAAGCCATTTTTCTTGTGCCGTGTATTTTTTGGAAAATTTGAATATTAATTTCATATTTTTTTAAATTATCAAAGTCAACATATTCCTTAAATTACAACGTATTTTGTTCGTGCAAGATGAAAGGGTCTTAACATGATCAAAACATTTTATTTTTTTTAGATCGTAGGTATCAGTCTCCTCTACTGCCACATATAACTCATTTGAGAAATGGTTAAGCCAAGAAAAAGTTATAGCAAAAATAAGAGAGGCATGTATTCTAGGATTTTGATATATGTGAAGACAAAAATAGATTAAAAATAGTAAAAACTAATAATTAAAAAAAAAAATTATATATTTGAAATTTGCATAGCTGACTCGATCTATGTCTATAGTTTTGTCAATAACTAAATTGTTTATCCTATAGAAAAATAACATCAAAGACAAATATATAGAGGGGTATTCACAAAAATGGAGGTTTTTATGAATTTGCAGACTAAACCACTAGGTTTGTCATCCCCAACCTAAATTCAAGCCAACCATGTCAGCATACACCTTCTAAATTTCACTTTTTAACACATAATATTGATCATGTCAAGGAGGATTGATGGTTTTCAGAGCCTACAATTTAACCATTTCTCCATGGATTATGTCATACCATCAACTAACAACCTCCTCGAAGTGTGCAATCTATATTTGAGTTGGCGCTACAAACTGACGTTGTGAACTAGTTAAGGAGGAACATTGTAGCTTGGATAGGTTGCAGGCACTCACATTCAGACTTATCAACATCCACAACAGCTTTAGGACCATTAGGTAATCCATGATATTTTTTGTCTTGTTTGGAGGTCAGGAAAGGATTATGGCCTCTTGTTTTCTCTTGGCGCTGTGAACTGTCACAGGCGTTGCGAACTCGCTGACAGAGGCATTGTGAACTCATTTTATATAGCGGATGCATCTAAAGATTTAATCATAAATAAAAAATGGTGATGTGGGTTTTTTTCTGAATTTTTTTGTGGAGGATAATGATAATTTCATTGACTTGTTATCCAAATTTCAGCCTGACCTAGTTTGTAATTTGAGAGATATAATTAAAACACTAGTGCACTACAAACTGGTGCTGCAAACTCTCTGTTTTGCATAGTTATTGGATATTCACCTTGTTTGGAGGTTTCCACATGTCAAGGAAGATTCAAATGGTTTCCTAGGAGTTTTTTGGACACGAGGGACATTTATTCCATCTCCATATCAATCAGGATGACCTGTTTCAAAAGACATTTATCATCAGACAAAATCCCCAAAAAATAGGAATGTGTTAGGCTTTTGTTGGAATCTTTTGTAACAAGATTCCTAAATGGAGGAGGATCCTATGTAACGCCTTGGTTTCGACCTCCTTAGGATATATATATATATATATATATTATTCACTATAAATGAAAGGGATTTTTATGAGAAAAGGGTTGGATTCATGATCCAAGAGAGGAGAGAGAGTTGGAAGAGCAGTTTAGTTGCTCAATTGTAAGCCCGAGGGCCTATTGTAATTAGCATTTCTGCCATTAGAGATTCACAAGAGTTGTTTATCAGACTTTGTATTTTTTATTATCATTTTACCTTGTCATCTTACTTTAATGGAATTGCAGGCAATCAAGATCAATGGTATTTCATGAGGCAGGAGATTCATGAGCTACAAATGATTTGTACTAATTTCATCCTTTCATGATCTTTGTTCTAGTAATCTTTTAAGTCATTTTTGTAGAGAGGACATTTTCTTGATGATAGTCTTCTTTTTGTTATATTTCTTATACCTCCATCCATCAATTATATCCCTTTTGGTATGGTATGATCTTGAGTTCCTATGATCTGTAGGATGTGTTGACTCCATGCCCAATGGAATGAATTTGCAGACTGTTTGCTACCCTCTTTATTGCTCTTCCTTGCTGATCCACCCTTTTAAAATTGATTTAATTTTTCAGGTTGGAATGGTATGGGAGAGATATCTGGTTTTGATATTGTCATATAATATAATTTTTTTTCTTACTGTGTAAACCATATTTATGACACTTTGTTAATGGAAATCAATCTTTTTCCTTATCTCTTCATTGTTATCTTACTTTGATTTCAGCTAAGTGAATTATTCATTTAGTTGGTTGCATCCTTATTTTAGTATATGTTATATTGTGATAATTCTTGTAGATATATCATAGCTTTTCTCTTTGTCTTGAGAGGTTCTCATTTCACAAAGTCTTCTTCATATAACTATCATGCTACCTGATGTAGATGATAGATATATTCCACACTTCTTATCTAATCTTCCACCCTCATTTAATCTTTAAAACCATGATTCGAAGTTGTCCAAATCCTTACTTGCTGGTCTATACTTTGGGATTTCCTTCTGTGATTGACACTTTTTTTTGTTTTTCCTCATCCATTTGTCACCTTGATATAAACATTATCTATAAATTCTGATGGGTATTGGGCTGGCACTCATGGAAGTCTGAGTGTGACTCTTAGTTCTAACACTGCCCAAAAATTTTGAATTCAAGCAAACGAGCACACACTCCTAAAAAAATCATTTCCTTCCTTCTCTATCTTTGTCCTCCCTTTCCTACATTTACCACCCCCTTCTATATCTCACTTTCACTCTCCCTCTCTACCCCCCTATCTATCTTCCTCTCTCTCCCTCACACTCCTATACATGGTAAGACCTAGACATGGCAAGATTTAGAAATCACAAGGAAAGACCTAGAGCTAGACCTTACCTTGACATGCCTGAAACTCTCACACCCACTCCCTCTCTATACCCCCTTCTTACTCTCTCTCTCTCTCTCTCTCTTCCCCTTTGTCTCTCACTCCCCTCTCTCTTCCACATCTATTCCACCCTTTTTCTCTCTCCTTGTTGTTAGTCTTAATCTCACTCTCTCGAC
>JZKD02S1678381.1:441242-462285 GCA_000966675.3 Picea glauca | reverse complement strand
TCTCTTTATATCTCTCTATCCCCCCTTCCCTCTATCTCCTCCCTTCGTCTCACACTCAGTCTCACTCTCTCTCTCCTTGTTTTTAGTCTCACTCTCACTTTGTATTTTCCTCTCTCTCTCTCTCTTCCTCCCTACCTCCTTCTCTTTTCCCCTAGTTCTACCTCCCTCTCTCTTTGTCCATATAAAGGTGAGGAATATCTCACAACGAATAAAGGATATATGAAACAAAGAAATGTAGCCTCTCCTGTAAGGGGAGTTTTAAGTTTTTGTTCTTCTTCTAATGTATTACTTATACGAGTACTTATATGAACTTGACCATGACCTAGACCATGAACTAGACCAAGACCATCACCTAGACCCCCCTAGCTCCATCTAAGACTACACATAACCTATAATATACCCTTAACCCCATGCAAAACCAAGCCCTAAGTGAAGTATGCATATACCTCTTGTTTTATAATGATATTTTATGGATATGACCATTCACCTACGGTTTAATAATGATCTCACATGATTTGATGATGATTATGGTACATTGATTCTACTTTTTTATTTTAATATAAGCATTATAGTTGATTTGATATTATTTATTCAAAATCAATGTTTGAATCCCTATCTATATCTCTCCTCTATGACTCTCTCCATCCCTCCCTCTCTCCATCATCTATTTCTCTCCCTCCTCCATTCTCTCCCCCCTTCCCTCCCCCCCCCCCCCTCTAAGTCTCCTCCTCTCTCTCTTTGTCTCTCTCCTACTTTATCTTCTACTTTGTCCCTCCCTCCCACTATCTCTACCCTCTTTGTCTCCTACATATACCACCTCTTTCTCTCTCTCCTTATTGTTAGTATCACTCTCACTCTCTCTCCCACCTCTCTCTCTAACCCCTCCTATTGGTATTCCTCTCCCACCCTATCACACTCTCAAACAATCCATCTCTATCCAATTCTATATTTACCTCTTGTATATAACCTCATCTCTCTCACTCCCTATATCCCCCTCTCTCCCCCACACTCCCCACTGTTGGTCCTAAAGTCTGCACGTAACTGTTAAAGGGTAGAGCTAGGCCACCTCAAGTTTGGAATGGTTGTTTTTTTTATTATTTGATTTTGTTGGTTAGTTGGATGGTTGGTTTACCAAGAAAAGATCATGGTTGGGTTGGAAAAATGATATGGATGAGGTTCCTCCTTGGATGGTGGCACACAAATGAAATATAAGTGAGATAATAGAGGGATGAACAAAAGGGAACAACAAACAACTCAATGAATTATCTGTTGCAAGAAGTTTAAGTCTTAAAATAGTATTTCAAGGCATTAAACAAGTATCTAAACACAATTACTCCCACATGTTGCAATAAAAACAAATATTCACCAAAGAATTAGTTGTTTTACATGTTGCATATCAGTAAATATGAGTTGTACAATAGCTAAAAGGAAAATGAAATGTACTTTGCACACATCAAAAATTCCATTCAAGATAAGAGAAAAACACATACAGATTTGAACAAAAACACATTGTCATCAAGAGCATATTCACCAGGTAGATAGATTTAATCCAATCATAGAACATGTTCAACCAGTTTGAAGTATTGATTTCCTTCTCAAAAAACCGAACCCTCAAAACATACAACAACTGCATATTTATCAAATTTGTAGAGATTCTCGTCCATCTGGAACTGAGGCTTAACTCTACACTATAAGTTGGAGAAAAACTTATTGAATTAACTAAAATACTTCTATAATATAGTGATGTATACTTTAAACTTGACTTAATAAAAAATAAGTGGTTCATATCAAACACAAATGACCTCTTATTGTGTCTTAATTTAAACATTCTTGAACGCTAAACAACTAAAAACTACTACTAGCAATAAAACTAGGATGATGCATATGTTGGAGTAAACTAAGATTTGAAAAAAACTAAGTTATGTATCAAGCACTAGTATCCTTGTGCATTGTTGGAGGCCAACCGGGAGATAATTGGATGTGTTTGTAGCTTCTTTAGGTACTCCTTCAAATTATCTCCTTTAGAAATCAACAAGTCTTCTGGTGCTTCTTCTGGAGTCTTTGATACTTCTTCTGCAGTCTGGAGTATAGTTTCTCCAATTCCTGGTTGTGATGTTTCAAGGTATGGAGTTGAAGATTCAGTTTATGCACTTGTTGGTTGTCATTGACCCTCTCTGTTTTGACCTCAACCTGCATCTTCTTCTTATGTTTCTCTGTGTTATACTTGTTGTGGTCAACCAATTCTATGCTTCTTGTTATTGTATTATGATTGTGTATAACCTTAGGCTCTTTCCCTTTAGTTCCTTTAGTGGACCCGTGTACTCCCACAATGTTGGATTTAATTTTTGGTTTAATGTATTGTAAATTGTGGCAAGGATCCCCTGCATGTGGCAAGGTGCCAATAGAATCTTTCTCAGGATCAAATCCATAATCCTATATTCCCTATTGACTTGGGTCCGAAGGATACTCCTTTTTCACTGTCATAAATGGTGTTTTTGTAGCCTCATTCTCGCTAGACTTTGATTTCTTATTTTTCACTGTCATTTCCTTCAGGACGTTGACTGCCATTTCCTCCATACTAGTAAATTTGGAATTTCATCATCCTCGATCATAATTGGCTGGGGGTATTTTAATGATGTCTTGAACAGAGCTTTGGAGTTTATCCTCAATTGATTCGTAACTCTAGTCTTTCTATTTGTTTTTCTTGGAAATTCAATGTTTTTCTCGCCCTTCCTTTTCCTATCCTATTTGGATGGAGGACATGTTTTAGGAGAATCTTCTACAGGAACAACCTTCCTATTAATTACTTCTTTGTTGCATGAAACATGTCCAATTTTCCCCTTAATTCGAGTCAGAGGTTTATTGGGTTGCAACTCGATGGGGGTTTTCTGCTCCTCCTCTAAGTGGTTGGACAACAGAGACCTCTGTGGTGTTTCCAATGTAGGTGGGTGCATGCTGGAAGCTTTTCCAAATTTTTTTCCCTTCCCCTTTTTTGTGGAATACCTCAATTGCATGTGAGGGGAATCCTCCATGGGGGTTTCTGGCGTGTTTTCTTTCAAGGGTGTATTTCTTGTTTTAGGGCCTTTCCCTTTACTTTTTGTAGTTTGGAAAAAATTCATTGATCTCCCAAGATTTGGAGAAAACCTAACCTCCTCTCTTGCATCACCTTTGTTCTACAAATTGGGAATCTATTCCCATTCTTTCAATCCCACAGACTTCAAGAAATCATCACAGGGAATTTCAAGTTCCTCGAGAATGAAAGTTACCAACAATTTAATCAATCCTCGATGGTAAAGGCTTCTGTGAGTGGATTCAAGGTGACTTTGAACCCTCCATGCCATTTTGGTTAGTTTCTTAAGCAGGAAATATGGAAAATTAAGCTCTTTGTCTCCACTTAGATGCATAAGGAAACAAAGGTGATAACAATGAATAATGATGAATTGACCCTCACCTGTGATATACATATGTACTATTGTTAGGGATCCTTTACAGTCTTACTTTATCCATGCCATAGGGATTCCTTGGCTCTAGTCGGGGTCTTGGTGCTCGGGAAACAAGAATTTGTTGCAGAGATCAAGAGGAAGATTTCCTTTCTTGAACCATCTTTCCATGCAGACAGGGAGAGCACAAGCTTCTCCAATGAAGTGTTTTGTGACATGAATCCAGGTATCCCCAAGCAGGGTCTGGAAGCCATCAAATGTATGCATGAAGAGCATATCCAAGCCTATGTGGTGTCCTTCAAATTTGCATAGGAAATCATACCACTCGGTCTTTACAAATATGTCTTTAATTTCAAGTATGGCTTCGAACAATTCTAGGCCTTGTGTCTTGGTTTTGTTCAATTTCCATCATTCTCGAGGAGGAACCATGGTGAGAAGAGTAGCTTTGATGTCGATAATGCAATGAATGCAGATTTATTCATATCAAAACTGATAGTTATGTGTTGTTTAACCCTCAAGTTGTAGTGGCCATGATGAATTGGTATAGTTCTCATGATCATAATTGGTGTCATGTAATGATGGAACTGAGTGTAATATGGCATGGAGGCACTTGTCTATGATCACGCACGTATGTAGGTGCCAATCAAATTGTTGAAATATTTAAAATAACATATTAAATTATAAAATGATTTCAAAAATTAGTGCACCAATCCTCATTCTCAAGAATAGCTTGGTTCTTGAAATGAACTATGTTCTTCATATAAAACTATGTTATACCTACCATGATCTCAACCTATGGAAACTTTGATGATAATTACTTCAAATCAAATCATGACATGTAATTATACCTCAAGAAAACAAAAATATGGTGTGAAGAATCAAACAATAAAGGTAATGCTAAAAAAATGAGTCATTTACTAATGAGGGACCAACATTAACCAACATAAAATGAATGATTTTTTAATGAAGGTATAGGGAAATGAGAGAGGAGGGGAAGGGGTGCATAATTAGATCTCAACATTGGCTTCAACTAGGGACAACACCCCCTGTGGGGTGCTGAGAATAGTAGATCAATGCCTTGGAACTCAATAACTTTCTCCCACCTTCCTTTTCTTACCTTTTTTTCTGTCTGCCAGCCATGTACATCTGCTTCTGTCTCTCAGCCATGTATCTTTGGAATTCAAAACTGTAATTACACCTCAATGCATTTGTTGGTATACATAGTCTTTATTCACATAGAAAGTAAGTAATCAAATGCAAATGAAAAATAAAAGCAACTATGGTACAAGAGGTACCTTCATTCTTTCAAGGAAAATAGTGTTTCAGAAAGCCCCCATTTAATGGGCCACCAAAGATCTCAGTATCATCTAGATTGTGTAAAAAAATTGTTTTATTGTCTAGACCCTCAACCATCTTAAAAGGACCAAACCAAGGGTTATCAAAATTACCATGCTTAGGATTCTCATCCCTTATGGCATCCCAACTCAAGACCAAGTCGCCTTCTTGAAATATCTCCTTCTTTGTTTCCTTGTCAAACGTTGATTTGATCTTGCTTTGGTATGCCTCAATTGTTTGATTCAATGCTTCTATATTTTTTTGAACCTATATAATCTAAAACATTCTCCTCTTGATGTCATTTGGATCCTCAATTTCTTCCTGTAAAAAATTTACAACTGGTAGACCGTGTTGGATAGGGAAGACAACGTCTATCCCATAGACTAGATGAAATGGTGAGGTTCCAAAATATCTATTGGCGCTGATCCTATCAGCTCACAAGGAATACTTAAGTTTAGAGTCCCAAGATTTCTTGTTTTCAGCCAACAATTTCTTGATGATCTTGATGAGAGTCTTGTTTTATGACTCAACCAACCCATTCCCCTGAGGGTCGTAGGGTGTGGAATGTGTTAAGGAAATGTTATGGCTACCACATAATTCAATCATGGATTTGGACTTGAATGCATGGGAATTGTTTGTTATAATATTTCTAGGGAAGTCAAACCTGGAAAAGATATTGGTATCTAAGAAATTCATGATCACCTTGTCAGTAGTATTCTTGGTGGGCATGGCCTTGATCCATTTGGTAAAGTAGTCAGTGGAAGTGAGAATCCACTTGTGCTACACATTGGAGGGTGGATTTATCTTACCTATGAAATTTAATCCCCATTGTTGAAAGGGTCCACTGGTAGTGATAGGCTTTAGGGGTAGTGAGTGTAATTTTTGTTTTCCTACAAACTTATAACATTCATTGCATGCCCTTACTATGGTAAATACATCAGAGAAAAGGGTGGGCCAGTAGTATCCTGCCCTTAAGATCTTGAGGGATGTGGCTTTCCAATGTTGGTGTCCTCCAAAAAATCCCTTGTTCATATCTGTTGTGACTTGTTTACATTCATCTTCATCAAGACATTTTAATAGGATGCCAACAGGATCCCTCCAACACAATTTCTGATTTAAAATGAAGAATTTTATAGCCTTTAATTTGAGAGATCTGGCCCTCGTATTTTTCAAATATGGTGGACATTATAGATGTTACAAGAATTCAATAAAATCTCTATACCAAGGTGAAGAAGAGTAGTTTTCAGATACCTGCATGTTGTCATGTCCAGGTTGTGTCATGGGTGCATCAGATTAGGTGAAGGTCTGATGCAATTCCAACACCTTACAGTTTGACTTTGATAACAACTTGGCAAGTATCTGTCCCTTAATCAACTTGGTGGGTTTTATGTGCATGTCATACTCCAACAATTTGACAATCCATTTCCCTCTCTTCCCTTCAGTGTCTGGCTGGACCAGAATCTCTTTCACACTGCTGCTAGGAACATAGGTTGTTATGCTAGACTATAACGCATACACCCTGAAGGTATTCAAAGATTTGACCAATGAATAGGCTTGTTTTTCTAATATGTCATACTTCAGCTCAACATCTTAGAGGGATTTGACAAAAAAGGATATGGGTTTTTCATGCCCTTCTTTGGCATAGTCAAGGTTGACCAACACAGGAGAAGATAAAGAACTCTTTGGCATAGTCAGGGCTGACCAACATAGGGGATTAAACCAAATCTTTTTTGATCCTTTGGAATGTTGATATTTCCTCAAGGGACCACTTAATAACATCATATTTCTTCAGCATGTTGGTGATAGGCCTTATTATTCTAACAAAGTTTGGCACAAAGCACCTTAAAAAAATTATTCTGCCTATAAAAGAATGAATAAACTTCTTATTTCTAGGAATTTCAATTTCCTAAATGGAATCAACTCTCTTAGAGACTATTTTTATTCCTCCTACTGATATGATGTGGCCTAAGAGCTTACCTTCTGGCACAACAAAGTGGGACTTCTTGAGATTCAAAGAGATCCCACACCTTCTTCATTTTCGGAAAATCTGCTCAAAGTGTTGTAAATTCTCATCATCTGATTTGGAGAAAATGGTGATGTCATCCAAATATATGACCATAAATTTGTATTTTTACCCCACAAAGGCTATGTCCATAGCCCTATAGAAGGTGGCCCCTAGGTTCATCATCCCAAAGGGCATTTTTTCGTACATGAATGTCCCCCATTGGGTGGTGAATGTTGTGTTTTCTATGTCTTCTTCACAAACTTCTATCTAGTTATAACCAAAGTATCCATCTAGCAAAAAAATCACGTGGGAACCTACTACCCTTTGCAAAATATGGTCCATATTGGGCAGGGGGTAGTTGTCCTTTAGAAAACACTTGTTGATATTTCAAAAATCAATGCACAAGCGTATTTCTCCACTCTTTTTCCTCACGGGCACCAAGTTCACCACCCAATACGAGTACCTAAAGGGAACAATAATTTTGGCATCAAGCATTTGTTTCATCTCTTTTTCAATTGTGGACAACATCATTGGATTAAATTTCCTAATCTTTTGTCTGAATGGATTAAAACTAACCTTTAGAGTGATCTTGTTTTGGATGATGTCAGTGTCAAATGTCTTCAAATCCTCATATGACTATGAAAAAATATCAGCAAAATTTTCCATGAGGCTGACATACATGTACTTTTGTTCTACAGCGAGTGCATTGGATAGTTTAACTATTTTGGGATTTTCAGTAGTCCTAATGTTGCAATCCATGACTTCCTCTTCTTGATTTTTGATGGAAGCTTCTCTGGAAACATCATAGCCATCAAATAAAATTTCTAGTGGCACTAGACCCCTGGGGATGTGATTCATTTTAATTTCCACAATGTTGTGAGTAGCCACTTTGTTCAATAACTGAGGTGTTTGTTGATTTTATGATTCATCATCTTCACCCTCTTGATCTATTGAGAGACTCTAGAATTATTCAATGGTCTGCAGAAATCCTTGTAGCTCCAAGTCATCACTGAAGACTTTTTAGTTCTTTATGTTGTCTGGTATGGATGTCCTATGTCTGAATTCCACTTGATACTTGATATTTGGACCAATGGGAGGTATGAAGGTACAGACAACCAAGGCTAGAGAATCTTCCTTCTGATTTCCCTCTCTAGGAATGAAGGAAATGTCAAATGCCAGAAAGAAGTTGTCAACCATGTCTTGCACCTTATTCCAATATTTATTGAGCCTTGGTTGCTTAGCTTGATAGATGTTTTTGAATTGATTAATAATTAATTCAGAGTCACCAAAAACTGCCAAACTATCAATGGCCATGTCTTTGGCAGCCCTCAATCACAGCACCAGAGCTTCATACTCATCTATATTATTAGTAGTCTCAAATTGCATCTTATAAGAGAGCGTTATTTCCTCCCATGCAGGGGAAATGAGGACTATACTAGCCCCATAACCCTCCTTTGATGAAGAGCCATCGAAATACATCTTCCATACTTTGTTCTGTTGATCTGTCTATGACTGATTTTCACATTTGTTGACTGTTATTTCTGGTTCATCATTGTTTAAATGAAAAAAATAAGACCCAAATTCATCCTCAACAACATAAACTGGATGGTTTCTTGGATTTTGATGGTCACTGACGATATATTACAATATGACCTCTATGTATATTCTCCTATGTTCTCCTTTGAAAACAGGGATGGTAGCATATGTGATGTGCATTTTTGATGATCCTCCAACCTTCTTGGCCCACATCATGGAAAAAAGCATACCAAACTTGGGGGGATTTCAACCAAAACGATGTCCATCACTACACTCTTCATGGATAGTTGTGCCAAAGAAACTACCATATCTTTTATTAATCCCAAACATTTGATTTTTTTGGAGTAAAAGGAGTAAAGGTCTTGGTAGGGCTTGGTGATCTCCAAACCTAGTTCCTCCATTACAACCTTAGGCATGACATTGTGTGAGGCACCCGAGTCCATGAGAAAATTATGTAGGATATTGTCATGGACATTTAAAGATATGTAGAAAGGTGGAGAAGCATCAGAGCCATCCTCAGTGTGTGGGCCCAAAGTAATGGATGGGTTTTCATCCTGCAGACTAATTACATCAGAAGTTACAACATAAGTAGGTGGTTGTATAACCTTCATAATATATTTTTTGAAAGGCTCATTTTTCAACAATTTTGACAAAGGTACATGTATCTTGATCTTGCTCAACTCATGCTCTAGATTGAAAGATGCTTCTGGCCTGCTAGCTTCCTTCACTTCAAGGACAACTTGTTTAGATGGAGGAGGCTGGTGAGATTTAGTCATTGCACCCTTGCTTGGATTAGGCTTGGGAGGAACCTCTGTTTTTTTTGTTCTGATCAGAGGTGGTGGAGGATTTGGCAGTGCTAGTTCTAGGCCTCAAATCATATTTATTTTGGGGTTTTCCTTGAATAAATCCCTCTTACCCTATCTCAATATCAAAATGATTTGACAGTTGTGCTACCTCATAATATTGTTGTGTTAAGTGACCGGTATAAAAATCTGTTTCATTGAAAAGTACAGTAGCATCATCACAACATCACTATCTACATCCATTTCCTCAGTTTGATTGTTTTGGAAAGGAGGTACTACTCTTTGATTGTCATCATTCCTCCTCTCTCTCTGCATTATCTGAGGGACATCATTCGGCCTCCTAAATTGGTTTGGATTTATATTCCCAGCCCCTTGAAAAGCTTTGTTTGGTTGCTTAGATTCCCATTTTATCTTAGTTATTTCAGATGTCAAATCCTTCAAAGTTTTGGTCATCTCATCAAGTTTGGGATCAGATGTGGCTAGGTTAGAGGAGGTAGGGGAATCCTCCCTTTGTTTCTTCTTGTCTTTATCATATCTAGTCTTTAACATGTTCGATGTTAAGATGTTGGACTCAACCTTAATGTCTTCTTCTTTCATGGACAACAAGGTGGTGGATATTCTCTCCCTCAACAGAATGGATAATTATACATCAAATGCATTGGCATAAGTGATCTTGGAAGAGGCTTAAGTTGGTTTGATATTGTTGGCATAGGGGAAGACCCAGGGTTCAACAATTCAACAACGCACCGACAAAACCCTAACTACCAGCCCTTTTGGCAACACCTACGAAGCAGATGAAGTCTCACCAGAGGTAGAGGCAGGGGGGGTTGTAGGACTTAGGTGTCTACAACCAAGATAGGACACAGATCTGTGATTACAACACTTGACAGAGCACTTAGCCAATAACATGAATTAGTTCTTGAACTTTATCCACATCGCAGGTTAAACCCTTATTACAGATTAGCGTAGTAGTAATCAATATTTAAGCACATCCAATCATTTAGCACATAGAATCAGCTTAGATCTAGCATTCATTCACATCATTAAGCACTAATATACAATATCATAGGCATTCATTATACCTAACCTCAACAACATTAAGCAAATAATCACATAAACAACATCACACAAAGCACATCAAAACAGGATATATGTGGTTCACCCCAGTGTGGGGCTACATCCACCAACTTATTCTTCTTCTTCTTTATTGGTCAACAATCTCTTACATGTGTCTGCTCCTGTGTATAGAGCCATAGAGATCAGCTTCACACTAGACATGTGATCTGTGCATAATGCACTAGATCCACCTTCCTCAAAATTAGGTCAAGGCACATAGCCAACTCCTTGATAGCACAAAGAATTACACAATATTTCTTCACAAAGCCTATTACAATCACTTTCACTTAGCTCTGCAAGTCTCAACACACAGTATGCACAAAATCCAACAACTACTCTTCACACTTAGCAACCTTTAAATATTCTTGCACAAAGCCAACTTAGACAGACATCACTCTAAGTCCTCTCTAATTATTTATACATTACAAAAAGGCCTAAACATGGGTAAACCCATGGGCTGACATCCCATACCCATTAAATAAACCCTAAAAATCCCAAAAATATCGCAAAACAAGTGAGGTATTGCGATCTCAGCTCCACCTGGGTGCTCCATCTTTGACTATCCTGTCGAAGTCCTGAAAATGGCTAAGCATGACCAATGTTTCCTTAAAACTAGATCGAGGGCCAACAGGTCCCCAACACTCATTTGTGACTCGTCCCGAGTCACTCAGGTCTAGGCAATACTACTTCACTAGAGCCTCCTGCTCGGTGAACTCCTGAATTACTTGCTCGGTGACAGGTCCTTCCAAGCGTTGCTCCACTATTGTAACTACTTGTTCCAGCTATGAGCCTTGTCCTTAAATCTCTTCAAAAAGCGTACAGGCTTCATTTTTCACCGGATGGAGCCTTTGTGTAATATCCATAACTCTTCTTTGGATGGTAGTGACCTGCTGCTGAACTGCACACTGTTCCTGTGATCTTTTCATCTTCTCAACTGCAGTGAGCAGCTTCAACTGTGCTTGCACGGTAGACACATGCTGCTTTGATTCCTGGAGCTGTGCTTCCAATTTCCTCAGATTTGGATATTTTGCAAGAAACTCATAGGTCTATGCACTTTGATCATTCAGTTTCTTACACTCTGAGGTAAGTTCCCTGATTCTTTCTACTGCATTCCTAACAGCTTCTTCCCTCTGATTGTGCACTTCTTGCAGAGTGCTCAATACTGCTTGGATCTCTAGCTCCATTACCCTTGCTTGAAGTTGCTTAATGGCTTCAACGAGATTCCCTAATTGCATCTCAGCGAACTCTTCTTCCTCTTGTGCCAATCCCGACACAGAACGAAGTACTTTAGTTAATTCCTCTTTGATCGCAATATCCTCTGTGAGCAGTTGGTATTTTTATTTCTGCATCCTCTCTTTATATTCCTTGAAAATTTCCCTAGTTTCATCTTTCTCTTTCTGTGCAACCCGAAGTTTCTCTAAGGCCTCCTTTTCTTAATTCAAGGCCTCTGTGGCCTGCTCCTTTTCTTCTTGTACTCAATGGAGTTGAGCCTCAGTTTCATCTGCTAGCCTCCGTAATTGGGTGGGATCATCCCCTAATTCTACACTTTCTATTGAAGAAGGCGCAATAGGTACTGCGCGACTCGAATGGATATCTTGTTGTATATCCTTGAGCTCCTTCTCTATTCTCTCATACAATGTTTCTTTCTTCGATTCATGTCTCTGTAGGATATCCTCTGAAGCATATTCTATGGATTTGATGATGAGATCTACATCATCCACGGTGAGCACATTCTTCGACTGAGGCTTGTTGGCTCGGGTCATCTTCCGTGCTGAGGGTTTCTGCGTAGAAACCTTCCTTTTATTCGATGTCTTGAGGTCTGTAAGGGGATCCTTCGACGGTGTAACTTTGAATTTTTCTTTCTTGTATCCTTCTTCCCATCCTTCCTCTTGGTTCACATCATCTCCTCCTCCTCCTGCAAGTGAATCATGCCTACTTTCCTCCAATGTGTTGTCCTTCTTATCACTTTATATGTCCTGCACTTCCTCCTTTTTCTTCTTTTTCTTTATGCTTCTTTGTCCATCATACTCAGCCTGGGTGACCAAAGGACTTTCGATGATGTCAGGGTCAGAGACTTTTGCATCTTTTACCGGTACAAGGAATTTAGCTGGCCATTCCTTAGTGATCTCTTCCATGTCTTCATCGGTCAATTTATAATAAGACTGCATCTCCTTCTTACTTTCATCTCTGAGCACGGTTATGTAGATGAAGTGTCGGTATGCGCGTAACATCGCTAGCAGCCTATATTGATGCAAAGTATTTTGGGTCATCCGTGGGAATGATTGAATGGCACGCTTCAGTTCTAGGTAGTAAGCGTGGAGCACCACATTCGATTGCCACTGCTTCACCATATCACTCATGTACCACAAAGTGGAGAACCTTGTGGCCAACGATTCTGATGGCTCGACTTCTGGGAAGGATTCTCCTTCTAGCATTTGCCAAGCAACAAATGCGATCGGTACCAATAGACAACTAAATTGAAACTGATACCCTTGATCTTGTGCTTCGTGACAGTCCTTTTCCAGCTCGTTGACAAGGTAACTCGCCCAATTCATCTGCATTCCTTCTACACATTTCTGTGTGAGGTCCACTACGAACCCTGTGACTTGTGTTGATCAGTTCTTTCTAACGATCTTTCCAATGATCAATTGGAAAACAAGGTGCATTGCGCCATCCTGGATGGAGGCTACCTTGTAGCCTCACTTTCTCTTCTCTACATCGCCATAGTCTCTTTTTATATGCTGGGCCAAGGAGAGATCTGAAGCCTTCCCTAGGTAGAACTGCTGAGGGTCTGGTCCCTGTATGCTCAGTCCTGTAATGAGATGGATCAATGCCAGATCCACATTGACGCTCCTATCAAGCCATAGATATCCTCCATGGTAGCACAACATGAGGAGTTTAATGCAAGCATTAACCTCTTGGTGTCGACTGAAGTGGGGGATCTTCATTATGTTCAGGATTTTTGATCACACGATCTCATTAATCCATGGCTGGGGAACTATCTTGGGCTTCTTCCCAGTCGTCTTCATCAGGTACTTGTGTGGCACAAGCATCACCTAGTTCTTTCAGTCTCCAAGGTTGAAGTCACTGATATTCAAAGCTGGGATGTGTCCTAACTAAGGTCCAACTGTGTGGATCCCCTTCGAGATGTACGCAGTGATCATTGTGTACTCAAAATCACACAGGATTCTATCGTGGTTAACCGCACCAGCCAGAGGCAGGATGTAGTCAAGCAATACTGATGGGATCTGTTTCATGTTAGCCAGATCATCGCGGTGCTTTCTTATTTTCTCAGTCGTGGTTCGGCTAGACCGACGTCCAGTCGAGGGGGATGCTTGCAATCTTCCATTCAACAATTCTTATATTCCTATAGACATGACCTTCTTATCCATGAGGTCAATCAAAATCTCCTCCACAGACTTCTCTAGTGTGCTATGTTCGCCCAACATTCACACTTGTAATAAAATAAAACGAGTATTCGAACAGACAAGCAAGGTAATCAAACAGACGACGAGGTCTAGACAACACAACGTGGTATGGAATCAATTCTCTGTTAGCTTGGATATCTCGGTTTACAAAAAGTGGTCCCAGTGAAACATCCGATGAGTTAAATATGCATCATCGTAACAGATTCATCCAACGGGAAGGAATTCCTTAATCAATACGAATCGGGCCGTTATGGTGCGGTCCCAATGATCCAATGATGGTATTTTCGTTAATAAATGTGTTTCTATCCATTCTGGAGCGTCATTCTAATGGTCGGGATGCCTCCAATGGTCATATATCTTCGGCATGGAGAAGTACCATTCTATGTTGTTATGCTATTCTGGCGGGGTTCAAGTTATGCAAGCCTACCTTCTGCAAAGTCTTCTCTGGAACTTCCTGCAGTTTTTCTAACTTTTATTTTTTCTTGCTAAGATTTCTTTCCTTCTTTCATGTGATTTGAGTCTTTGGGTTCCTCTTTCCATTCTTATTCTTACTTCCTCTTAGTCTAGCAGCTTCGCATTTTTTATGTTCTTATAAAGGGTGCAAAGGTAGTACTTCTTCTCTTATTAACTCTAGGGTAGGTGCTTTTCTTTCTTGCATGGATAGGTCCTTCAAACCTTGCTGTGTTCTTTCAACTTCAACAACTACTTCTCTTTCCCTCTGTTGCTTTGACTTATCCTCTTGTTCTTCTATTAGGCACTCTATCTTTCTAGCTATGAAGTCCCTTAATTCTTTCTTTTTCTGTTATGTAGCTTCCTCCTCTTCTTTCCTTCTGATCTGGTCCTTTTTAATCCAAGTATTTCCTAACAAAATTGAAAAGGGGGCGTTTCTCTCAACTAACTTAATGACTTCAAATTCTTCTTCAGTCGATGTTCCATGGGCACTCATAGGTATATTAGTAACTCTTCCACATAGGGTTATCATCTTTCCTTTAAACAAGCCTATCCTTCCCAATGAAGGTATCATTGCAGGCTTTCCCAAAATTTCCCAAGTTCTTTCTGGAATAATATTCACATGTGTTTCGTCATCTAAGACATAGTCTATGTTGAAGTCTCCCATTCTTGTTTCTATGCACTGCTTTTCTTTCAATATATCTGGTAAATTGACGTCTCTATGATCATTCAATGTTTCTTTCAACTGTAATAACATAGTCTCTAATTCTTTCTGGTTCTCTAACATATCCTTAGCCTCTTGTCTTTCTTTATAGTTTTCTTTTCTCATGTTCATATTGTCAACTTTGGAAATCATTGTAGGGAAATCCTAAACCTCATGACCAATAGCTTTACAACAGAGACAAATAGGACATATACCAGGTCATTCCTTGGCAATATGTCCTGGCCTTCTACAATTATAACACAGTGTCAATCCTCTCTTTATTTTAAATGATCCCCAACCTTTCCTATACTGTACACTGGGATCACCGTGTTGGACCTACAATCTGCAAAAATTCTTTCTAGGTTCCTGCATCCACTTGTTAGTCCAAAAATTCTTTCTATGCATAGGAATAACATATCTTTCACTATCTCTATCAAATTTATTCAAATCCACTCTTTCTTCTAACTGTGCCCTAGTTTTCATATTGGGACAAAATCTATCAAACATACCTAGATTCATACTTTCGAAGCAAAAATTTCCACTTATCTTATGTTTTCCAAAGCACAAAGCTTTAAGATCTTACCTCTTTTCTTCAGATCATGTTTGTTTCTTAGCACATAGCTTCACAAGTCAAGTAGAATACTGTGCACTATAGTCACAGATCTACATGCTGAACTTTCTCTTTTCTTCAGTTCTCAACAATCACAGTTTCAGGTCCCTACAACAGAACCATTTGTTGGCACAGGGGCAGACCCAGGGTTCATCGCTTCAACAATGCACCAACAAAACCCTAACTATCGACCCTTTCAGAAACACCTGCGAAGAAGATGAAGTCTCACCCAAGGTAGAGACAGGGGGGGTTGTAGGACTCATGTGTCTACAACCACGTTGGGACACATATCTGTGATTACAACACTTGACAAAGAACTTAGCCAATAACATGCATTAGTTTTTGAACTTTATCCACATCACAGGTTAAACCCTTATTACAGATTAGCGCAGTAGTAATCAATATTTAAGCACATCCAATCATTTAGCACATAGAATCAGCTCATATATATCATTCATTCACATCATTAAGAACTAAGCTACAATATCAGAGGCATTCATTATACCTAACCTCAACAACATTAAGAAAATAATCACATAAACAACATCAACAACATTGCACAAAGCACATCAACACAGGACATACGTGGTTCACCCTAGTGTGGGGCTACGCCCACAAAATTCTTCTTCTTCTTATTCTTTATTGGTCAGAAATATCTTACATGTGTCTTCTCCTATGTGCAAAGCCACAGAGCTAAGCTTCGCACTGGACAGGTGATCTGCGCACAACGCACTAGATCCACCTTCCTCAAAATTAGGTCAAGGCACAGAGCCAACTCCTTGATAACACATAACCTTACACATTTTGTCTGCACAAAGCCTCTTACAATCACTTGCACTTATCTCTACATGTCTCAACACATAGTATGCACAAAATCCAACAACTTCTCTTCACACTTAGCAACCTTTACATATTCTTGCACGAAGCCAACTTAGACAGACTTCGCTCTAAGTCCTCTCTACTTATTTATACATTACAAAAAGGCCTAAACATGGGTAAACCCATGGGATGACATCCCATGCCCATTACATAAACCCTAAAAATCTCAAAAAGGATGCAAAACAAGTGAGATCCTGCGATCTCAGCTCTGCCTAGTCGCTCCATCTTCGATCATCCTGTCGAAGTCCCAAAAATGGTCAAACATGACCAATGTTTTCTCAAAACTTGGTCGAGGGCCAACATATCTCATTTGAGATTCTACTATACATATTATTGAATCTCTTGGTGAAGTATGAAATAGACTCACCATTCTTTATCTTAAGGGCCCCAAACTCAGTGATGTAATACAAATAATCTCTTCTATCTCCCCATTGATTTATGGAAGCTTCATCTATCACATCAATATCTATAATGGAGGTTGGAGGGAGATATTGAAACCATTTCCTTACCTCCCTATCCAGGCTCTGTACAAACAATCTCATCCACACATATACATAGTCAATGTTGAAGTTGTCAGGAAAGTTGTAGAAGTCTATCAGATGTTCCTCGGTTGTGACATCCCATTCCCCATTATATCTTGGAAAATATTTCATGTAATATGTGGTTGGGAGTGCATGTAAGCCTACATGAAAAACTAGGGTTGCATATCTGGAAACAATTATGGAATCCATTCTATTAACAACCATTGTTCGGGAAATAGGAATATGAGGTTTGATTAGAGATGCAGAGGTGGATGCTAGACTGGATGATGAAGTAGAGGTAGAGGTTAAAGGTATCTTGGATTCCTTGGAAATGTGATTCTCAAAGATAAAAAAATTCAAGCTGCTTATGAAAGTGGAGAAAGGTAGATTCTTTAGGTGAAACTTTACCCTTGAGGGATGAGGTATATCTATGCGCTAAAGTAGTTTTTCTTAGTTTTCTCTCTGTCTTAGAGACTATTATGTCCTTCTTAGGGCTAGGATGAGCCTTAGTGGCTTTGATGTGCTCATATTTGGATCTATTGATTCCTTTTCTGGGAGCCAGTATTTCTTTTGTGAATTTTACTCAGTGGAGTAGCCAGGTGAAAGGTGGCAGTTTGAATGTGTCTGATATTTTTTCACCATAAAAGGTAAGATATGATCATTTTCATTCTCCCGGGGAAATATATTTTGTTACTCTGTTCCCCAACAATGGTTCCAGAAGATGATGGTCCTAAAGTATGCACCTGACTGCTAAACGACAGAGCTAGGCCACCTCAAGTTTGGAATAGTTGGTTTTTTTATTATTTGATTTTGTTTGTCAGTTGGAGGGTTGGTTTACCAAGACAAAAGCATGGTTGGGATGGAAAAATGATATTGATGAGGGTCCTCCTTGGCTAGTGGCACACAAATGATAGATAAGTGATACAATAGAGGGATGAACAAAGGGGTACAACAAACAACTCAATGAATTACATGTTGCAAGAAGTTTAAGTCTTAAAATAGTATTTCAAGGCATTAAACAAGTATCCAAACACAATTAATCCCACAAGTTGCAATAAAACCAAATATTCACCAAAGCATTAGTTGTTTTACATGTTGCATATTAGTAAAGATGAGTTATACAATAGATGAAAGGAAAATGAAATGTACTTTGCACACATCAAAATTTGCATTCAAGATAAGAGAAAAACATATATAGATTTGAACAAAAACACATTGTCATCAAGAGAATATTCACTAGGTAGAGAGCTTTAATCCAATCATAGAACAGGTTCAACCTGTTTGATGTATTGATTTCCTTCCCAAAAAACCAAACCCTCAAAACATACAAAAACTACATATTTATCAAAGTTGTAGAGGCTCTCGCCCATCTGGAACTAAGGCTTAACTCTACACTATTAGTTGGATAAAAACTTATTGAATTAACTAAAATAATGTTGGAGTATAATAATGTATACTTCGAATTTGACTTAATAAAAAAGAAGTGGTTCATATCAAACACAAATGACCACTTATTGTGCCTTAATTTAAACATTCTTGAACTTTAAACAACTAAAAACCGCTACTATCAATAAAACTAGATTGATGCATATGGTGGAGTGAACTGAGCTTTGACAAAAACTGACTAGGAGTGACAAAGCTAAGTTTTTTATTGAGTATTGGTATCCTTGCACGTTGTTGGAGGCCAACTGGGATATAACTAGATGTGTTGGCATCTTATTTAGGTACTCCTTCAAATTATCTCCTTTAGAAAGAAGCAAGTATTCTGGTGCTTCTTCTGGAGTATTTGATACTTCTTCTGTAGTCTAGAGTACAATTTATCCAATTCCTAGTTGTGATGTTGCAAGGTCTGGACTTGAAGCTTCAGTTTATGCACATGTTGGTTGTCATCGACCTTCTATGTTTTGACCTCAACCTGCATCTTATTCTTATCTTTCTCTGAGCTATACTTGTTGTGGTCAACCAGTGCTCTGCTTCTTGTTCTCATATCATTACTGTGTATAACCGCAGGCTCTTTCCCTTTAGTTCCTTTAGTGGACCCCTGTAGTTCCTTTAGGCTCTGGTTTAATTTCTTGTAAAATGTGGCAAGGATCCCCTACATGTGGAGAGGTGCCAATAGAATCTTACTCAGGATCAAATCCATAATATTGCATTCCCTATTGAATGGAGTCTAAAGGATACTCCTTTTTCATTGTCACAAATGGTGTTTCTGCAACCTCATTTTCGCTAGTCTTTGATTTCTCCTTTTTCATTGTCATTCCCATCAATATGTTGACTTCCATTTCCTCCATACTATCAAATTTAGGACTGTCATCATCCTTGATCAGAATTGGATGGGGTTCTTTTAATGATGGATTGAATAGATCCTTGGAGTTCAACCTCAATTGATTCATATTTCTAGTCTCTCTATTTGGTTTGCTTGGAAATTCAATGTTTTGCTCACCCTTCCTTTTCCTATCCTGTCTGGCTAGAGGATATGTTTTAGGCAAAGATTCTATAGGAACAACCTTCCCTTTAATTACTTCCTTGCTGCGTGAACCAAGTTCGATTTACCCTCTCATTCGAGTCACGGGTTTATTAGGTTGCTTCTCGATGGGGGTTTTCTTCTCCTCCTCTTAGTGGTTGGACAACAGAGACCTCTGTGGTGTTTCCAGTGCAGGCAGATGCATGATGGAAACTTTTCCACTTTTTTTTTCCTTCCCCTTTTTCATGGAACACCTCAATTGCATGTGAGGGGAATCCTCCAAGGGAGTTTCTGGATTTTTTTCTTTTAAGGGCGTATTTATTGTTTTTGATCCTTTCCATTTACTCACTACAGTTTAGACATGATTCATTGAGATCACAGGCTCTGGAGAAACCCTAACCTCCTCACTTGCATCACCTTCATTCTCCAAATTGGGCACCTTCTTGTGTTCTTCAATCCCACAGACTTCAAGAAATAATCCCAGTGCATTTCAAGTTCGTCAAGAGTGAAAGTTACCAGCAATTTAATCAATCCCTAATGTTATAGGCTTCTGTGAGTAGATTCAGGGTGACCTTTAACCCTCCTGGCCATTTTGGTTAGGCTCTTAAGTAGGTAATATGGTAAATTAATATCTCTATCTCCACTTAGATGCATAAGGAAATGAAGGTGATATTAGTGAACAATGCTAAATTGACCCTCACCTATGATATACCTTTTTATTTTTATTAGATATCCTTTCCATTCTTCCTTTATCTATGCCATAGGGATTCCTTGGCTCCATTCGGGGTCTTGGTGCTCGGGAAACAAGAATTTGTTGTAGAGATCGTTAGGCAACTTTCCTTTATTGAACCATCTTTCCTTGCAAATAGGGAGAGTGCAAGTTGCTCCAATTAAGTGTTCTGTGACATGAATCCAAGAATCCCCAAGCAGGGTCTAGAAGCCATCAAATGTATGCACAAAGAGCATAGCCAATCCTGTGTGGTGTCCTTCAATTGCGCACAGGAAATCATATCACTCGGCATTTACGGAGATGTCTTTAATTTTAGGTATGGCTTCGAACAATTCCAGGCCTTATGGCTTGGTTCTATTCAATTGGCATCATTCTCGAGGAGGAACCATGGTGGGAAGATTATCTCTAATGTCGATAATGCAATGAATGCAGATTTCTTCATATCAAAACCGATACCTGTATGTTGTTTAACCCTCAATTCAAGTTGTAGTGGCCATGATGAACTGCGATAGTTCTCACGATCATAACTGGTGTTGTGTAATGATGGAATTGAGTGTAATCTGGTGTGGAAGTGCTTGTATATGATCACACATGTATGCATGCACCATTCAAATGGTTGAAAATTTTAAAATAACATATTAAATTATAAATTGATTTCAAAAATTAGCGTGCCTTTGCAAGAATTGCCTAGCTCTTGCAATCAACTATTTTATGCATATAAAACTATGTTATACCTTCCACGAGCTCAACCTATGGAAAATTTGATGAAAATTACTTCAAACCAAATAATGACATGTAATTATCCCTCAGAAAAACAAATCGATGGTGTGAAGAATCAATCAAGAGAGATAATGATAAAAAAAATGAGTCATTTATAACTGAGGGACCGACATTAACCAACATAAAATGAATTATTTTTTAACGAAGGTATAGGGAAATGAGAGAGGAGGGGAAAGGGTGAAAAATTAGGTCTCAACACCCACCTTTAACTCTTTTCATAGATCTAAAACACACGCCCTCCCC
>JZKD02S1678381.1:427377-441192 GCA_000966675.3 Picea glauca | reverse complement strand
TCACACTCTCTTTATTCCTCGCTCTGCAGCCCCCCTCCATGCATCACAAGGAAAGAAATGGCCTTGACCTAGACATGTCAAGACCTAGACCTAAACCTAGACATAGCAAGACCTAGACATGGGAAGACCCAGAGCATGAACTAGACCTATACAGTGACCATGATGTAAACCATGACATAGACCTAGACCATTACCTAGACCATGACATAGATCTAGAGCTAGATTTAGACGAAGACATAGAGATTGATGTCGACCATGGCCTATACCACCACATAGAGATAGATCTAGAATTAGATGATGACCTAGAGCATGACATAGACCCCCCATACTCTCACTCTCTCACTCTCTACCCCCCATAATCTCACTCTCTGATGCAAGAGCATCGCTCCATCTCATCACGCGCCATCTAATCAACATGCATGGTGTGCATTCAAGGAAGGAGAGGTGCCACCCTCTCATTTTTGCCTCGAGAATCCGAAGCAGGACCCAAACATTTATTGAAGACAATATGGAAGAGACAAATCATTCTTTCACACAAGTTGGAGATAAGGTCGCCATTAATAGGCTGACGAGAAATAGATCTGCATCCGATTTGGAGCAAAATTGCCATCATTGTAATTTGGCCTTTCAATGAGCCTTTGGAATGGTTATTTGACACCATTTGTTAGCTTGTGTGGCAAGCTCATAGAACCCCTTGGGTATAAATATTTGTATTGTAAGCAAAGTAAAGGTTAGACCTCCATAGGTTAGCCAGGATAGAGTTAGCCAAAAGGAAAAATATGGTGAGTCGAGACTCAGTTGCAACTCAGACTCCATCATTGTAAATTGGCATTCCACCATTAATAGAAAATGACAGGTTTTTCTGTTTTATCTTTATGTTCAATGAGTGTTGTGTGATGAATGTCTTTTACATGCATTTGAGTTGTATATGAATGTTAGAAATAGTCTGCAGGGATAGAGATACGTTTTTCTATCCAAGAGTATGTTGAATTAAGTTTGGTTCTCTAGGCTAAGTGCAAGGAGTGCGCGAAAGAGCTAGAAAAATTTGTAAGTCGATGTAAGGAGTGCATATATAATCAGTGGAGTCAGAAGAGAAGCTACCGGGAGGGAACACCATATTAATTTACAGACTCATGGAGAAATTTCAAGGCTATTAAGTCCCTTGAAAATAAAGATTGTGTGGAGAGAGGCATAGATCAGAGTTACTAAACACTCTTGAATACTTTGCTAGGAGGGAATTGAGATTGTGTGAGAATACCCAGGAACTACACTTCTGAGGGTGTAGAAGAATCCCATAATTTTTTAGCATTCTGGTGAAGGAAGGCTTTGCAAGAAGTGCATCGACAAAGGAAAGGATATGCCTTAAAACCTTTCCGTAAGGCTGAGGGAGAAGTCATCGAAGAACTGAGCCAGTGCAAGGAGTGTGTTTAAGGTGTTGAGAAGTTCACCTTATAAGATCAAGAGGAAGGGAGAGAAACTTCTAGGAGGGAAAGAGGAGTTCGTAGAGGAAATTGAGGCCTTGGAGATTTTCAAGCCAAGCAAAGTCGCAGGAGAGTTGCACATATTTCTGTGAGGAGAGTAGTGAGCCTTCGAGAACAACCAAAGACTCAAAAATAGAATTTGCACTAAGTGTGCAAAGAAATCGAGGACTTGATGAAGTCTCGAAGACTAAGAAGTCACCCGTAGTCAAGGAGGAGATAGGTGGTAGAAGATCAAGAGATTCAGGAGCAGAAGCTTTGGAAGGTTTGTTGAAAGAAAAAAAGGATATTTGTGAAGTCGTGAAGAGAGATTTCAATTCAAGCCATTGGATCTGGAGGGACGGGTGGCAGAGGATCAGTGAAACACTTATTCATAAGTTATAAAAGTAGAGTCGAGAGGAGGTCGGGCTCGCGAAGTTTGAACTCATGATTCGCTCACAATCGTTGATAACGAAAGGAATGAGGACCATAGATCGGGTCTTGACACATTTGTCGATTCAGAGATCGGGGAAATGGAGAAAGTAGTTTGTGGAAGTACCAAAGTGTGGGGTCACGAAGAGATTTGGCCCACGGTCATAGTCCGAGGTCACATCAAGGGAGGAGCTTAGAATCAAGAGCTAAGGTCATTGGCGCAAGAGCTAAGAGCGCTAAGGAAAGGGTCTGCAAGCGTCCCATACTGGGTGTCGAGGAATTTAAAAGGGCCTATGTCAAATTGAAATAGGTTTCATCTAGAGCAGGCGATTTATTCGACTTGACGATTTGAACGATCCTATACCGGGAGGTCATGCGAGCCTAAAGGAGGGAAGGGGGTTGTCACCAAGACTGGTATTAGAGCACATTTTCATTTGTATATTTTAGGCGAAGGGGGAGATGGAGATGATCTTAGTTGCAGAGTGAGCAACATGTTTTCCAGGAGGGCAGATAGAAGGCGAGATGGTCATTAACGGTCGTAAACATGGTCAAGGAGAAGTCCAGTCGTAGAAGAGAAAAGTGACGATGGAAAAAGAGCTTAGTGAAATCCTAGAGCAGATGGAGAATCTTGCATTCATATGTAGCATGAGTCAAAGGTACATTGGAGGTACAAATGGCCTTTGAAGAGGACAACTAGATGGCTTGTTCAGAAGTTGTTGGCAAGGAGGCAACAATAGATGTTAAAAATATGGTTGAGGCATGTTGAAAACCTCAGTCATAAGGGAAAGATATCTGGAAAGAGTCTCATAGATTTTCAGGTGGGAAATGAGAAGGGATTAGTGGATCTCATAGACTGTTAGGTGGGAAGAGGAGACATCCTATATTTCCAGGTGGGAAAGGGAGAAGAGGTGAGCTTAGTGTGGAGTTCATTAACAGGTGAAAAGGAGGTAGGAGAGAGACCTCACATAGATGGAGTTTCATGCAGAACTGTGAGCCACGTGAATGAATATGATGAGAAGTTACAAACTTCTGTCATGGAGAAGGAGGATCAGAAGACTGTTTTGATCATTGGAGGAGTCGAGATATTCCTAGCAAGCAGTTGAGGATATTCTAGCAAAGATGTTGCTGAGGCAACAGAAGGATAGCCAACAGAGATTGTCATGGAGGAAACAAAACAACTACGGATGTCTGTCTCGATGGGAGGAGAAGAGCATTCAACAGAATCACTCGATGTTTTCAGCCAAGAAGTTGAACATAAGATGATTGCAACACTGGAGCTTGCAACAGAAGAGGAAGAAGACAGCATAGACTTTGTTGGTCTGTGTGAATAATTAGAATATCTTGAGAGGAGAGTGGAAGTGCAAGGCATGCACATCCAACAGGTTAAGTTGGAAGAAGATGAAGGACTGGTAGGAGAAAATCTGTCAGGAGAAGTGGTAGTTGAATGATAGTTCGGTATGGAGACTACAGAGGTGAATATTGCAGAAAAGTGGAAAGCTAAGGCCGCAAAGGGAGAAGATGTCTTGGTAAATCAGTATGATTCACCCATCGACAAGGAGGGAGTGTAGCGATCTAGTATGCAATAGAAGAACCAACCGATGGAGAAAATGGACAAGGTTATTGAGGAGATAAGAGAGTTGATGTCGAGGTCAGCAAAAAAATCGATCAGCAAGAGGAAGATGGGTGACAAAAGACCTGCATGAGTAGTGAGGATGATGCAATAGTAGTAGTGGCGAGGCAGAGGATCTAGGAGACAGATCCAAAGGAAATTTTGGGATCTAGGTAGATTTCAACCATGTTGGACACCTCATGAGCAGGAGCTCATGATTTTTTCCACTGTGGAGTATGATGCAGGAGCATCACTCCATCTCAGCACGTGACAACTAATCAACACATGTGGTGTGCAGTCAAGGAAGGAGAGGAACTACCCTCTCATTGTTTCCTCAAGAATATGAAGCGAGATCTAGGAATTTATTGAAGACAAGTTGGAAGAGCCAAATCATGCTTTCGCACAAGATGGAGATAAGGTCGCCACTAATAGGTTGATGGAAAATAGATATGCATCCAATTTGGAGTAGAATTTCCATAATTGTAATTTTTCCTTTCGATGAGCCTTTGGAATGGTGATTTGACACCATTTTTTAGCTTGTGGGGGAAGCTCACAGAGCCCCTTAGGTATAAATCTTTGTATTGTAAGCAAATTAGAGGTTAGACCACCATAGTTTAGCCAGAAGGAAAAATACGGTGAGTTGAGACTCAATTGCAACTCAAACTCCATCATTATAAATTGGCATTCCACCATTAATAGACAATGAGAATTTTTCCTGTTTTATCTTTCTGTTCAATGAGTGTTGTGTGATGAATGTCTTTTACATGGATTTGAGTTGTAGATGAATGTTAGAAATAGTATACAGGGATAGAGATATGGTTTTCTATCCAAGAGTATGTTGAATTGAGTTTGGTTCTCTAGGCTAAGTGCAAGGATTGCGTGACACAGATGGAAAACTCTGTAAGCCGATGCAAGGAGTGGATATCTGAACTTAGTGGATTCAGAAGAGAAGTTGTCAGGAGGGCACACCAGATTAATTTACAGACTCAGGGAGAAATTTCAAGGTGGTTAAGTCCTTTGAAAATAAAGACTATGTGGAGAGAGGCACAACTCAGAGTTACTGAAAACTCTGGAATACTCTGCCAGGAGGGAATTGAGCTTGCGTGAGCATACCCAGGAACTACACTTATGAGGGTGTAGAAGAATCCCGGAATTGTTGAACATTCTGGTGAAGGAAGGATTTTCAAGAAGTGCATCGACAAAGGAAAGGAGACGCCTTAAAACCTTTTTGTAAGGTTGAGGGAGAAGCCATCGAAGAACTAAGCCAGTGCAAGGAATGCGTCTAAGGTGTTGATAAGTTCACCTTATAATCTCAGGAGGAAGGGCAAGAAACTGCCTGGAGGGAAAGAGGAGTTCGTAGAGGAACTTGAGGCCTTAGAGGTTTTCAAGCCAAGCAAAGTCGCAAGAGAGTTGCATAGATTTCTGTGAGGAGAGAAGGGAGCCTTTGAGAACAACTGAAGTCTCGAAAGGAGAATTTGTGCAAGTGTGCAAAGAATTCGAGGACTTTCCAAGGTCCCAAAGATGAATAAGTAACCCATTGTCGAGGAGGAGACAGGTGGCAGAAGATCAAGAGATTACGGAGTAGAAGCTTCAGAAGGTTTGCCGAAAGAAAACAAGGATCTTCATGAAGTCTCGAAGAGCGATTTCAATACAGGCCATTGGATTTGGAGGGATGCGTGGAATAGGATCAATGCAACACTGATTCATAATTTAGAAAAGCAGATTCGAGAGGAGGTCGTTCTCATGAATTCTGAACTCACGATTTGATCATAATCATTGATCGTGAAAGGAATGAGGACCGTCGATCGAGTCCCGACACATTTGTCGGTTTGGAGATCGGGGAAATGAAGAAATAAGTTCGCGGAAGTCCCAAAGTGGGGGGTCACGAAGAGAGTTGGTCCACGGTATAAGTCTGAGGTCACATCAAGGGAGGATCTTAGCATCGAGAGCTAAGGTTGTTGGTGCAAGAGCTAAGAGCTCTAAGGAACATGGATAATTTTAAGGATGGAAATGTATTTTAAAATGTAGAAACCTTGGCGAATCTTACTAATCCTTCATATGCCAACTATAAATGATTAGCGATATTTTTGTAAAAATATTTAAATTTCTAAGGATTTTATATAGTTTTTATAAAATTTTGGTGATTTTTAAGGTAAAATAATTTTATCCTATAGAATTTGGGCGAATCATTTTTAAAATAGTGAATCTCATTTTTGGAAAAACCATGGAAAATTATCCCATGAGCGAAATTTATCCCCTAAAATCATCCCTGACTGTAAGGAAAGGGTCCGCAGGCATCCCATAGTGGGTGCCGAGGAATTTAAAAAGGGAATTTGTCAAATCGAAATAGGTTCCATCTAGAGCTGATGAGTTATTCGACTCGACGATTTGAACGATCCTAGATCGGGAGGTCGTTCCAGCCCAAAGGAGGGAAGGGGGTTGTCACCACTCTCTACCCCCCCTCTCCCTGTCCCTCACTCTATTTTTCTTCCCCTCGGCCCCTCTCACACTCTCTTTCTTCCTCTCTTTGCATCCCTCCTCCCTACATCGCAAGGAAAGAAATGGCCTTGCCTAGACATGTTAATAACTATAACTAAACCTAGACATAGGAAGACCTAGACATGGAAATACTTGGAGCATGAACTAGACCTGTACAATGACCATGACATAGATCATGAAATATACCTATACCATTACCTATACCACGACATAGAGATAGAGATATATTTAGATGATGACCCAGAGCTTGAGGTAGACCATGACCTAGACCACCACATAGTGCTAGATATAGATTTAGACGTTGACCTAGAGCTTTACATAGACCATGAAATAGACCCCCTTAGTTCCATATAATCCTAGGAATAAATTATACTCCATCCTTAACCCTCTCTTCACTCGAGCCTTGAGTGCACTATGCATATACCTTGTGTACAACCCTTTCACCCACATCACCCACATATTATTTCTCTAACCATTACTCTATCCTTGAAAACAATTTCAATCCTAACCCCTTTAGGCCTTAGTTGTCCCCATACCCCTATACATATTTATTCATAAATAGGTTTGGCGTATATTAAATGCTATATCTGTTGCATTAAGAGTGTGCACGTGCTCCTATGACTTGAATGAGTTGTAGTTGTTGGTATTTTATGCTCAGTAGGAACGCACACACACTTTAATGTGCACACACGTTCTTGCTGGGAATTGTTTGGTGAAAATCACACCCAACCTTATCTATCTCATGGCCAACAAAAATCCATGACAAATTCATAAAAAAACAAACCGCACATACAGGTTTTACTTATTTTAGTGTTCTTGTTAGATTCATAGAGACTTTTGTGCTATTTCCAGACCATTGTAGGAAAATTTGGAAGACAAATTTGTCAAGTGCAATTGGAATTGTTGTTTGTATCTACTTGTGTCTTCTTGGAATTAGAAGACAAATTTTTCCAAGTGCAATTGGAATTGTTGTTTGTATCTTCTTGTGTCTTATTGGAATTGGAAGACAAATTTTTCCAAGTGCAATTGGAATTGTTGTTTGTATCTTCACATGTCTTCTTGGAATTGGAAGACAAATTTGTCCAAGTGCAATTGAAATTGTTGTTTATATCTTCTTGTGTCTACTTGGAATTGGAAGACAAATTTGTCCAAGTGCAATTGGAATTGTTGTTTGTATCTTCTTGGAATTGCAAGACAAGTTTTTCCAAGTGCAATTGAAATTGTTGTTTGTATCTTCTTGTGTCTTCTTGGAATTGGAAGACAAATTTTCCCAAGTGCAATCAGAATTGGAATTGTAACTAGAATTATTAGATGTGTCTTCTTTTGTAATACAAAAACAAAATTCTCCACTTGGTTGTTCCTTATTACATAATACAAAGAAAAAAAATTGGTGGGTGTTTGGAAGCCAATTTTTATATTTAAACATGGGGAATCACCAGATTCTAGAAAGAAAGTCCTCGAGAAAAAAGAAACCGATCAAAAAGGTAGAAGAAGAAAGAGAAAAATAAAATTTATGTATGTCAAAGTATAGGCTTTAAGAAGAGGGAAATCCAATTTATGGTGGAATAGATGCCGCTATTGTTTCTCCTTCATCACTAGAAGAAAAGAAAAAGAGTTCATTAGAGAGAAATACAAACAATATCTCATCAAGAATTTTTTTTGTGGATGACCAGATGATGGAGGATTTGCTTGGATTTGATTATAAAATGGATGAAATTAGAGAAAAAAATAGCGTACAACATTATGGTGAAGAAGTTCATGTGGTGCAATCTCTTGTTGGACAGTTAAATGTTACAGAAACTAGACAATCCCATGTCCACTCTCCTCCCACAGTTGATCCATTAATTATTGAAGGGGAAATAAATGAAACATTGTTAACTCCACAACAGGGAGGTCAAGAGTGTTATAATATAGGTTGATCATCCCTGCCTAGATTGAGCATTACGCGACGAAGAACTCTTAAACGCATTCAGGTTGATGAAAGTGGTCTAGAATAACTTGAAGGTAAGTTACCTAAATGTACTATTTGTTATCACTCTTATGAAATCATTCAAGAATATTTTGAACCAAAATATGATGCTGCTAAATGTCAATTATTTTTATCTTTGTTAAAATCTAGAAGTTTGACTGTTGTTAGGATAATTTTAGGAATTAAAACAGTCAAAAGTGTAGAAATAAGTCATCATGTTGTTAGAAACCTTGTAGATGTTTTTCAAATAATTGGTAATAAGTATCGTTCTAAAGATCATAATGCATCCTAACATGTCTTGTCCTAGTCAATTGTTAGCAAGATCACAAGAAAACATCGTTTTCTACAACAAACCTCTCACCTCTTGAAATTCAATTTCAAAACCATTAGAAAGTGTTCTCATAGACGAGATAGCCTCGGTACAGGTGCCCCAACAGATTTGTAGGAATTCACTGAAAGGCTACCTCATATTTACATGAAGTTAATTGGAGCAATTAAGCGGCTAGTTTAGGATTTCTAGAATGAGAACAAAAGGCCTTCTTCCAACCAAAAATATGTACTAAAATTGAGAAGGGAATCTAGGGACCATGTGTTGATATTATGGTAGCTGCGGGACGTATTTACCTCCATGTTTAAACCTGACAAGAATAGAATATTACGGGGAGTAAGAAGAAACCCTAATGAGTTGGATAATAAACCCAGAAGACAAGTCGACTCAAGATGATAATTTGTATTAGGTTATTAGCCTCCAATAGAAGAAGTCGGTCAGAAGAAATAATATATACTGAGTAAATAGGTACCCAAAATGAGAAGTCATCCCAAGCAGTTAGCCAGAATTAGTATAAATATAGGAGGAAAGTCTTCATTCTGGCAGGCATTCTCATAATTGCAGAGCTCACTTCTATGCACTACAGTTAGCCAGTTTGTGCGCAACATTGGAGGAGAGTTTTCATTGCAGCTACTGCAGCTAGCAGATTATGTTTTGTCTTGGACTATCTCTTGTTTATGGTTTGGAATATCTAATCATCTCTTGTTTGGTGTGCTATCCTTGGAGAAAGGTGTGCTACCCTTTGTTTGGATATCTAGCCTACGGTTTTCTTCTAGAGTGATTCTCTGTCAAGTTTAAGGTGATCAGAGGGTGGCTTCGGCCTATGGTCGGGTGACAATAGTGATATTGTCTATGGTAAAATGAGAAAATCCATCATATTCTAATAGGTTATGGGCCCACACCTCCTTCATTCATTCTAACCACTGGAAGGGAGCATAGCCATAAGGATATTAATCTCATTGAAGAACTGTTGCTAGGGTTTCTAGCAAGAGCAGTCACCAAAGCACTATCGCTAGGGTTACTAGCAGGTGCAGTTGCAGAAACCCTAACCCTCTCATTTAGGCACCTTAAGTGAAGCGATTGACCTAATTTCTAGATATACCAGTGCACCCTAGCCTAGCACATCTCCTGGTACTCTTAGCAAGCCAAGACGTCAAGTTTGAGTTTTTCATCAAATCTAGGGTTGACTAAGTCAAAGCAGCCATGAATTACTCTATGAAGTCAGAAAACAAGTTATATGGAGCTTCTAACTTCAAAGCGTGGAAGAAAAGGATTGACCTCATCCTTGCCAAGAATAAAGTGTTGGATATCGTGAAAGGAAAGATCATGGAACCAGAGTTTGAAGAAGGAAAAGAGAAGGAACCACAGAACATTGTAGTTATGGAGAAGTTCAAAGACGGTGATATCAATGCCATGAGTATCATAGTGGACTCTATAAAAGACCACTTGATACCCTACATCTCCCATATTGACTCATCAAAGAAGATGTATGATGCCCTAACAAACCTCTTCTTAGTCAGAAACATTGGACAAGTAATGAGTCTGGAGAATGAGCTTCATGACATGAAGATGAATGATGATGACAACATAACATCATACTTTGTGAAAATATATGTTAAGAGATCAACTACAAGCTATTGAAGAGATCATTTCAGAGAAGGAATTGGTAAACATAGTACTCAATCATCTTCCCAAGACATGGGATGCATTTTTCGCAAGCATGAACACAAGGAAGGAGTATCCTACATTTGAAGAACTTTGGACTTGTTGTGCTCAAGAAGAATCAAGGATCAATGCAAAAGAGAAACCTCAAAATAAGTATGATGATCAAGCCTTCACAACAAGATTCAAGAATTTCAGGAACAAAAGGAAGTTTGAAAGTGTTACACATCAAAATCACTCATTCCAATGATCGCTAGTGTCGTCATTACAAATATCGCAAGTGTCGCATATTGGTTGCAAGTGTCACAAACATTATCTTGTCTATGTCATCTCTCTAACAACATCGTAAAAGCACTTAAGACACCTCAAAGACTAGTCTTGAAGAAAAGAAATCAATTGATAATGAGTACAAGCCTTTTGCCACTAAAAAATCCACTCAAAAGTCAAATTTGGAAGGGAGCGCTCCCGTACATATTGTCAGGGAGCGTTGGTGCTCTGTACCCTCTTCTAGGGGAGTGTTCCAACACTCTGTGTCCCTTTTTGAGGGAGTGTTGGCCTTTTTTGAGCAAAATTTGGTTTGTTGGAGGGAATCAGGGAAGAATCCCCTCAATATCCGAAGGTGGTTGGATTCGAATCTAAGGTTGAGCCATGATATTAGGGGAGATCCACAACTGAAGGAGAGGAATCCTCAACTTACCCCAAATATCTCTCAAGTGGTTAGGCCTCTCCAAGACTATATAAGGAGGCCTCCTCATGGTGAAAGAATAGATGGAGATTGAGAATTACACCAAACTTATGATCCCATAAGTGAGATGCCATTGAAGCATAATTAGTGTAGATTAATTGAGCAAAGGGGTTGGACAAGGAGAGATGGAAGAAGTTGTTGCACCCTCATCAAAGGATTGTAAGTACTCTTCGTTTGTTCTCATTAATACATATACATGCTTGGCCTGTTTCTTTCAATTTTATGTTTGTTTCACATGAACTTGTATTCAATAGATAGATCTATGTTTGAGATAATATCAGTAGAATACGAAGTCCATTGTATATTTGTTTGTTCTACAAGACCTATCGAGGAGCTCAGGATTGGAGCTCATCTTGGACTTTGCGAGGACAAACGTCGTTAACAAGGTACACATCGTTCTTCTTCCTCTTCATATATTAGCTTAATTAGATCTAAAAAAGGATGTCAGTGTCCACATTAAGCACTTTTCTGTCTTGGCCTTAGGAGTATAGAGACCAAGAGGGAAATTTCTTATCAGCGGGAGGATTCATCTATAACAAAAATTGGTGAATCCACTGGGGAGGAGCTATGATTTTTGTTTCCTTTCCTAGATCTTGTTTTGGCTTTTTTCCCACTCTTTGACCTCTCTCCACATTGTGTTTCTAATTCTTACATCTGATTGATTGCCTCTTTATTTCATCATTCTCACCCTGATTGACTGAGTTTTCTTGGAATTTTGACTTTCTGAGTTTTGAGAGCCCATCGCTCCCCTTCCCTTGCTACCAGAGCGCTAGCACTCCCCATTGGCCTATCACGAAGCGTTGGAATGCTCTGGTGCCCTTTACACCAGAGCACTATCCCTTTTCTGTGAGAAATGTTTCAGGATTTTCACTCTCTAAATTCATTTCTTGATTTTGGCATTAGCCTAGGAGTTTTACAATCTCATTTCATCTTGATTTGGCCTTCAACACTTCATTTGCTAAGAATCGATCATCGTTTGTTTGGGATTTTGACATTTTATTTCCTTGCCTTGAAGCGACTCTTTATCTTTGTTGATTTAGGGTTAACTTGTTGTTTTCTGCTCATTTATATGACTGAGTAGAAACCTTCATGAGGAGATTCAAAGATCTATGCACCTTTCCATTTGATCTTTGAGGTCATCTTGTCCAAGATTTTTTCAATCTTTTTGAGTTTTTGGTGTTCTTTTTGCAAATTTTTGTCATATTTGTCTTTCTTGTTTTATCACAACGAGATCGCATTGTTTATGTGTAATTTGCTTCTAATTGTCTGAACCTTGTTGAATTTGCAAACTAGATGACATAGGAAGTTTTATATCAGATTGATTATCATTCACACATAAAGCAAAAGGATAATTTTTTATGATTGTTTTTGGATTTTAGAAAGGATTGCTATGAGTTTTAGCATTACATTGGATTTGATTGAGAAACAAATTGATTTAGGATTCTGCATCTTACTGCTTGACAGTGAAAATAATATCTTTCTCTTTCCCTTAAATAGGCATTCATTGAAAGAAAGGACTGATTATCATTTCTTATGCATTTTTTGGGGATTTGAGTCATAATACCATCAGTTTCATTATCATACACCCTTTGAGTAAAGAACAACTGTAAAATTAATGCTAATTAAAATTTATCTAGAACATTTTGTTTTATTATCTTCCACCAACATTAGACTAGGATTAGCACTTTGGAGTAGGTAGTGAGTACAACTCTCCAAAGTATTCAAAACAAACATTAGCATCTTGCGGTAGGGAAAGACAACTCCAATTGTCGTATAGGCTTTCTGGGATCCCCCTCTCACACAGGGGTTACGCATGAGGTGGAATTCGGGAGAATTAAAGAGATTATCCCTCCGTGGTTCAATTGTTTGTAGTGTTTGGATCATATATTGAGGGTTGTTCTTGAGGCTCAGCTAGTTTCATTTGGTCTCGGTGCTTCGTGAACTCTGAATTCATTCAGGGTCCTCTAGAGTTATACCAGTCCACTTGTCCTTAGTTCTCTCGACGGATTTTGGACTTGTTATCCTTCTCATATGTTCAGAATGGAATATCGATTGTACCCGTCCAGGGGATGACTGCAAGTTGGTTTCTTTAGTCACCATAATATTTAGGTACATACATGAGGTGATGGTGAAGGGAAGTCTCACTATACCTGGAATAGACATTGGTCAAACTCACTTGAGCTCCTTGGAGGGTAAATCCACAATTACTGTGTGGAAGCTTGCACCAAGGTGAAATTCCGTTAAGCAGGTCGCCATGTTAACTATTCCACTATATTCTAGCCCCTTATTGACTTGATCACGCGACATTGGATTTCATCACCAACTAGTACGATCATCGAGAGAAGTTTTTGTTTGCTTCGTTTGATTCCTGTTATCCCCATTTTCTAGGGATAACTAGGAGATCATGTCTCGAGGCCCATAGGTCCTAGACATGAAGACCGAGAGAAGGATTGACCTGAGCATGGCCCTGGAGGGCCCATCCTTCTTCTCCTTTGCCAGACTTGTCCTGTCAGCAACAACAACTTCCATCACCATCGGCTTGGGCTTGCATCGGAGAAGACTCTTGCTCCATGAGGTAATTGGTCCAAGGTATCATGGTATGTGTCATGTTTGATCATTATAACCTTCTTATACATGCATTAGGTTCCTTACATTTCTGATAATTGCTTGGATATTACACTAATCCACTTGACCATTGTTGGGGTGATTAATGGGGTGAATTAGCAAGCTTGTATTCATGGGTTTTGGTTAGCCACCAGGGGGGATTTTTAGAGCCATCGTCCGCTCCCATCATTCTATCATTTTACATCTTATCTCCCATTCATCCATCCCATTCCCCTAGTCCGACCATTAGGATGACCTTTCGAGGGTTACACTTTGTCTTGTGGGAAGAAGGGGCTAAAGGCCCAGGGGGTAAAAGCAGCTGGTAAAAGATAAAATCCATAGGAAATGAAACCTAGAGATGCTTCACTCAGGGATCCCCGAGAAGGCAATAAAATACCTCTCGATAAGAAACAAAAGGGACCCTAAGAAAAATAATAAAACAAGACCTAACCAAGAGGATGGGAGGTCTCATCACGAGCCGACCCATTATGTTCATAGGTATCTAGCAGT
>JZKD02S1678381.1:406226-427327 GCA_000966675.3 Picea glauca | reverse complement strand
ACCACTTCATATACATGGCTTGAATGATCCTCTGTGGAAACTTTCCTTTTCTTGTGGATATTAGCCCAATAGGTTATTCTGTTGGTTTCTTCAACTTTGTATAGTAGATATGTGTGACGTCTTTGAGCTCTTAGATGATATGCTAGGGATTTCATGCATTTATTTGATAAATTTAATGATGAAATATGATTGAAATCGCTATGATCCCGAGGACTGATGAGCACATGGAGGGCGTAGTTTTTGATGTGCAGGACCATACCCGACGGACAGGTACCAGTGGACCGGTACACATGGGGATATGATTAGCTCGGACCTCCATGGGGCTGAAGATCCCATCAGATGGTTGCTGGGATGGTACAAATAGGATGATGTTATGATGATCCTTTGCACGAGAAGACAGAAGGAAGTTCTAACAGGACACTTTGGCAAAGCCCGACCTAGGGGGAATCACCCACTGCAAATAGGACGTTTGCTTTTGATGGACAGGACGTCACCTGAGGTAGTTGGACGTTATCTGGAGCGTGTGGCAGTGTGTTGGGGATCATTTGGCACATGTGGCAGCCTAGAGGAACCCTATAAGGGCCAACATTTGGCTTCCTGGATGCTAAGCTTGCCCAAAAAGGGCCAGCGTCTCCCTCAGAAGGGCCTGGCGCCCCCCTTTTAGCTCATTTTATGACATCTTTTTAGCATTTAATGTAAAACAATGTAAATTTTAAAGGTCAGCCTTGTCGGCTGTTTTAATGACCTATTTTTATAATTAAAGGTCATAAGATTGGTATAAATAGAGAATGTTGCCTCTCATTTTAAACATAACACAACTCACTCTCTTGTGAGAGAATCATTTTTAGTCTTTTGTCTTGGTATTTTTCTCTTGGAAGTGAGGCACTACTCTTGTGGAGGATCATTCTTGGCATTTTTATGGTGTTTTCTATCATTGGAAGGTTTACAACTAGGGTTTGATAAGCTCTTCATTGATTTGTAAGTTTATTTCTCATGCAAAACTTCTTGAATGAATGGTTGTAGGTTAAATCTCTTGCATTTATTGTTACATTGTTATTATTTTGCTTAATCATTGAAACCCTAGGTAGTAAGCACACAAGTAGGTCCTTGCTATATGTCCCCATGATAGAAAACTTGTTTAGCCATTTGATTAAGGAGAATATAGCCTAGCCGTTGCTACATTAGTTCCCCTTTTTCTGAGTTAGCTTTTGAACATAAGTTGAAGAAAGAAGACGTCCTAGGCCTAATTAATTTTACAACTAGGGTTTTGACTTTTAGGGTTTGAAGGGCCTTGCTCTTGCAACACTATTCACCCTTAGATTTATGTTTTGAAGCTAGCCGTTTTACCAAGGATTTTTAAAGAAAGAGGGAGGAGCATGAGGCCTTGCTTAAGAAACACCAGAATGAGTCTCCTCCCCTTAGGGTTTCGACTCTAAGGCCCTGCCATTGCAGCACCATAGAGCCTAACTCTCTTGTCCTTAGATTTAGATTCTCCCGAGACTTAGCCTTTTCTTCTGACTCCATAATACCCTAAGGCACTAGTCTATCTCTCCAATGTTGAGTTTCTTCTGCCAAAACAACACTTTCAAACTTCTTAAATTTGATACCCTAACTAACCCTAACGTCTAACTAACCCTAGATTAATGATGACGTCATGCCTTGTTTGAACTCTAAGTTGATATAAAACGTTGTGGCTAAGTCATCCAATGATAGACATTGATGTGTTGATAATTTTCATTGACTTATTTGCAAAACGTTGAGCTCTTTGTCTACCAAAACTAACCCTAAAGAAGGCTGATGTCACCTCTAGTAAGCTTAATGCAGCACTCTTGTCATATATGAGCATTTGATGATATTTTATGATAATTCAAAAATTGATTATATACATTGAATACTATATCATTTCCAGTGTTTATTGAGAAGCAATATTATAAGCCATAGTCATTTTTTGCAATCATTGACTTTGTCAATAATTACTGCTATTTATGCTCATTAATATTAAATGTTGATAGTCATTAATCTATGAAGTGCTAACCACTTTTTGTATGCATTAGTTTTATTGTTGCCTTATCTCGCAAACAGGTGCCTTTGTTGTGGTTTACCTTCTTTGACTATATTCTAGGCGGTAATCTGTGAAAGGGAAAACCTACCTTGATCCTTTAACCCTTTGCCTTTCAAAACCCCAGATTGCCAGGGACGTCTCCCTTGGGTTTAGCCACCCTGAATAGAAAGAGCCCCCCGTTGAGGTGACAGTGGGTGGGGAAGCTCCTGTTATGCCAGTTTGACCCTTACCTTTCAGCTACTTGACCTAGACTACAAACTGAGCGATAACAATTCCTAGATTTGATTAGTGTATGTTGTTTCTTTGTTGTTAGTTGGCCATAGATGTTTTCCATCGAATTTTTTAATTCCGCCAACATCGACCCTCCATGTCGTTCGCGTAGGGTACAGGGCCTTCCCCCAAAAAATATGGAAGATTCTACCCCTTTACCCCCTCATTCTATGGATGGATCTCCTCAACAGAGTGAGGTCCATGATGTTATAACCTCACAAGAGGAAGTTTCTACTTCTTTAGAAAAATTTTGGATTGTTACGGATCCTATGGAGGCTTTTCGTATTCCTGCGGGATATGAAAGTTGTTTTCTCCAGATGAATTCAGTTGGAGAACTTGTTGTCATTGATCCTTCTGAAATCCCGACTGGGTCTCTTTCAAGCCCGCAAGTCGGAGACCCACTTTGGACTGATATAATTCGAAGCCCACCTTGCATGATGCAAGACCTTTATGGTTTAGGCATAGGTGTCAATGTACCTATTATATCTCAATTACCCGAAACATATTTTACCTATACCATACCTTTAGATCATTTTACTGGTACGACCGTCATTTCAACCACACTGTCTGTTGGTACGAACATGCAGTTTGTTGGTCCAAGTTCCACTATTTCTCTCCAGATGGCCCATTCCACGATGGTCCCTCACGTTGCGACTATTCCCACTGGTAATGTGGTGTTTAGCCAAGCTCCCATTGGTACACCACTTTCATCTAGGCCTTCTTCATCACTTCCCCTTAGGTACAGAGAATTGAATCCTTCCGTTGTCAACACTACCCAGGTTATACCCGGAAGCTCCATACCTTTACAACAACCCGGAGGAACTGGTCTTGGTGGCTCTAATCCATTAAGTGGCACTGGTCAGTCGTTTATGTTTGGTTTCCAAATTCTAGGGAATCAACCTCATGTTGGGAGGAAACCTCCTTTCAGAGGGAAACCTTTGTTCGGGGGACAACCTCCTTTCGGAGGGAAACCTCCGTTTGGAGGGAAACCTTTGTTTGTGGGGAAACCTCTGATTGGAGGGAAACCTCATGCTGGTGGGAAACCTCAAACTGGATCCCATCATCAACCTTCTAGACAAAATGCGTCTATAACACCCAATCCTTGGCACACTCCTTTTGCAGGAAAGACAGTATTCCCTGGGGGAAAACAACCTCAAGGAAAACAACAACCTTATCCTCCTTATGGAAAAAATCTCTATCCACTTTATGGAAAAACCCATCAACCAAATTATAATCCTCATAACCCATTAGGTTATCCTTCACTCTCAAATGTTTCTCAACTCTCTTTGAATCCTCTCTACTTTGGTCAACAACAATCATATGTAGGAGGACCTACTAGTTACAATTATCCACCTAATCCAGTTTATGGTCCTACTAGTGTTCCTATGACTCACCAGTATCACCCTCAGGTTAATAGACAACTATCGTTCCTTGCTACTCTAGATCTCCCAGACTTGTCTCGGTTGACCAATGATCCTATACGTCATTATCCTTTCTAGCCAGTGATTCCGCCTAAACTACCTTTTGATATTCCAAAATTTGACGGTAAGCCTGGAGAAGACCCAAATAACCATGTGATGACTTTCCATTTATGGTGTTCATTGAACTCCTTAATGGACGACTCTATCTGTTTACGTCTTTTCCAGCGAACACTTATGGGCTCAGCAACCAAGTGGTATATCGAACTTCCACGTGGTTCTTTCCAAGATTTTAACTCCCTTGCCATGTCCTTTCTCACACACTTTCAACTACCCATTCGATATGAAACAGGTATCAACCTCTTGACCTCCCTTCGCCAGACAAACTCCATCCATATCTCTGATCATATTCATGAGTGGAGACAACGATGAAGGTTGATCAAAGAATTCATTCCTGACCAATTATTGGTGGAATGGTTCACTAAATCACTGTTATCCCTAATTGTTCGCGATGTCACCATGGGTGTTGTAGTCACAAAAGAGGAAGCCATTGCCAAGGCATAGTACTTAGATCTAGTTTACTCATAGTCTAGTACTTTGTACGAGTTAATCCCAAATGATACCTGTGCCACTACTGATCCATCCAAACCTTCATCTTCATCACATGTGGATGGGGTTATTGGCTCCGTCAAAACACAATCTTCGTCCCAGTCAACAGGAACAACTAATCGATCTGCTTTGGAATCCACCTCCAGTTCGATCGCACCCTCCTCTACTTCCCCCCAAAATCAAATATCTGAGGTGAATGCAGTTCAATCTACCCCTTCACAACAAACTAGAGGTAAGAAGAAAAAAAATAACAAAACCATAAAGAACAATAATGAACAACCCAAAGCTCAAAAACCACCACCTGCTAATGAAAAGAAACCACAAAGGAAGCTGAAATTCCCATGTATTATTTGTGGTGACGATCACTACACTTGAGATTGTCCACATCGTGATGAAGTGGCCAAACTTTTCAAAGGGAATTCCCAATCCACTGTTCTTACTCAGCCTTTTCCTCAACAACAATCTATGGTTGCTAAAACCCCCTCTCCAGGGGGAAATTCTAGCCACCCTTCTCATGATGAAGCCTCAACAAGTGCCAATATCTATCTATTCAATGAGATTGATTTGACCACTCGCTCTATGAATTATGACACTCCAGTTAAAACTGACAAAGGAAAAGTCACTAATGGTACTTTACTGAATCCATCACCATCCTCCGTTAGCTAGTCCTTCATCTGGACTACTTCAGATTGAGAAACCTGCATTCAACTCTATCTTATGCCCTCCTAAGAGAACTATCCATAAATCTACCTTTAATCCTAGTTCACATGCCACCCAGGACTACAACATTGTTGAAGATCTGGCACAATCACCGTGTGCTATGTCTGTGTTAGAATTTCTACAACACTACCCCAGTCAATGTAGAACGCTCTTGGGCACTATTGGCACTTCTGATCATGAGTCGTCCAACACTATCATGTTTAACCTGGATAATTTCTCGCCTCGACTCTCTCATCAAATTGCTTTCCAAGTTGATGTTGTTGTTCATAATCAACAAATCCACAACACTATCTTGAATGAGGGAGCCTCTACTTGTGTCATGTCTTTATCCTACTGGAAAAGCTTGAAATCGCCTGCACTTAACAAATCCCCAACGATGCTATGTGCATTCAACGGACGAGGTTTTCATCCCCATGGACTTTTGCAGTCCTTGTCCATCCAATTGGGTGGCAAATCCATCTCTGTTGATGTCAAGGTGGTTGATTATCCCCTCGATTACAACTTATTTCTTGGAATAAGTTGGTTCTATGCTATGTCTGTCGTTGCTTCGTCAGTATTTCAATGTGTGAAATTTCCTTATCAAGGAAAAATTGTTACCGTCGATCAGTTAGATTTCTATACACCTGACGCTCACACTCCTGCTACCAACAATATTTCCTTTCTAGGAGATCACAAGATCACGTATGAAAGCATTGGTGTTGTCTTGTTGAAAGAATCTATCCTTATGGGTACCTTCCCTACACCACTTCCACCCACCACACATCATGTTGCCACAATCTATATGATTTCGACTATGGTTTACCAATCCTTGGAATCATCTGACCCTTGGATTGTACCTAGTTCGTTGGAATTTGATGCACTAGGTGACACCATGCCACTTAGTCCAGCCAAAACCTCATACGTTGCCATCCAATCCACCTCTCCCTCCTCAGATGACCAACATCTCTTGGCACCCGACAATTACTCGATGCCATCATGGTTAAATTCCTTGATGTCTGCATTTGACTACATTTCCCAAATTTTTCCTTCTGATGAATCAATAATGGAAATGATTAGCCTCGACAACGTAGCTTGGTATGATAGCCATCATCGATCCTCTTTTCTTCCACCTCTCGAAGAAATCCAAGAAGATATACATTCTATCTTCCCCCCTGATGTTGTCTAATTTCCCCAATCACCTATACTTACACAAGATGTTATTTCTGAAGGGAATTTAGGAAACATTACCTCTATAGTTGAAATAGATATTTCGATCAAGGAAGGTATCGTAGAAAATATTAATCTCAGTGTTAATTGTACACCCGAGGAAGTGGTTTCCTATACCTCTTTTTTTAAAGAATTTCACAATGTCTTCGCTTGGAGCTATGAAGAGATGTCAGGGATCGATCCTTTGATCATTGTGCATGAGATTAAAACCTACCCAGGTGTAAAACCTGTTTGACAGAAACTCCGCCCGGTCCATCCTAAGAAGACTGTGACTATTAAGGCAGAAGTTGAGAAATTATTGAAATATGGCTTCATCTATCCTGTCCCTTTGACAAAATGGGTTTCAAACATTATTCTGGTTACTAAGAAGCAAGGAACCATTTGTGTCTGTGTTGATTATAGGGACCTCAATAAGGCTTGTCCTAAAGACAACTACCCTATGCCCTTTATCGACCAGATCAGTGATAATTGCGCTGGTAGCGTAATTTTCTCTTTCATGGATGGTTTCTCAGGGTATAACCAGATTAAAATTTCACCATCTGATCAACATAAGACAACCTTCATCTTCCCTTGGGGAACTTTATCCTATTAGAAGCTACCATTTGGCCTTAAAAATTCTAGTGCTACATTCCAGCGATCCATGTCCTATGCTTTCCACGATATCAAACATATTGTAGAACCTTACCTCAACAACTTACCTGCCCACTCATCCAATCGATCAAACCATTTTGGTCATCTACGGGCTATTTTTATTCGATGTCAGTTCTACCGTATTCGTTTGAACCCACATAAGTGTATTTTTTCTGTTGAATCAGGCTGACTCCTCGGCTTCATTGTTTCCAAGGACAGGATTTGGGTGGATCCCTTAAAAATTAAGGCTATCTTGGCTTTACCTCCAACTAACAATCTGACACAACTCCAAAGTTTGTAGGGGAAAGAAAACTTTATTTGTCATTTCATTTGTAACTATGTTGATATTACAAAAGGATTTATGCGCTTGTTACAAAAACACACCCCTTTCGTTTGGGATGACACTGTTGAACGCTCATTTACTGCTCTTAAGCATGCATTAACCAACGCTCCTTTTTTACATCCTCTGAATTACACAAAGGACTATATCCTTTACTTAACAGCCTCCACTTCCACTATTTCCATGGTGTTAGTCCAAGAGGACCCTAACGGCGAGGAAAACGTGATATATTATTTGAGAAAAAGTCTATCTGGTCTAGAGCTTAGATATTCACATGTTGAAAAGTTGGCTCTGGCAGCCGTCATCGTTGTCCAGAGATTTTGTCACTACATTTTTCTATGCACGACCACGATTATTGTAGACTTGAACCCCATGTACCACATTTTGACACGTCAATTTCTTGAGGGGAAATATTCAAAATGGATCGTTATCCTTCAAGAATTCAATCTCGAGTTCACTAAATCCAAAGCTAAAAAGTCCCTAGTGTTTGCAAAGCTTATTTGTGACTTTACTCATGCTGATGAAGATATTGAGCTTAGAGGTTCTCTTCCGGACGAAACTATGTTCCTCATTAGCAAGCTTGATCCGTGGTATGGAGATATTCTTCTTTATCTCCAGACCCAACGTTTTCATCCCGATATCTCTTGTGAACAACGTCGTCGTATCCGCCACCATTCTTGTTGTTACCTTATTATCAATGACACTTTATACCGTCGTGGAATTGACACTATCCTGCGACGTTGTCTAACTCATGAAGAGGTTGAATGCGTGCTTAATGAATGTCACCTTGGAGCCTGTGGTGGTCATCTTTCTGGGATGGCTACCGCTCAGAAATTTTTATGTGTCAGCTACTTTTGGCCATCAATTTTCAAAGATTGTATTGAGGCAGTCAAAAAATTACACCCTGCCAATTTTTTCACAAAAAGGCACGAACCCACCCTGCTCTGCTACATCCCATTGTTTCCATTGGCCCCTTTGCCAAATGGGGCATTGATATCATGCAATGTAAGCCTACCCCAATCGGGGGGCATGGTTATATAATCGTTGTCGTCAATTACTTTACAAAATGTGCTGAGGATATGCCTACCTTTCTGAATGATGGTCGTACTGCAACTCTTTTTCTTTTTAACCACATCATCACTCATTTTGGTGTTCCACACACCATTGTCATTGATCATGGTTCACACACAAAAAACCAGATGATGAGTGAGTTGCATGCCAAGTTTGTTTTTTTCCATGAGAACTCATCCCCGTACTATCCTCAAGAGAATGGACAAGTTGAAGACATCAAAAAAGTCCTCAAAACCATGATCCAATGGATGGTAGGGGCCAACAAGATCCTAGAATATACAACTTGTCTCCTCTCTCTGGGCCTACTAGGCCTCGGTAAAAACTACTACTGGTTTCACTCCTTTCCAGCTTGTATATGGCATAGAAGTTGTTTTACTAATCGAGTGTGAAATTCCTTCGTTAAAAATCAAAGTAGAACCCATGCCCCACACTTCTGCTGAATAAGAATGTTTCTTACACTTGACTAAGTTGGATGAAAAACGTCATGATGCTTCTCTCATCAATGAGACATATCAAAAATGAATGAAGAATCAATACGACAAGTTTGTCCATCCTCTCACTTTTGCAGAAGGAGACCTAGTCCTCGTTTATGACCAGGCTCATGACAAGTTAGGGATGGGTAAGTTAGAACCTCTATGGCATGGTCCTTACATTGTAAAATGTGTTCTACATAGAGGCACCTATGAGTTAGTGTACTGCGATGGAATCTCCCTGGGTGAGCCTAAGAACGAGCTTTACTTGAAGAAGTACTATGAATAGAACATCTAGCATACATGCTTTGTACACTATTGTATTTTTAGTTTGGTGTGCCTTTTGCTTTTGTGTGCTCATTTTTTTTCCTTAGCCTCTTATACTATGTCTTGTGTTTTCATTCACAGATGACATCTTCCTTTCCCATGTTTGTCGGGTTTGTGGATGGTGTTAGTCAACACACCCAAAACGTTGCTTCCGCATCTTGGGTCATTTACCACTCCGACGAGTTGGTGAGTTCTGGAGGTATTTGCTTAGGATCAGAAACTAATAACATGGTAGAATATCATGTTGTCATCGGAATTTTAACTGAAGCATACTCCCTAGGCATTTCTCTCATGATTTTCAATCGGGATTCTCAACTCGTGGTCTATCAACTCAATTGAATCTATGCCATTCACAATCCTATCCTGCTACGACTCCACCTACGAGTTCGCTGTCTTGAACGAACATTTGATTTTATTGAATACCGACACATACCAAGAGAAATTAGTACCATTTTGGATTCATTAGAAAATTAAATTATGGATAGATATATTGCACATAGAAAAGTTTTCATAAAGGAAATGAATCACATCACATATCATCATGTAAATTAAAACACATCGCATAAAAAACATCATCATTTGAAAATCATTTGGCACTGAAAAAACTCAGAAATGTATATATATACAGCGTGACTGAAAACATTTGATTACATAAAAAATTGTACATAGATAGGCAAAACGTGGGTCCTTACACCCATAAACATCGTCATACAGACTATCCAATCATCAGGAAGATCCTAATCTCCCTGCATCACATTATGCTGCGAGTAACATATCACTGCACAGGCTATTCGCCTCAGTAGAGAGTTAATAATCTCAGACACTCCCACAGTGTGTCTTTGTAGATGTAGTGGCACTTCCCGCCTCCTAAGAGGAGGGATACCCATCATGAGACCTTGGAGGTTTCTTTCAACCTCCAAGAGACATCCTACCAATACCCCTTGATCTATCGCTATCTGAGCATCTACGCGACGCCCCAGTGTTGGCATATTTGCTGGACGTGTTGCTCCTCTATCTGCATGATGAAATGATACATCTATTAAAGACTCTTCTATGTATTCTAAACAAATTTATAACATTAAAAAATTAAAAACACTTGATAAGATCAGTTTGGTTTCTTACCTGATGCATCCCAATCCTCACCTTCTAGAAGAACCAAGTCCATACTGCCCTGTAAATCTACTCTAACGTATGGAAAGTCTTCTATCACGATCAATTGGTGTCTCATCCAAGTGAAGAAATCACTGGTGAATCTAAACTTTGAATCTGGGCCTAGTCTCGGAGATAGGCTGGTCCACCACTCCATATGTGGTTCTCTCGTTGGTCATACCAGTAATGCAATTTGAGGTTGCATCCCAGGAATGCATTCTAAGAAGAACAAAACCAAGAATGAACCATATCTGAACTTCTTCTGCTTCCCTCATTTGCATCTCGTAATTTGTTCCTTCATGTGGTGAAGAAACCTTGCGCTCCAGTTAAACAATGTTGGCTCTAGACATTGTAAACCATAGGCCACTTGTGATCTTGAAACTAGGTGTGCACTCGTAATTCCCGCTACACTCGTAATGCAAACAAAATGGATCGAAGAGGTAGATCTCTAATATCTTTGGTCTCAATTCTGCCACCCACTAGTCTCGCTCCTGGGACATAATGGTTTGCCAGATACTCATCCACAGGTGCGAGAAGTACCCGCTGTCTGGTTAGAACTATGGGAGCCCCTCTTTTTGAGAGACTAGTTATGAAGTACACATCTTCCAACTCGATGGTAAGAAGTTGTGTTCCCATCTGGAATCCTTGTTCCGCAACGTTCCACAACCCAATCTAATGCTCAAGAAGAAGGACGTCTTTCTTCATTTTTTGCATTTTGACATATTTGAGGAGACCACAATCCCTCAATGCATCTCTCGATCAAGGACTTTGCAAATCAGCCACATCATCAAGCTCATGCTCTCTTTCTTTCCACTCAAGCATGATTTTTGTCGAAATCACCTACATCAACAATCAAATTTTTCATTAAAAATCACATTTTTCGGCAATTTTGGGGCAATTTTCAAAACTTAAAAAAAATGATTGTTTTCTCTTGTAAAAGAACAATTCCCTCTTTGCATGAACATCAAGGCTCCCACACACCCTTACATTATCCATCAAGCGTTCAGAAATTAAAAAAAAAAAACTTCTTCACATTTTGAGCGCGCGCTGGCTGTTTTTGGGCATTTTTTCTTATGGTCTTTTGGACAACGCCCTCATAGACACTACACCAGAGCGTAAAAGCATCCTTCAATGAATAAGATGGGTACTTTCCAAGCCATTTAGCACTCGCCCATGACTTTTAGAGGAGCGCCGAGCTTTTTGGGTGCTTGGGCCGACCCAGGGCATCATGTTTTATAAATATTTATTGCCTTAAAAGAAAATGTGAACCATGTAAATGAAAGAAGGGAAGAAGAGCACCAACATAGTCTAAACGGCGAGGAAAATGGTTGACCGTAGCTCTGGCACCAAGCAAAACAAGATTCACCTCCAAATGGCAAATTCTCCACTGCTACAAATCTTGGCACAAATGAAATGGTAAATGACATTTTTACCCCGTTTTACTATTATACATTTCATTTTTTGCCTAAACATATATTTTTTGGGTTTCTTAAAATATTTTGGAGGCCTTATTAATCCTCTGGAATGTAGTTTTGACATTATTGATAGGTTTCAGAGAAGTTTTGTTCATTTTTGATATTATCACATTCATGAGCATAGTCTTAGTTCGTTCTTAAACTCAAAAATATAAGAATGCACCGAGTAAAATTTTATCTTTTTTTCGAATCCGCATGGATAAACGAAAAAGGAACCCCCTGGAGTCTTATTTAAACTCTTTTCAGACTCTCTAAACGTGAAAAGATTTTCGAGTGATCTTGCTTCCTTTCCCACTCGTTAAAAGGTTTGAAAGAGCATCTTTTGAGTGATAATTTATCTCTTTTTCGGCCTCGCAAGACTACCATTACGAAAAAGGACAACATGGAGTTGTCTTTAAGTTGTTTTCAGACTCTCTAAATATGAAAAACCATCAAGTTTACCTTCTCTGGACTCGTTAAACAATCATACATTGAAGGGTCCATACGGGACCGAACCCTTACTTCTTCCAATTCGCTAAACAAAGGAAGAGGGACTTACCAAAGGTGAGTCATATCGAGCATGTGTTACCCTCCTCGAGCTCGTTAAATTAAAAAGAGGTACTTGTCTATCTGGATGGGGGAAAAATTGAAGGAAGCAAGCCAAGAAGTTTTTGAGAACACTACCAGTAACTCTTACGGTCGCCCTTGAACACGACACTTTGTCTTTGCACACATTTTAATCCACTGAACCTCTGCACTGAGCCAATCCTCTGAGTTTCTTTTACTCCTTTGGGTCACCTGACGAAAGTCACAACATCCACTGCATCATCAAGTTTTGGTCCATGTCACGTTTCTGTTGTTGTGCCTCAGTGTTCAAGGGAAGTATCTGCCTCAAGAGTCAACCATCACAAATATCTCATTTCAATACCCATGTCAGTCCATGTTCATTTGATATACCAATTACATCTCTATGTTTGTTTTGTATTGTTGATGGGGGATACATCAATGCCCTCCTTCGACGAGTCTATTCTTGTCAACTTCAACACATTATCCAAGAACTAGACTTAGAAACCAGTTAGTACCTTGGGACCTGCATGCCTCAATGGCAGACCTCCTCATGTCCGATAGTGGGTTTACATTATTGAACCCTGATCGGGTGATTCCACAAATGTTCGACTTCATCTCATTCATTCATATTCACCAGAACGTACTAGAGTACCTTGGGAATCATTGACATCAATGGTGATCTCCCTCACACTTGTTAATGGTTTAGCTCATTGACTGGTAATCAAGTGGTTTCTACCATGTTCAACATCAGGACATCTATTCACATGGTTAGATTCGTACTACATCGGGATTGGTAAGAATACCTTGGGTTGAATTATCACTCTTATATATACTTTTCCAAGGTTGCAAAGGAGTTCTTTTGAACTATGACACATGTACTGTAACATAGATCCACTTTGTATTGGTTGTGGCTATGTCTTGTCATCTCATAGATCCATTGTGTATTCTTCCTGGATACAATCAGTTCAGGTCATATGAGTATATATCCACATTGTATCTTCAATGGCTATACCTTTTATCAATATAATTATGGATCTGCAGTGTATTTTATGGTGGTCATACCTAAAAAGTCTTTATCACTCAAGCATAGGTATGCCTACCTTGGGTTTGAAACATGTCATAATATTTTTTTGATGGTTGTGTGCAACTTTTTCCAGCCTCTCTGCATCCATACCCTTTCTTGAAAAAGTCTACAAAGTACTTTAGTCATCATCGTCTTCTGACTTCGCACTTTGGGGGGCAATTTGTTACACATCAAAATCACTCATTGCAATGATGGCTAGTGTCGTCGTTACAAATATCTCAAGTGTCTCATATTGGTTTCAAGTGTCACAAACATTATTTTGTCTATGTCGTCTCTCTAACGACATCGTAAAAACACTTAAGACACCTCAAAGACTAGTCTTGAAGAAAATAAATCAATTGACAAGGAGTACAAGCCTTTTACCACTGAAAAAGCCACTCAAAAGTCAAATTTGGAAGGGATCGCTCCCCTACATACTATTAGGGAGCGTTGGTTCTATGTACCCTCTTCTAGGGGAGCATTCCAATGCTCTGTGTCCCTTTTTGAGGGAGCACTGGCCTTTTTTGGGCGAAATTTGGTTTGTTGGAGGGAATCAGGGAAGAATCCCCTCAATATCTGAAGGTGGTTGGATTCGAATCTGAGGTCGAGGAATGATCTTAGGGGAGATCCACAACTGAAGGAGAGGAATCCTCAACTTACCCCAAAGATCTATTAAGTGGTTAGGCCTCTCCAAGCCTATATAAGGAGGCCTCCTCATGGTGAAAGAATAGATGGAGATTGAGAATTACACCAAACTTATGATCCCATAAGTGAGATGCCATTGAATCATAATCAGTGTAGATTACTTGAGCAAAGGGGTTGGAAAAGGAGAGATGGAAGAAGCTATTGCACCTTCATCAAAGGATTGTAAGTACTCTTTGTTTGTTCTCATTAATACATATACATGCTTGGCCTGTTTCTTTCAAGTTTATGTTTGTTTCACATGAACTTGTCTTCAGTAGATAGATCTGTGTTTGAGCTAATCTCAGTAGAATAGGAATCCCATTGTATCTTTGTTTGTTCTACAGGACCTATCGAGGAGCTCAAGATTGGAGCTCAACTTGGACTTTGCAAGGAAAAACACCGTTAACAAGGTACACATCGTTCTTCTTCCTCTTCATATATTAGCTTAATTAGATCTAAAAAAGGATGGAAGTTTCCATGTTAAGAACTTTCCTGTCTTGTCCTTAGGAGTCTGGAGACCAAGAGGGAATCCACTTGTCCACAAGAGGATTCCCCTATAACATAAAGGAATCCAAATCAAAAGAAGGATATGTCAGAAATACAATGCTTCATCTGTCAAAAATATGGTCGCTACAAGAATCATTGTCTCGAGCTAAATAAAAGGAAGGAGACACCCGAAGCATCAGTTGTCAAAGAAAGGAAACCCTCAAGGAAAACCAAGCAAGATAAAGTAGAATTCTTCCTCTAAAGACAAGGTAACAACATTCTTCATAGTTCTTGTACATATCTTGTTTGCATAGTCTCTGTACATATCTTATATACCTATCTCTTAGAAGATAATATGTTCCAAGAAGAACTATACCTAAGGGAGAACAAAAAGATAAGGATTTCTATCATTATGAATACAAGTCAAAAAAAACACATGAAAGGATAAAGTACATCAAACAAATCATGTGGAATTTATTACATAAGTAACAAGCTACAAGATAAGCCGAAATCAACAATCAAGAAGAAATTGGAGAAAGACTTATGACACCGTGTAGAAGGCAATAAGGATGTAGACGGAAGCATGGAATCTATTAGATGGAGGGAGTCAATTATATAAAGAAGAGAATGCATTCATACATGAAGCAAGGATTAGGAGGGAGCTAATTCTATGATCCATTGAATATGATGAAATGGTAGCAGCCATGAAAAATAGTACGTGTTCAGTTCGACCTTAGAAGAAGTCTTCTTCGAAGAGAAGACTTAAAGTATCCCTGGTTGTCCATCCACATCCATGATCCTATGATGAAAGGAAGAAGTGGAATCTTTAGGGCATGTAATATATAAGAAACTCCATGGACCCAAGAGCTAAAGAAAAACACGAGGAAGAACATGAAGATTCCAAGAAAGAAAGAGAATCCAAAACAACCAATCATTGTATCAAGAATCACAAGATTACCAGCCTGATATGAACTCACTAAAAGAAATCAAGCAAATGAACTAAAAGTTGTGATGAAGAACAGTGTATATGAATGCAAACATTTCAAGATCCATAACTAGAGGTTCTCCCAGATGGAGGGAGAAGAATATGATGATTACTTGTTCCAATAAACCAGACATACCTCTACATGAGTCATTATATCATCCAACATATCCATGGGTTGGAGTTCTACATCATATGAATGAAAAGACTGTTCTCCAGAGAAATTGAACAAATATCCTATGAAGAGAAACCTCAAGGCTTTGAGGTATACTAGAAAGAGACCCTTGTATGTAGATGGAAGAAGACAACCTGGTGGAGAACCTCCAATGCACAACAGAAGCATGATGAAGACTTTCTATAATAGAGATATTGTATCAGAATGGTTACTCATAAGCTCAAGATGATGAATCGCTAATCCATGAAAAGCTCTCATGATGGTCGAAGAAGGACCACTTGGATATGTTCTAGTTTGACCCTTGCCATGATATTGTGAGCTAGCAAGAACCAAAGAGGAATCCAAAAATGATATACTTTATTGATCATAGATATATGAATCCTTTATAGAAAACCAATGTTCCAGAAAAACTGAAGTACATTTGAGATCAAGCATTACATTCTCCGTGATGAAGTCCAGAAAGGAGAAAGTGGTTCTCCAATACATATCTCCACAGATGAGAAGATAAGAAGACATTTTGGTAAATCTTCTGTCCAAGATGAAAGAGTTTGCATACTCAAGATGGAGCTCATGAATACGACTTCCTTACTGAAAAAGGAAGAGATGACTCCCAGGTTGGGAGGGAGCACTGATGTGTTATTGATTTATGGACAATCATTTTTCAGTTCGAAAAATGGTCCAGGATGAGCATTTCCTTTCCAGTTCGAAAAGTGGTTTGAGATTTCTGATGGACAGGCATTTTCCAGTTCAGAAAATGGTCTAGATCAAACAGTCATTTTTGTAATGAAAATGGTTCGATGGATTGTTGATGTACCATAGACAGTGATTTCCCATTGTGGTTAGCATGGGGAATGGTCTAGGGAAGTCGCTCTTCTTGATGGTTACTTAAGAAGACTGGCCCGCCTCGCTGGACAATCATTCTTTCAAAGCTCACAGTTGTGAGAAGTTTCGAAGAATTATCTATTTTGGAGGTTGGTGTAGGACATTCATTTCCTTAGGAAATGGTCCAGACAGTCATTCCTTAGGGAAGATTCATTCTCTCCAGGTTTCACTTTGTTTAGTGCCGGAGGAATGGCCCAGGGTGGGGAATGGTCCAGGTTCAGCAATCAGGGACAGACATTCCTTAGGGTAGACTCATTCTCTCCAGGTTGCACTTTGTTTAGTGCCAGAGGAATGGCCCAGGGTGGGGAATGGTCCAGGCTCAGAAATTGAGACAGTTATTCTTCCTTGATTGAGAAGAATATTCCATATAGCTCATCATTGATGTTTTACCTTATGAGGGCAGATGCTCTTCCAAAATATCACATATGTGAGTGGAAGGATGGCCCAGATGATTCAATTTATATCATAACAATGTTTTTTGTGCAGGTTGATATCAGATGATTTCTATAGATAGTAGATGTATGCTACTGTGGTGGATGTGTTCCACTGATTGTGACTATACATCACGGATCAAGTATATGTGTGATACTTGGTGTGGTAGTATACCATTGGATTGTAGTTGTGTACTACTATGGATAGACACAATTGTGTTCTATTGAATGATATTGTTCTGATTTCCTTGAAGACTATCAACAGTGTTGGAAATGATTATCAGCTAGATGGTTGATCAAAGGACAAATATTTCCCAGACGAAAAATGGTTCAGAACATTTATTCTTCTAGGACATATGTCCAGATTAGAAGAATGGATCTTGTGTCACTCTATGGTGTGAGTGACTTATCCAGCATCATGTCTGATTACTCATATGGAGTATGGTTTCGAGAGATGATGTAGTTGATGACACTGATGGTGATGATGGTGCTCATGATCTAGTCATGATATAGTCTATACAACTATGCTGATGCTACTGGGTGAATGGTATGTTTGTGCTCAAGACCATTACCTGTAATACCTCCCTAGCTAGGAGGGAGTGTTGATATTATGGTAGCTATGAGAGCTATTTACCTCCACATGTAAACCTGACAAGAATAGAACATTATGGGAAGCAAGAAGAAATCCTAATGGGTTGGATAATAACCCTAGAAGACAAGTCGGCTCAAGAGGATAATTTGTATTAGGTTATTAGCCTCCAAGAGAAGAAGTTGGTCAAAAGAAATAATATATACTAAGTAAATAGGTACCCAGAATGAGAAGTCAGCCCAGGTAGTTAGCCATAATTAGTATAAATACAGGAGGCCAGTCTTGAATTTGGCAGTCATTCTCAGAACTGCAGAGCTCACTTGTGCGCACTGTAGTTAGCCAATTTGTGTGAAAGACTCGAGGAGAGTTGTCGTTGCAGCTAGCATATTATGTTTTGGCTTGGACTATCTCTTGGTTATGTTTTGGACTATCTGATCAGCTCTTGTTTGGTGCGTTCTCCTTGGAGAAAGGTGAGCTACCCTTTGTTTGGATATCTAGCCTAGGGTTTGCTTCCGGAGTGATTCTCTATCAAGGTTAAGATGCTCGGAGGGTGGCTTCAGCCTATGGCTGGGTGACAATAATGATATTGTCTATGGTAAAATGAGCACATTCATCATATTCTAACACCATGAACACCATATTAAACACTTTCTTGAAATTACACAGACAAAATTTTATGAGAGATTCATAATAGTACATAGTGCACTTAACTTAGGCCAAAGATATTTCCATAAATGTAAGCCTTGGTATGTTTTAATAAGCACAATTTGTAACACATGTTGTTGTAGATATAATATTGAGTATGGTTATTATGTGTGTGTGTGTGTGTGTGTGTGTGTGTGTGTGTATTGCATAAAACCTTTTTTCAGGAATGCCCAATTATATTGTCCTCGTCATCATCTAGAGACTTTATTCACAACATCTTGTTTACAAGGCTAGAGGGTTTTACATTTTATCAAAAAACATGCTTAGATGGGACTTGCCCTAGGTGCGGTGGAATGACATTACTAAGCAAGTGCATCCATGTAAGCGATGAGTATGAATTGGGGAGGAAGGAGGTTGCCTTGAAAAAAATTAAATATGTGAAATATGATAATGATGGAGGACAGGAAAGAAAAAATATATAATTGGTTACTTCCCAAGTACGAGTTTGTGACTTCATGAAGGACTTCATCGAAAAGACATTTTAGAATATTAGAATATGAATTTTAGAATATGTTCAATGGAATGACGAGCATTTTAGAATATGCAGAGATACATTTCCTATTGGTATTGTGTTATCAATGGTTGATTTTTCTAAGAACTACACCCTTCAACCGCAAAATGAGATTCAAAGCCAATATTATCACTCAGATTAGGTCAATATAATGGTACATATCACATACAGGCATGGACCAGATATTAATGAACAAAACATAGTTATATTTAAAGAGTATCACTTCTACATAAGCGATGATTGGTGCCATGAATTAACCTACGTACAACATTGTTTTTAGTTGGTGTACAATCACCTTAAGGATAAGAACATACGTATGGATCAACATTGGATTTGGTCAAATGGTTGCACAGGCCAGTTCAAAAATTCTCATGTATTTCAATGGTTGTGTATGTTGCACAGAAAACTAAAGGTACCACACATTTGGAACTATTTTGAGTTTGGGCACAGGAAAGGGGAGCATGATGGAGCAAGTGCATGCATAAAAAGAGCATTACGTAGAAAATAAATGAATTTCACTACTACTTCCCTCATTGGATATGAAAAATCCATTGTTGAATGGTGTTGTTTAGTGATGGGAGAAGGAACAAGAACTCGTGAAGACCAAACACACAACAAAGAACATGTACATAGATAATTTTTGGAGGTGGTCATTTTAGATCGATCACAGTTGTGTGAATGAAAAAAATCTAGGGCACTTGTGGATTCCATTCAGTTAGAACATCAGACAATGCAATAGTTGAAATATGGATGAGAAAACTCTCTTTCTTCTGTAGTCCATGTAGTAGTAATGAATGGGATGATTGTGAATTGATAGACTGGGTTGATAGATGGGATCATGTATCACTCCCCATTGGTCAACGTATAACTATTGAATTATCCCAATTGGAGGACCAATCAAGTATTTCAACAAATTATTATCATGTCTCAGATCTCGTACTGCTAGGTTCATTGAATCCTTCTATTAAATTTTGAACAACTAGAATTAATGTTTTATACTTTGGGCATTAAGTGGACTCTCATTTTGGCACTCCATTTTTTGCAGGGCACATATACATAGTGTTTTCCCCAAGAGATAATGAATGGGGCATTGATTATTGGTTGGAACGATGCTTAGAGGGAAAGCAGACCCTCATGCAATCAATAACAGAGTCTGAAGGCATTGAATTTATGATTGGGTCGATGGTTATTAAAGGAGAATATACGACACAGGTTGAAAGAACACGAAAGAAAGGTCGTTATGTATTTCAACATTATAAACCAGGTCAATTCATATACCACTTTAAAAACTTGGTTATTGGTACAAACATCCAACTACAAACAATGCCAAGAAAGAACTCATCAAAGGTACAATACTTCTTTCCTTTCTCTGAGCATGAGAAGTTAATGAAAAACTTCGGTATTAGAAGTGATCATGATGGTATACTTGAATGACCATCCAGGTATGTAAAATGAATAATTTTGGATTCATTTTGACTACTGCTAAAATATTTGTAATGTTGTTAAAATATACCCATGCCATGCCTTGCCTTGCAATGCCTTACCTTTACTTTCCTTCACTTACCTTCACTTATCTTTCCTTCACTTGCCTTCACTTTCCTTGCCTTTGCTTTCCTTCACTTCTCTTCCCTTTCCTTGCCTTCACTTGCCTTGCCTAGGCTTGCCTTTCCATTCATTCCTTGTCATCCATTCACTTTCCTTCACTTTCCTTGCCTTCACTTTCCTTAAATTTCCTTGCCATTCATGCCTTGCCTTGCCTTGCCATTCCATGTATTTATTTGTCTTTCCTTGCCTTTCCATTCCATGCCATGCATTGCCTTGCCTTGACTTTCCTTTCCTTGACGTGCCTTGCTTTCACTTTCCTTGCCTTCACTTTACTTTCCTTGCATTCACTTGCCATTCCATGCCTTTCCATTTCTTCCCATGGCTTCACTTTCCTTCAAAAACAGTTTTTCGATGGAAAGAATGACAATGGAGGGACCCCCATAGCCGAAACTCAGTGCTATAGATCCAATGCAACTAAAGGTTCACCCATCTAAGTCTCAGTTTGAGTTTTATCGCAAGTTGCAACTCGCCTCTTTAAGTCATTCAGGGACATGTGTCCAATTTGGTCTCGGGGAATAAAATCAAAACCGAGTGGCATAATAGAGTTCTATAAGCTCCCATAAGTCTATTTGGCCAAGGCCCACTCGACTACACTACCCACAATTTCTCGACACAATGTTATTGAAAATCGACCTCCTCTTTAGAAATGGCACTATGCCTCATTAACCAAAACCCTAGTGCCGAAGATACTCCAA
>JZKD02S1678381.1:394399-406084 GCA_000966675.3 Picea glauca | reverse complement strand
CAACTCACCTCTTCAATTAATTCAGGGACATGTGGCCAATTTGGTCCAGGGGCATGAAATCCAAAATGAGTTTCATAATGGATTTATGTAAGGTATCACAAGTCTATTTGGCTAAGGCCCACTTGACTACACTGCCCACAAATTCCTGACACAGTGTTCTTGAAAATCGACCTCCTCTTCATAAATTGCACTATGCCTCATTGACCAAAACCCTAGTGCCGAAGATACTCCAACAAACATTTTTCCGATGGAAATAATGACAACGAAGGGCCCCCCCTTGTTGAAACCCGGTTCTTCAGATCCAATGCAACTAACAATCATCCCATCTGAGTCTCGGTTTGAGTTTTATCATGAGTTGCAAGTCTCCTCTTCAAGCCATTGAGGGACATGTGGACAATTTGGTCTAGGGGCATAAAATCTAAACCGAGTGGCATAATGAAGTTTCATAAGCTTCCACAAGCCTATTTGGCCAAGGCCCACATGACTACACTACCCACAAATGCCCAACACAGTTTTCTTGAAAATCAACCTCCTCTTAAGAAATTGCACATGCCTCATTGACCAAAATCCTAGTGCCAGAGATGATCCAACAAACGGTTTTCCGGTGGAAATAATGAAAGTGGAGAGGCCCCCCTAGTTGAAAACCACTACTTCGGATCCAATGCAACTGACGGTTCTCCCATCCGAGTCTCGGTTTGAGTTTTATCATGAATTGAAACTCTCCTCTTCAAGCCATTGAGGGACATGTGGACAATTTGGTCTAGGGGCATAAAATCCAAACCAAGCGGCATAATGAAGTTCTGTAAGCTCCCACAAGTCTATTTTTCCAAGGCCCACATGAATACACTACCCACAAATGACTGACACAATGTTCTTGAAAATCAACCTCCTCTTCAGAAATTGCACATGCCTCATTAACCAGAACCTTAGTGCTGGAGATACTCCAAAAAACAGTTTTACAGTGGAAAGAATAACAATAAAGCCCCCCCTAGATGAAACCTGGTGATATGGATCCAATTCAACTGACGATTCACTCATCCGAGTCTTTTTTTGTGTTTTAGCATGAGTTACAACTCGCCTCCTCAAGTGATTCAGGGACATGTGGCCAATTTCGTCTGGGGAAATAAAATCCAAACTGAGTGTCATAATGGAGTTCTGTAAGCTCCCACAAGTCTATTTGTCCAAAATTCATGTGAATACACTACCCAAAAATTCATAACATGTTTTTGTTGAAAATCAACCTCCTCTTCGGAAATTGCACAATGCCTCATTGAGCAAAACAATGGAATTATCATGCAAGTATTTTTATATAAGATATATGTGATAACAAGTTCTAGAATTACATTCTTAATGAATCTTTTGATTGTAATTTTTACATATTAAACTTATTCATTTAGTACAAGGAATGGCATGGAAAGGCATGGCATGGTATGGAAAGGCATGGCATGGAAATGCATGCAATGATATGGAAAGGCATGGAATGGAAAGGAATGGCATGGTATGAAAAGGAAAGGCATGGAAAAGGAAAGGAAATACATACCATACCATACCATGCTATGCCATACCATGGCAAGGCATACCATATGTAACACCCCTAGCCACCTGTCGGGCAATGTCACTTAAAATTTTCTTGCTATGATACCAATTATCAAAAATTCAAACAAAATTGCTCCGATCAACTCTGTCACTAATCAAATCATATAATTACTCTCCAACACATGATTATATAAATATTCATGACAAAATTATACACAATCATAAAAAAATCATACATGCAACATAAACAGTATAAACTTGTGACAACAATTGCAAAATATGATTAAATACACAAATTTGCACTTATCTTTGAATAAATGATACCAACTGTGTGTAGACCTTCCACATTCCTCCCAACCTTAGACCACACTGTTCATAGATATAAATAGTGTGTCACCCCTGATATGGGGCTAGACTTCACTTGGGTAAGGGTTACCAACCAGGCTAAAGTATCTCACGCAATAGGAACTTAGTCATGGGTAATTCAATCACAGGTGACTCAAACACATGAAAGTCCATCAAAGATGCCAATTCACACTAATAGCCTACAATATCTCATTCCCCACATGCTTGTCCCACCCCAGGAAGTGTTCCCCTTCTCTTCTCAATAGTCCTTCGGTTTCCCCACTTCCCTTCCAGGGCTTCAAGAACATGCCAGACAAGAAGTCTCAGAGCCCTATCGCTGCAGTTTGGCACCTCAGGAAATAATTCCCCAAAATTCTCTCACCTAGAGAGAATGAAAATTCCCATGGGCTTGAAAATCTGTATCTTCAGTCTATCTCTCCAAGCTAATCTTTGCACAGGTATCTATGATAGTAATCAACATAACTACTTGTCTCAGTAACAGTCGGTTTCATGACAACAGTTAGGTTCAACTCATGGTTCAATTCTATGACAGAATAGTCGGGTCATGATTCCCCAATGATGGTCGAATGATCCCATAGATGAAAAGATGAAAGATACCAGAATGGACTAAGTCCAAACTATTTTACTTCATATTCCCAACTTGACACTTGTCAGGATGAGAATTGCCTTCATTCCACAACATGTTCCCAACTTGACATTTGTCATTCATAACTTCCTTCAATCCACACATCCCCTCCTTGGAACTTAGGATATAATCATATATCCTTACTTTACACTTTAAAAAATATTAATATAATATTCATTTTTGGCTTTAAGTCCATTTAACCTAGCCCCCTTAACCTTATCTAGTGGAGTTTAATCCCCCCGAACCCTTTTATGTGTTCGGTTGGTCGCAGTGATGTATTTTTTATTATATTTTCATGTATTTACATTTACAACCTCAGTACAGAAGTATTGATATTTTGCATCCAGGCTCACCAACCTCAAAACATAAAGCTTGCCCACTAAACCAGTGTGCGTGGAACTTTTGGGTTGTGCACACTCTTTCTTCAGTGCACCACCCTCACACCCTTACACATGTATTTTTTGCATCATGACATATATACAAAAGGATTCGTTGGCCTTCAAAATCCGTGCACTAGGCCTATGCGCGTTAAATCCAGGTTTGTGCACATTTTCCTTTAGTGCACCATCCTTTCGCATGTGTGCACTACATATTTTAAGTTGTTTCAATTTCAGTGTGCCATTTCTGTGTACTTACGTAGGTGCACTCCAAAAAATTTAAATTGTACGTTGTATCAATCTACATTTGTGCACAGTTCTTTGGTGTGATATTCTCGCGCACTAATTTAATGCACGCAGAACCAAACTAAAGTTCTATACTATCAGATCACCAACTTATAAGTAAAGTACAATTACATGGATATTTACACTTTTGGGTTCATCCTAGGGGTATTACACCATATCATACCATATCATACCATACCATACCATACCATACCAAGGAAAGTAAAGGCATACAATACCTTGCCTTGCCTTGCATACCATACCATACCATACCATGTAAGGTGATGGCAAGGCAAGGCATACCATACCATACTAGACCATACCATTTCCATTTCCATTTCCAATGCATACCATTGCCATTTACAATGCATACCATAACATACCATACAAGGCAATGGAAAGGCAATGCATACCATGCCATACCATTTCCATTGCCATTGCCACTTCTAATGCATACCATACCATACCATACCATACCATTGTCAATGCATACCATATAATGGCAAGGAAATGCATACCATACAATGGAAAGGAAATGCATACCATTTCCATTTCTAATGCATACCATACCATACCATACAATACCATTTCCAATGCATACCATACAAGGCAATGGAAAGGAAATGCATACCATACCATTTCCATTTCCATTTCCAATGCCAATGCATACCATACCATACCATACCATACCATACCATTTCTAATGCATACCATTTCCATTTTCATTGCATACAATGGCAAGGAAATGCGTACCATTTCCATTGCCAATGCATACCATACCATACCAGCGCCAATGCATACCATACAAGGCAATGTCAATGCAATGAATACCATAGCATACCATAGCATACAAGGCAATGGCAAGAAATGCATATCATACCATATCATACCATTGCCAATGCCAATGCATACCATACCATTTCCAATGCATACCATACAATGGAAAGGCAATGCATACCATTGCCATTGCCATTGCATAAAATGGCAAGGCAATGCATACTATTGCCATTTCCATTGCATACAATGGCAAGGAAATGCATACCATTTCCAAAACATATTGTTGCCAATGCATACCATACAATAGCAAGGCAATACATACCATTGCCAATGCATATTAGCGCCATTTCCGATGCATACCATTGCCATTGCACACAATGGGAAGGTAATGAATAACATTGTCATTTCCAATGCATACCATACAAGGCAATGACTAGACAATGCATACCATACCATACAAGGCAATGGAAATGCAATGCATACCATACCATACAATGGCAAGGAAATGCATACCATCGAAAAGCCATTTCTAATGCATACCATCGACAAGCCATTTCTAATGCATACCATTTCCAATGCATACCATTTCCATTTCCATTTCCATTGAATACAATGGCAAGGAAATGCATACAATTGCCAATGCATACCATACAATGGCAAGGCAATGCATACCATTTCCATTTCCAATGCATACCATTGCCATTGTCATTGCATACAATGGCAAGGAAATGCATACCATTTCCATTTCCAGTGCATACCATTGCCATTGTCATTGCATACAATGGAAAGGAAATGCATACCATTGCCAATGCATACCATACAATGGCAAGACAATGCATACCATTTCCATTGCCAATGCATACCAAACAATGGAAAGGAAATGCATACCATTTCCATTGCCAATGCATACCATACCATACCATACCATACCATTGTCAATGCATACCATACAAGGCAATAGCAGGGAAATGCAGACCATACCATTGCCAATGCATACCATTGTCATTGATATGCATACTATTGCCAAGGAAATGCATACCATACCATTGCAAATGCATACCATACAAGGAAATGGAAAGACAATGCATACCATTGCCAATGCATACCATACCATACCATGCAAGGCAATGGAAAGACAATTCATACCATACCATACCATTTCCATTTCCATTGTGAATTCCAATGCATACATACCATACCATACCATACCATATCATTGAAAATTCATACCATTTCCATTGCCAATGCATACCATTTCCATTTCCAATGCATACCATACCATACCATACCATGGCAATGCAAGGAATATCATACAATACCATACCATACCATACCGTACCATGCAAGGCAAGGAAAGGCAAGGCATACCATACCATACCATACCATACCATACCATGGCAAGGCAAGGAAAGACATACCATGCCATACCATACCATGGAAAGGAAAGTAAAGGCATGGAATGGCAAGGAAAGGTGTGACAAGTCCTGCATGGCATGACATGTTAAGGCAAGGCAATGCATGGCATGGCATGGCATGGTAAGGCAATGCAATTTCATGGCATGACTTGGAAATGTTGTGGCATGGCTTGGAAGGCATAACAATGATGTCTTGAATATTATAGGGCTTTATGTCTTGAATATTCTAGGGTTGTTATGTGTCATCTTGCATTTCAGCAAGCATTTGTTATCTAAACCCTAGTTTAGCCTTGCATTTTCATCCCCCTTTCATTTAATGATTGTTTGTGTTAAGGGTTGTTATATTTATCTTATTGTAACTTAGTTAATATTATTTATTGGCTTCGGGAGGCATGTCAATGTTATGGAATGGAAATGGAAAGTTATATTTATTGTTATATAGGTTAAAATGGGAAACTACATGACAAGACATGGGAAGCTACATGACAATGGCATCACATGGCATGGCTTGGCAAGGCATGGAAATGGCATGCCATGGCATGTCTTGGCAAAGAATAGCATTGACATGGCAATGACAAGACATGGAAATAGCATTACATGGCATGGCTTGGCAAGGTATGACAATGACATGGAATGGAAAGGTTTGATTAGTTATTTAAATTTAGTATTGTGAATTATTATTTATTTATTTTATAATATATCTTTTTTATTTATGAAGTAATTATTTTATAGTTTATCATAATTTAGTTATCAATTTATTTATGCTGAGAGGATAAAAAAGATTGATTCATCAATGTAATTAAAGGAAACTACGTCTCATTTCACTTATTAATAGTTTTAGTGGTATTAAGAGGATAGACTTCGCTCTTTCCTAATATCTTAATCTAAAATTAGAAAACATTTTTAACTTAAATAATATTATAGTCAATCTCTTTTTTTATTTATGCTTAAGTTATTTAATAGATCTCATAGTTTTTTAATAATATTTAGTTTTAATATCAATAATATTTCTAGTACACATTTCACCCAATTAAAAAATCATTTCATCATTTTAGATTTAAATTTTTATTACAATTATAATTAAAAATAAAAATAATATAATGAATTTTTTTTTAAAGTTTATCACCTAATTAAAAAATCATTTCATCATTTTAAATTTAAATTTTTATTACAATTATAATTAAAAATAAAAATAATATAATGATTTTTTTTTTAAATTTATTGGGAAAATAATTTCCATGCTATTTTTACATATTATAAACGATTACATTCACTAATAATTTGGACACCTTGAAATTGTTAAGTTCAAAATCAATTAAATATTCCATTCTAGATTTGGGTGATGTGTCGGCCCATTACTTAGTGTGCACATCCCTCATAGCCCTCACTGACTATTTTAGTGCGTATCCCTCTTACCCCTAAGAAGTTTGGCTTCATATTTTATATGGCAGGGTATTTTGACTTTAATGACTTAAACATGTGGTGGATGGTTGTTGGTTTTTTTTGGAGGGGGTTTGGTACGTTGTCTATTATATTGGTATGTAAATGACAAGTATGAAATAAGATAACATAGAGAAACGGAGAGAAAACTATGTAACTTGTATTTTAGGATAAGATAGATTATTTAAATTTAAAATGACTAGTAGAAAGAGAAAGTCTATATAAGACAAATAAAAAAATATCTTTTTTATATCAAAAAATATCAAATTTGTTAATTAGGTTTAGTTTAGGTGGTAGAGAGGAATGATTGTTATTCTTTGTGACATGTTGAGATTTGAACGAGTATATTGTCGGAGTGAAAGAAACTAGATTTTATTATAAAAAGAAGATGGCTCTAATTTCTTTCTCCTTAGGGATCATTCCTCTTAAATCTCTCTCTATTTCAAAGTGCCTCATGCCCTTAATCATTCTCCTCAATTCTCCACAAGTAAATTAGACAAATTGATACAAAGGAAAAAATTCGATATTTGTTTGTATGATTTTATTTTTTTTTGTCCAAAATCAACCCAAGGATTTAAAATCCAATCTAGTAACTCTCAATTACATGTGAAAGAGGCTCTTTTATAGGATTCTTGGACCTTTTGGTGTTTTTGTATGAAGAACAAGTCCATATTATAGATTTTTTTCTGAAATATCCATGCTCTAGGTCCCTCACAAGTGATTCATATTTGAGAAATCAACTCGAGATCATGTTGTGTTCAAGTTTGACCTTGTCAACCAGGGAAATGGGCATTCCTTTACATCAAAAGTAAAACTCATCCAAAATCAATTCAAGGATTTAAAAACCAACCCAATAACTCTCAATTACATGTGACGGGGGCCTTTTTATAGGCTTCTTGGATGTTCTGGTGTTTTATTATGAAGAACAAGTCCATATTCTATATTTTTTCTGAAATATCCATGCTCTAGGCGCCTCACAAGTGATCAATATTAGACAAATCAACTTGAGAGTGTGTTTTGGTCAAGTTTGACTCTATCAACAAGGGAATTGTTCAAAATGAGCTAGTGTCATTATTGAGAGCACTAGAGATAGGCCAATATGAGAATTGTTTTAATTATCCATGAAAATTTACAATAATTTCCCAAAGTTTTGGGTCATTATGGTACCTCCAAATTCAAAGATCATGTTATAACGCATTCTAGGATTAAGACTACTTGGTACATGCACTATAAATTCCTATAATAATATATGCCTCAGACTAATGTATAAGGTTATTAGTGCATCTCATCATGTGACAAATACATTCTATTTTTTCTTCATCAAAATAGACTTTTAAAAGCTTATAAATGAAGTCACTTGTGAGATTAAAAACAAGGAAATGACCTGTAAACATATAAAAATGGTAAGATACTCATCATATATTTCATGATTTAGGCATACTCATGATCATGTATGAGTCAATTCAAGTACAACATATGATTGGATCATGGTGCAACAAACTATGAAGGTCATGCTACAATATATACAACATATATTGAAATGGATCTATGGCTTGAGAAAAAAATCAAAGTATATCAACCTCTCAATACATCCATTAAAATTAATGGTATAATGCTATCATGAATTCCACAAAAATGTAGGATATGAATCTCCACAACTAAAAACGTTCCTAAACATATGTAAGGAACTCAAATGTTGGCTAAAAATATCTCTAAATCAAATTTATAATGTTGATTAAAAGGAGTCTTAAAGTTCCATGGTATTCTCCACAACTAAAAACGTTCCTAAACATATGTAAGGAACTCAAATGTTGGCTAAAAATATCTCCAAATCAAATTTATAATGTTGATTAAAAGGAGTCTTAAAGTTCCATGGTATTCCAATGAATCTAGGACACTAACACCATTGGCTATGATTCTCCACATTTGATTATGAACTAAAGTTGAACATGGTAGAAATTTTTTACTCGAAGGCTGGTAATGAAAACCCCTACTAGATGTGAGGTAACTTACTAATAATGAAAATGTGTATCAAGGAATTGGTATGATCCCAACAATGTGAATATATTATATTAATTTGAAGCGAAACACTGAAAGGAACTTCTTGGTCAAGGGATAATGATGATAATCTACTACCAATGTAAGGAAATCCATTGATGAGGAAAGTGGAGCTAAGGTATCAATTCTCTAGATAAAACTCCCCCCAAAATGTGTTGTAGTCAATATGTGTTGATTCATTAGAAGAACGATGAAGATATCTCCCTTCAACCAACATAAGGTAAGAAGATTTGATGAATGGTTGAAACATAGAGTCAACTCAAGGGAATTGGCTAAACATGGGAAGGGGGATGAAATGCATTCCTTGACATGGATCAATAAGGAAAAGGCTAACTTTGGTCACATAAAATTCAAAGGAAACCATGGGGTAGTGACTCATCCAAAGGTATTAAGTTATAAGGGTGAGTAAGAAACAATAAGTGAATTAGACAAACAAAGACTCCAATTTGACAAGAGAAATGGGTTTCAATAAAACTCAATGACCATAATTACCAAGTGGAAGGCCAAAAATGGGTGACTTCATGTAGATGTTGTGATAAAGGTAAAACACCAATGTAAAATCAATTAAAACCCATTGGGACTTAATAAATTAAGCAAATCCCTAAACTCAATGGTTCATTTTTCCCAATTTTTGTTTTTAGCATTTTTTTTCGCATTTTTCCAATGTCCAAAGATTAAAAAAATCAAGAGAGTAGGTGGGTGTTCACATTGTAATCAACTCATGTCTCAAGTGTGAAAGATACCATATGGTGAAAATAAAATAGAGAAATAGATACATAAAAATCAGCAAACACCTAAGCACATGCCTCCTCTCAAATGGCAAAGCTCTCCATGCTGATATCATGACAAAGGAAAAAATAGCCATGTAGCGGATGTAAGTAAGTATTGTGACTTATTTTTGACGAAGTGATGGGGTAGAGTAAAGTTCAATAGAAGATGAACTTGCAAGAGGCATGAGACGACAAAATCCTAAGTACACTATTTTGTACAAGTTTGAGTATGTAGATGTTGATGAGTCATATTACACATTCTTTGTGCTAAGTTCCCATGATTCTCTACACTTGTCTCTAAAGAAATAGACTCTTTTGTATGAATTGGTTATATTTGATATAGATTCCCTAGTATATCCCAAAATATTTTGTAACCTCTCTTATAGTATTCCAGATATACAATAGTATGTAGAACATAAATGTTTTAGCTAGAAATGCCAGAACAATAATGATATAACCAGAACAATACCAGAATAATACCATATAACACCAAAAAGAGCACCTTGATTAATGATAGAAATGTTCACTTTCCTCTTAAAGGGGGAAACCTCCAGCATAGAAGAGCTCTATTACAATAACATCCAAGACAAGATTTCTCATACCCTCTACTCTTATGTATACTAAATCTATCTATCCAAAAGAACAATCTAGAGGAAGATCCTTCTAGAAGCGGAAGCTTCAATTAGGTATTCTTACATTTGACTTATTCTTCCGTATTGATAGGCCTTATTAATATTGGTCTTTATTACATGGAATTATATTATTCTACCTATGTGAGGTGTTAGGGAGGTTAGGTACCTAACATCTCTAGTTGGGCACACACATGCACAAACACACACACACGCACACACACACACACACACACACACACACATGGGTGAGTGAAAGCTAATGATGGTCTCTCATGATGTGTTAGTGGCAATGCAAACATGGAAAAACAACATTTTGTTAACTTGGAGGGATTATTCAAGGTACTTTTACATTGAATTTGAATATGGTGTAAAAAGATGAAATGTATAAAATTGAATTAGCTTTCTGAATATACAACTTTTATTTATAGAAATTGTGAATAAATATGTGAAATTTGAGTTTTTATAACAGTGGTATGTTATTTTTCCAGCAAAATATAAGACATATGTCTATGTTTTTGCAAGTGTTGAGTACCTTAACAATGCAATTTCCTTCCAAAAACTTGTATAATTGTAGAGAACCCGTTGCTATAGTGCGATGTATTTTTTCAAAAATTATAATATTAATTTTATATATTTGTTTAAATTATGGAAGTCAATATATCCTTGAAATTACAATGCCTTCCATTCTTGTAGGCTATGAGGGTCTTAACATTATCAATTTTTATTTATTTTTAGATTGTAGATATTGGTATCTTCTAGTACAGTGTATAACTCATTTGAAAAATGGTTAAGCTGAAAAAATGTTATAACATAAATAAAAGAGGTATGTATTTTAGGATTTTGATATATGTCAAGAAAAAAATAGATTAAAAATAGTAAACAATGTTATTTTAAAAAGAAAACTATATATTTGGAATCTACATGGCCGACTCTATCTATATCTGTAGTTTCATCGACAACAAATTTGTGTATCCAATAGAAAAATGACGTCAAAAACCAAGATATAGAGAGTTATTCATAAAAATGAATATTTTTATGTATTTTCAAACCAAACCACTAGGCTTTTCATCCCAAGACTAAATCTGAGGCAACCAACTCAGTAAAAACATACGCTATAGTTGTCACCCCTAGTGTAAAATATTTTAAATGAAAATTGCATGCGCGAACTTTAGGAATGCACATGTGTTCCTAAAGCATGTGTGCGTTATTAGGAATAGGAACATGCGTGCATTCCTATTAACACCAAATAACTCTCTCTCTCTCTCTGTATTTCTCTCACTCTCCCCCCCACTCTCCATATCATTATCTCTCTCTCTCTCCTACTTCCTCTTGAATTCCCTCTATCTCTCCCTTCCCCTCTCTCACCCCCCCTCTCTCTCCCTACTACTTTTCCCCTCTCTCCCT
>JZKD02S1678381.1:362278-376662 GCA_000966675.3 Picea glauca | reverse complement strand
AAACCTCAAATATTTTATATTCAAATAAACTGGGTTACAAAATACAGCTGAGATTATTTCCCAAAATAGCTCCCTTGAAATAGTTCAACACATATTCTCTGAAATTTAAATGTGTTTTCCATAATGACTACAATTGGGGCTCCCACAGACCAAAAAGGAAAATATGTACAAGAATCAAGCCTATAGACAGTCTTTTATAGATTTCAACTTGATCATCAAATGATTTCCTGGTTAAAAACAATGAGTTGAATATCAATTTTGGGTCTTGGAATTCATGGGTGTTGCCAACTAGATCTATCCCAACTTCTTGAATAGTTTGTCTCTTCTAGATATGGTCTGCTAAGTGTTAATTTTCCTCTATCATCAAAAACTTGGGGTTTAAGGTGCCTTCCTTGTAATGTTCTTGGTCATCCACATCTGAGACAACTTAGAGATGTTATTTAGGCCCAATTCAAAGATGAGGGAGTGGTTTTATGTGATGTCATCTTTGGGGAAAACAATTATGTTAGCGAACAGAAGTCGAGAAAAAAAATTCAAGTATCTTGTGACTAGTATTCTCCTTGTATTTGATCGTTTGTTTGGTTGAAAGGCCTACCTAAAGATTTGTATGTTGAATTTCTTTGTTTTATTGTTGTAAATTGGAAGGGACGTTCAAGTCACCTGCAAAATGCTCCTTTGTTGAATTATATAGCTTCTTCCAACAACACAGATTTGGCAAGTGTATCAAATGCTACAGATCACACCAGAATATATCTTTCTTCATAGGAGTGGCACATATCGTGGCTCACAAAAAGGTCTATAATATTTGAAAGTGATGCCAAATATTACTCCATGCCCGAATATACTCAGAATGAAATTATAAATTTAGATCCTCACAAAGGTGAGAAACTGTATGAGTGGTTGAATCTAGATTCTAAAATTACAGAACCTTATATCTCAAAGTTGTAACAGACTTGATAAACAACTAGCTTCTATCTCAATTTTTTTTTAGCAACCTCTAAATGTAGTAACAGACTCGACACACAATCAAATTCCGATCATGACTGGTACTAATGTCAATTGTATCAAGTCATGACCCCAGGCTCCAAGTAGCTTCAGCTTCAATCATCCACACTAGTGGTGACCCCAGGCGCCATATAGATTTAGCTTCGGACATTAACACTGGTGGTGGCAATGGGAATAGTGCCATCGAATGCAGGGTGGTAATGCGGTGAACAAGTAGGCCTATCATTATCAAAGAACTTAGAATGTAGGGTTGTCAGAACTGCAAAATAGCATCAACTTTAGTGTTTCTTTGTCACGACAATTACAATGTTGTTGTGAGTCTGCAAATCTTTGGAGGTTGGGTGTCCTGTACAATGATGACCTCGACATTAGGTGCATGTGAGACATTTATTATCTGGACATTACAGTCTTAATGCAATTTCCATAGTCGACGACAGGTTGATTGCATTTCCACAAGCAATATTAATTTTGTAATTAATTAACATCCTTGAAGGACGTGAATCCCAAACAAAGCCTGAAAGTTTTCGACCAATCATGTGTTAAAAAAATACATTATTTTATATTTAAAAAAATAAGAAATCATATTTTCTATGTCTAACATTAGGTTGCACACAAAAACATTTTTAAGTTAACCGAAATTAATATATAGTCAACTCATATCCCCAGAAGTGATCAAAATCCCTAGAGCTAGTTTATTTCCATCATGTTGCTTGGGGTAGAAGGGCCTACCACCAGGAGAAAGAAACAAGGTATCAATAAAAGCACCTGTAAAAATGAAAGCTAGGGATGGAAGCACTCTGCGATTAGGAAGGCACTCTGTGCTTATCGACTTGTGATCCTGATGAAAAACTAGAGAGACACTTGTGGCAAGGCCATGGCGATTTATTTGAACCAAACAAGTCAATACTTCAAGCATCAAGTGACTTCTATTTTTTCAAATATCGGATCTACTGCAACAGAAAAAATGCATTCTCCTTATTCAAAGCACGGGAAACAACAGGAAGATTGATATTCGGTGGAAATAGCTCTGGAATATCTACTACATCAAGGTATCTTCTAAAGAATGAAACAAAATCATTACATGAAGGTGGTATTAAAATGTGATCTTCAGAAACCAAATCATTACCTGAATACGTCAAACTTCCTACAAAAGGTGGTAGTATAAAGTAATATTTAGAAAGTGTTGCAAATTCCATATTCCATAATTCCTTCCCATTAACTTTTCCCAGTTACTTGTCGATGCAGGCATCAAAATATTTTGAGAGCCTCGTTCCCTGATTATATACCCACCTTCAACCACCAAGAGAATATTCTTGTAAAGAGCGGTAAGTTATTCGACCCAGATGCAATTATATGCATAAGAATAGTGAAAAAAATGTGCAGTAGTGATAGAAAGTTGATTGTATGTCGAGTCTGTTACTACATCTAGAGGTTGGTGAGCAAAATTTGACAAAAATATGACTTTCTGTCAAGTCTGTTACTACACCCAAAAGTTGCTCAATAAACTTTGACATATAAAATTTTGTAATTTTAGGATGTTGATTCAACCACTCATACAATTTATCACATTCGTGAGGATCCAAATTTATATTTTCCTTTTGAGTATATTCTCACATGGAGTAATATTTGGTGTAACTTCTGAATATTCCAGACCATTTTTTAAGACACGATATCTGCGACTCCTCTGATGAAAGATAAATTTTGGTGCGGTCTGCAGGATTTGATACACTTTCCAAATCTGTGTTGTTGGAAGAAGCTATATACTTCAAAAAAGGAGAATTTTGCAAGTGACTTGAAAGTCCCTTCCAATTTCCAGTAACAAAACAAAGAAGTTCAACATACAAATCTTCAGGTAGGCGTTTCAACCAACCAAAGGATCAAATACAGGGAGAATACAAATCATAAGATACTTGAATTTTTTTTGTCTAAGTTTCTGTTGGCTTACAAAACAAAATCGCTCAAAGATGACATCACATAAAACCATTCCCTTATCTTTCAATTGGGCCTGAATGGCATATCTAATTTTTCTCACATGTGGATGACTAGGAAGATTACAAGGAAGTCATCTTAAAGCCCAAGTTTTCGATGATAGAGGGAAATGGGAATAAGTATTTAAAATGAAGGATGGAGGATGATAATATAATCTTATGTAAATCTTGTTTTAATGCGTTTTAATGGGATATGTCCTTGACCTTTTCACCTATTAATGAAAATATTTTCGAATATGTGTGGTGAGTTGTCACTAATAAAGAAATGATTAATGTGCATTGGGAAGGGCGTGGAAAATGCTTTGAAATTTTTGTGAACCTGGAAGCTCAGGAAACCACGAATATGTGACAATAGGAGGTGAATAATCGACTAAGTATTGAAAGGCGGGGTAGAATACATTAAAAAAACTAAAGTATGCAACAGTTTTTTCGAGTTCAAGATCCAAAAAAAAAAAAGTTCAGATCCCATAATATTGACCTCTACCAATTTGATACCAAACGACTGGAGTGCATCTGGGGTGCCTATGAGAAAATCTAATGCTTTGATGAAGAATAGTTTGTATTGAAACATGTGACAATAAATGTGTCCTAATAGTATTTAAAATGAACATTGGGGGATGATAATATAATATCCCATAGATCTTGCTTCAATGCATTTTAATCGGAGATGTCCTCGAGCTTTTCGATTATTAATGCCAATCTTTTCAAACCTATGTGGTGAATTGTCACCAATTAAAAGCATAAGTAATTTGCATTGGGAAGTGTGCAAAGGTGGCGAGGATGGACGAGAGCGATAAATGATTTCAAACTTTTCTAAATTTGAGAGTCTGTGAACCTGCGAACCTAAGACAAAAAGAGGTGAAGAATCGACTAAGTATGGAAAGGTGGGGTGGTTAGATGGAGGAGGACTGACTCATCATAGGTAGAGTGAATCTTGCGAGTTCAAGGAGTTTCAGTTCGAATTGTAGATCACAAAAGGTTTGGGTGCAAGATGTATATCATGAAACAGAGGGCCTGAGAGTTCGATAGCGCCAATCCGGGAACTCGCGGCCATAAACATTAATGATGGGAAAAATATTCTTAGCTATGGAATATAACTGGACATTGACAAACTCAGGTTCAAGTACAAAGATAAATTGTTTATATTTATTCAAATACCAGTCATATTATTTTATTTTAATAGTATTTTTGTGGCCCAAATGTAAACCATGTTCCAATTTGAAGGGTGTTTTCAGCTCGCAAAGTTTTTTGAAATACATAGGCGATAGAGAAAATATGAATTAAAATTTCCATATGCAAGCATATTCTCAAATATGATAACTTGTAATATATGTACAGTATTAAAGGGGGACATGACGTCAACACCTTTGTGGATGAAAGTGGGCTAGCACAATATTGCATTCTTACTATGATGATGCCTTAAAAAAACTAAAATAACCAACAAATTTTTTCCAATTCAAGATGGACACAAAAAAATCATAAAATCCTATAATATTCACCCAGTAATGCGTTTTAATGGGATATGTCCTCGATCTTTCCACTTATTAATTCCAATCTTTTTGAACCTGCCTAGTGAGTTGTCACTAGTAAAATCATAATTAGTGTGCACTGGGAAGGAGGGAAGGTGGTAGGGATGGAGGGGAGCGAAAAATATTTCAAACTTTTGTGAACCCGAGAAACTTTGAAGATTCGACTAAGTATGGAAAGGCAGGGTGGTCATATGGAGTCATCGTAGGTAGATTCAGGATTTCTTGTTCGAGGAGTCTAGGGTCAAATTGTACATCATCGAAGTTTTGGGTGCAATATGTATACCCCAAACACGGGGCATGAGAATTCGAAAGTGCCTACTTGTGAGCCCGCGGCCATAAAATTGGCTAAGTATGAAAACGAACGACAGTCAGTCAGACTCGTGATGTGAATATATATATGGAGATGAGGATTTTTCAGTTCTCCACCTCGGGAACCTACGAGCATAGAAACACGACTAAGTATAGAAATGGAAATGAATAATAGAGGGGAAGAAGAAAAGGGAAAAATGGGTAAGTATAGAAGAGGAAAAAGAAAGGGAGAAAATAACTTTATCCCTCACATAACAACACTTAGTCTGATAATTATGAAGCCATAGAAACACATTAACTATGGGAAAAACATTCTTAGCTATGAAATATATTTGGAGCTCGACAAACTTTGGTTCAAGTCCAAAGAGATGTTGTTTATAACTATTTCAACATTTTTCATATTATTTTATTTTAATTGTATTTTTGGTGGCCCAAACGTAAAACCATGTTCCAATTTGTGTTTATCAAGTGGATATGTGTTTACGAAGACACATTTCCTTGAACCACAGTCCAGGGGTAGGGAAAGTGAAACATCGACTATTTGTTGAGCAAAGATTTGTTGAAGATTAAGCAATGTATTTCTAAGTGCACGTATCATTTGCATAGGATCAATATAATTTCTTTCATGTTCTTTGCGTATTCTTCTGAATTCACTTGTCATAGAGTTGTCAACCTTTTCCATGTATGAGGCACAATATGATGATGTGGCATATGCATTGAGGAAATATTGTGCATCTGTATTTTCATTCCACATAACTGGCTGGTACTTGGAGAAACTGTTGTTCCATATATGTAAAAGTTTTCGTTTAAGGAAAACGATTGGTTATTTAAGTGTAGATTGTATGTACTCATCTTTTGTTAGATTTAGCTCTGCCAAAAAGTCTTGGAATCTCATTAAGTCATCAAAGTCTCCTTGTTCTAGAAATGCAAACAAAGATTTAGATTTCTCAATGAGAACATTGTCCTCCAAACTAATTGTCTCTACAATTTTTTTTTTCTCATTAGCGGCATAGGGAAGTTGTATCTGAAATGTGATTTTTTTTTTCGTTTTTTACAGCTTCTTGTATGACAATGTCTATGAACTTTTCCAAGCCATGGATCTAAATTATATGTGTTGCATGCCATGTATTTGTCCAGAAACTACTCAATCTATGATATGTTGTCATTTCCGTAGACTGGTGCACCCTTTGTCCACAACAGTGCATGGCCATGCCCACTCCCTCTATTCTGGAATTCGGTCACAAAACAATAGCCCGATAGTAGTCACAAAATAGTGCCTCGTCAATTCACTCACTTGTTTGTCGTTTGTTTCTTTCTCTTATTTGCTTCAAATTTGCAAGGTTGAAGTCTTGCTTCCACAGTTGGCCCTGTTGTTGCACTTTGCACCATTGGGATTCTGCATCTATGATTGGAAATTTGTTTCTGGCATTTCACATTGATAGGTAAGTTTTAGTGCTAGGGTTGCACTCAAATGTATGGTTTTCAGGAACATAAAATATGAGGAGAGCATTTGATTTCCTTTTTTATATCTCACTATGGGTGCAACAAAGGTGGATTTCACTATGGGTGCAACAGAGGTGAATTATGTGCCCAACATTGACATTCGAATGGGAACAAGACATTTTGGAAGGGAACAGAATGAAATAAATGCACCAAACGTATTTTTTTCACACAAGAACAATACAATAGCACACTCATGTTTCTATGGAAAATGTATCGTTTCCAGGAACAAAAAATATGAGGAGAACATTCAATTTCCTTTTTAATATATTACTATGGATAAAGCAAAGGTGGGTTCTGAGCCCAACACTGACATTCAAAGGAGAACAAGACGTTTTGGAAGGGAATGTGATGAAAAAAATGCACCAAATGCATGGTTTTCAGGAACAAAAAATACGAGGAAAAAATTTGTTTTCCTTTTATTTTATATGTCACTATGGATGCAACAGAGGTGGGATCTCTAAAGAACAATGATGCTCAAGAAAAACACCAAGACAACATCACACTCTTGTTTCTCTAGTTGTAGTAGTCACATATGAAGATGTTCTACAAGAGGATTTTGGCTTAGCCATTCCCAGTATTGAAAATTCTTACTTGCAAACTGGAAATAGAAAACAAAAACCAATGAATAGGAATGCAACCACGACACTGAGAATCACTAGTGAATGGGGAATAATAGAAGTGTATCCCCTAGCCTGCAAACTACAAAAACAGGTCCAATTGCAGATGCAGGATCCCAACCTTGCAAAGTTGAAGGAAACAAGAGCAAGCAACAAAAAACAAACCAGTGAACAAGTACCAAGAGGTCCAATTGCAACTGCAGGACCTCAACTCTGCAAATTTGAATCAAACAACAATAAGAAGCATCCAGCGAACCAACGAGAAAGAATAAACCAAGCAACCAACAATGTCGAGGAAGAAAAATATTGCCCAAATTCACTACAGACAAGATTGTATCAAAAAATTAGAGGAAAATGTATTGTAACACGCCCATTAAGTAAACATTTCTGGATGTGAGGCATGTTAGGAAACATTTAAGGATGTGAGGACCATCCAAAGGCCTTCCACTGTGTAAAAATTTAAGAAAGTTATAGTTTGCACGGTTGGCATTTTGCATCCGCAATTGGAACTGTGCTTCTGTCATTCCCCATTCACGGATAAGATTCACTACCATGGCTGCATCCCTATTTGTTGTTTGTTTTTTCTAGTTTGCAAGTAAGAATTTTCAATACTGGGAATGCTCAAAATCCTCTTGCATAGCATCTGTGTATGTGACTACTACGACCAGAGAAACATGACTGTAATGTTTTCTTGCTCTTGTTCCTGAACGCCAATGTTTGACATAAAACCCACCTCTATCGTAGCCACGGTGACATATAAAAAATTAAATCAATTTTTCTCCTCACATTTTTTGTTCCTAAAAACCATACATTTCGTGCATTTTTTTCAAACTGCACCTCATATTTTTTTTGCATTTCTATTATCCAACAACTCATGGTTTGATGTCCAAGACATGGAAGTGGGAACATGTGATTGGAAGGGAACAACCTGAAAACAAATGCACCAAACGTATGGTTTTCAGGAACAAAAAAAATGAGGAGAAAATTTGATTTCCTTTTTTATATGTCACTATGGCTGCGATAGAGCTGGGTTCTGTGTCGAACATTGATGTTCAAGAATAAGACCAAGACAATGTCACATTCTTGGTTCTCTGGTCGTAGTACTCACATACAAAGATGTTCTGCAAGAGGATTTTGACTCAAGCATTTCCAGTATTGAAATTTTTCACTTGCAAAATGGAAATAGCAAACAAAAAACAACGAATAGGAAGGTAAACATGGCACTGAAACCCACCCATCAATGGGGAACGATAGAAGCGCAGTTCCAATCACGGTTGAAAAATCCCAAGCGTGCAAAATGCAACAAGAGAAACAACAACAAGCAAACAAGAAACGAGTGAACAAGCAATGTGCAAGCATCAACCAGTGAACCAATAATGTCACTGAAGAAAAATATTGCCCATATTTGCTACAGACAACATTGTATAAAACAAATCGAAGGAAAATGTATTGTAACATGCCTGTTAAGTAAACATTTAAGGCTGTGAGGCCTGTTAGGTAAACATTTAAGTCTTCCAGGACTATCGAAGGACCTCGCATTGTGTAAACATTTAAGAAAGAATGCAATGTGGCAGGTATGTTTACGTACGCAAAAAATTATTATATTATTTTATAATAATATTAAATAATAATAATAATAATAACAACAATAGTTCGAACAATAGAGACTATGCAAAAAAATAATTAGTCATAGGACAAACTAATATGAAGTTAACTAATAAAAAAATGATTCTCGATGCTCAAAACTTTGGACATCTAAAAATTTTAATAAAAATAGTAAAAATTTAGAAAGACCGTAGATGATCAAAAACTTTGGATATGCTAAAATATAAAACATTGGGAATAGCGAAGCTAGCAATAAGACCTCCAATCTTTTATCCAATCAGATCATGACATATATGGTATTTTTTATCATATACAAATCAATGTTTTTAGTTCTCTAGTTCCAACAATAGAGATTATGCAAATATTTTTAGTCAAAGGACAAACTTATATGAAGTCAATGAATTATCGATCGCTATAGTCCCTTACCCCTTTGACAGGGACTAATAATGTAACTTGTATTTTAAGATAGATTATTTAAATTTGAAATGAAGAATGAAAAGTGAAAGTTTAAATAAGATAATTAAAAAAACATTTTATTTATTTTATGATAGAAAATATTAAATTTAACTCATATTTTAAGATACATTATTTTGAAATGAAGCGTGAAAAGAGAAAGTTTATATAAGATAATTTAAAAAATATTTTCTTTATTTTATGATAGAAAATCTTAAATTTAACTTATAGAAATTCTTTTAAAGTTGTTTATTAATTCAATAAAAATATAAAAAGCAACATTGAACCAACATAAGTAAACGGGGAGGAAAGAAGGGAGATTTTATTATAAAAAAAAAGGTACAGTGATGGATCCAATATCTTTTTATGGTGAGATGGCTCCAACTTCTTCCTCTTAGGGATTATTCATCTTAAATCTCTCTCTAGTACAAATTTTCACATGTCCTTGATCCTTCTCCTTAATCCTCCACAAGAAAATCGAACAAATTGATACAAAGGAACAAATTGAGTATTCCTTTGTATGAAAATATAAACTTGTCCAAAATCAATCCAAGGGTTTAAAAACTAATCTAATAACTATTAATTACATGTGAAGGAAGCATTTTTATAGTCTTATTGGACCTACATAAATAACAAGTCTATATTTTAGTTTTTTTATTAAGTATCCATGCTATAGGTGTCTCTCAAGTGATTAATATTGGAAAAATCAATTCAAGATCATGTTGTTGTGAAGTTTGACACAATCAACAAGGGAGCTATTGAGAATGAGCCAGTGTCAACCTTGAAATCACTAGAGGTAGGACAATATGAGCATTGTTTTAATTAGCCATGAAAATGCAATAATTTCCCAAAGTTTTGGGTAATTATGGTGTAACCTTCAAATACAACGATCATGTTCTAATGCATTGTAGGGTTAGAATACGTTCTAGGGTTAGGACTACTTGGTACATGCGAGATAAATTCCTATAATAATGTATGCCCCCTAATGTATGAGGTTATTATTGCATCTCATCATGTACAAAATGCATAATGTTTTTTCTTGATCAAAATGGACTTTCGATAGCTTATAAAGGAAGTCACATGTGATACAAAATAGAAGGAAACCACCTGTAAACATAGGAAAAAGGTAATATGGTTATCATTTCTTTCATGAGCCGGGAAAACCCATGGTCATGCATGATTCAATTCAAGTACAACATATGACTATATTATGGTACAACAAAATGGGAAGGCCATGATACAATATATACATCAAATATATAAATTGATATATGGCTTGAGAAGCAATAAAAAGTACATCAACCTCTCAATACATCCTTTGACATCAATGGTATAATGTTTCTAAAGTGAATTCCACAAAACTGAAGAAGATGAAGCCCCACAATTGAAAAATGTCTTGAACATATGTAAGGAACTTAGTTGTTGGCTAAAAACATCTCCAAATCAAAGTTCTGATGTTAAATAAAAAGAACCTCAAAGATCAATGGTCTTCTATTGAAGCTAGTACACTAACACTACTGGGTATGATTCTCCACATGTGATTATGAACTAAAGTTGAACATGGAAGGCATTTTTTACTCAACTTGGTTAGTAATAAAAATCCCTCCTAGATGTGAGGTAACTTACTAATAATGAAAATGTGTGTCAAGGAATTGATATGAACCTAACGATGTGAATAGATTATATTTTAACCCAAACAAAGAAATGAACCACCCGGTCAAGGGATAATGATAAAAATCCGCTACAAAAGTAAGGAAATCCACTAATGAGGAAAGTGGAGCCAAGGTGCCAATTCTCTAGATCAAATTGATAGGACAAATGTGTCATAGTCAATATGAGTAGATACATTAAAAGAATTACAATGACATCTCTCTTCAACCATCATAAGGTAAGAAGATTTGATAATGTTTGAAACATAGATTCAACTCAAGGGAATTGACCAAACATGGGAAGGGTGATGCAGTGAATTTCTTGACATGGAGAAATAAGGAAAATGATAACATGGGTTTCATCCACTTAAAGGAAACCATGGGGTAATGACACATCCAAAGGTATGAATTTGTAACTACGAGTAAGAAACAATAAGTGATTTGGTGAAACAAAGACTCCATTTTGATTAGAGAAATGGGCTTCAATAAAACTCAATGACCATAATTACCAAGTGGAAGGAAAAAATGGGTGACTGTATGTAGATGTTGTAATAAAGGAAGACATCAATGAATACCCAAGTAAAACTCACAAGGACTTAATAAATTGAGAAAAACCCTAAACTCATGATAGTTCCTCTTTTACCCAATTTTGTTTTAGGATTTTTTAACATTTTTTCAATGTTCAAAGATTGAAAAAAACAAGAGAGGAGGTGAATGTTCACATTGTAAGCAACTCATGTCTCAAATGTGAAAGCTACCATATGGTGAAAAGAAAATAGAGCAGTAGATACATAAAAATCAACAAACACCTAAGTGCATGCCTCATCCCAAATGATGATGGTTTGCATGTTAATAGCATGAAAAAGGAAAAAATAACCAAGTAAAGGATGTGAGTGAGTGTTGTGACTCGGCTTTGACAAAGTGCTAGTGTAGAGTAGAGATCAATAGAAGATGAACTTGCAAGAGACATGAGACTACAAAATCATAAGCACGCGATTTTGTAGAATTCTAAGTATGAAGAGGTTGAGGAGTCATCTTATACATCCTTTGTCCTCAATTCCCACGATCGTCTACACATGTCTCTAAAGATGTAGACTCTTTTGTATGAATGGGTTACAACTGATAGATTCCATAGTATATTTCAAAATCATTTGTAACCACTTGAACTGCTTATATATATGAGGATTGTAATGCTATAAAGTGTTAGCTAAAGGTTAGTTTTTTTGTCATTGTAATAAGGAGAGTTCAGAGTTAGATGCCCTTCCATGAGTTTTGTGTATGAGCTTGATCATTCTACTAATATAATGGAGACTTATTTTGCTTGTGTTTGTATTCATGCTATATATAGATGATTTACACATGATTTTGATTGATGTTTATGCAGTTAGTCTCATTAATTTAAGTGAATGCAATTAAAATATAAGCGATGGAACACACAACCCCACTAAATATTTAATTCTTTGCACATCATGTGATAACTATCATAAATTCCTTAAGTGAGACCTCCTTCCTTTTGTAAGGTTGAATATTCTGACACACTACACTACATTGAGCCTATGTTGGACACCTTCCTTAGACCCCAGGTCTATCATAGAGCCTCATGGTTCCACTACTAGGACCTTAACCAATGCAAAGTAATGGATACGCAGTGGAGGTTGGAGAAGGCCAAGATTTAGGATCGGAAAGAAGAAAGAACTAATGAATTTTCTTATCAAGAAAGTGCACATGTAGGAGAGGATGTTGCATGATTCAAAAATAGATACTTATTCAAGTGTCTATATGATATTTTCTAGAGGAATTTCTAGTAAACTTACAAGAATGGTTGGAAAGGATCATGGAGAAACCTTGGTGTTGGTGTCCACCTTCCAGAGTTGAATGAGCCATAGAGAACTTGTTAAAGATCCAATGGTATGGCCATAATTTCACCCAAGAGGTTGATTTTTAGTACCAAGGTGTAGTGTAAGGGTATATTGTGGATTTTACACTATAATTTCATTAGTCTTTGGCCAAGGAACTCAAATTATTCAAGGAATATCCACATGATAGACCGATTGGAGAAATATCAACGTTGATAAAAATGTTGATGGTGGAATAAGGTATGTTACCAAACCCTACTGATATGTAAGTGTAATCCTTACATGGAGGGTGGAATGGTAGGAGGACTTGATGGAAGATTTGGTGCCATACAATGTTTGAATGATTGGTGATGGTAAAGGTAGTGAAAAGAGAATGGAGGAAGTGATCGAAAATATGTGCAGAGATAGTAGAGAACTGGCGATGGAAATAAATGGAAAACATTTGCACCAAGAAATACATATTGAGAAGAAATCATGAGTTTTTATTGTTGAAATAATGTAACTGCAAAGAGTATTCTTATTCTTAATGTTATATTATTCATAGGATCAATCCCCATTGTGGATTGATCATGTCGGTTATTGTATTAGGACCAAATCCCCTTTTGCGAATTGGTCAACAGAAAATTGTAATAGGCAGAATAAGAAGTCGGCCCCAGTAGTTATTATTGAGACCCAGAAATATAATAAAGGTGCATTTACCCACCTAGAGTGAGAAGTCGACCCTGCCAGTGAAGATACTTCACATGTGCCAGACTTGTATATATAGAGAGGCTAGCGCCTCACTTTGACATACAACACACTTGCTCATTTCTAATAGGCAAGTTGTGACTTACTAGTTGGAGAGAGGGAGAAGAGTGGCACATCTTTTGGGGAGGACTTTCTGTATTGGTTTGAGTTATCTCTTGACATTGTATTAGCAATTTATGATAAGGAAGTTTCTGCTGGGTTTCCTTCCCCTAGAGGGTTTCCCAGGATAAATGTTGTGTCTCTTGTGAATGTGTATTTCTCAGTGATCTTGTTCTTATGTTGCTCTTATCTATTGAAATGAAAAGAAATATAATAATGGCATAAAACATTAACATGGAATCAGAGCCAACCTGAAGGAAGCATATTTCGCAAGAGAAAAACGTCACTGTTGCAGTACCTGCAAATTAGGGTTTTTTCAAAAGTGAATCTTTTCAGCTCCAAAACCGCCTAGAAAGTTGCACCCTCCCCCAAGGATCATTTTGGCACCTTGAGAGCACCTTTTTAGTGGCTGGATCTCCCGGAAAGTGAAACCCTAGTTTCACAAAAGTACCAGAAGTACCAAAAAACCAATACCAAAAGTACCAAAAGTACCAGAAGCACTAGTCTAGAAATCCACAGATCAGATTTGAAGGGGAAAAAATTGGATTTTCTCAGATCCAAGTACACCAGGCTACTCGCCTCGGCCAAGCGCACCTCTTGGTAAGGTCAAAATTTGATTTTAAGTATTTTCATTTTTGGTCATTTTTCATAGCCTCAAGTACAAGATGTCTGCAAGCACAAAGCTTGTTGAGAAACTAGAAGGCATAGACAACTTCCGTGCCTGGAAGTATAGGATCGGTCTGATCCTTGCAGAGAATGACCTAGCAAGATTCATCAAAGAAGAAGTGTCAGAACCTGAAGATGTTGTAGAGAAAGAAAAGCATCAGAAGGAATCAATCAGGGCTCAAAGAATCATTGCAGATTCAATCAAAGACTATCCGATCCCGTATGTATCATCCAAGAAAACTTTGAAAGAGATGTTTGACTCTCTAAGAAAACTATACGAAGGAAATAACATCAACCGAAAGATGAACCTAAGATCTCAATTGAAGAATACCAAGATGCAGAAAGGAGAAATGATTCA
>JZKD02S1678381.1:287546-305801 GCA_000966675.3 Picea glauca | reverse complement strand
CAAATACCAAATACTAGATGGTAGTTCGATTAATCGGATTGGACCTCTTCTGAAGTTGCTTTTATAAGTATTGTATTGTATTGCGTTTTATGAATAGAAAAATTCAAAGACGTAGTGGAACGGCCATGAGAAACCAGAAATTCTCGGTATGCAAAATCTGTCTTTTCCGAATGTCAAAATATACGGTTTGCGCGTGATAAATTTAATAATGCCTTACACTGTACGTTCGATCGTCGGAAAAACTGCTCATATAAACGCTGTCTCCTGTAATGATCTGCTCCATAATATGATCCTCGGCAGGCTCTGGCTCCGAGTACATATTGATGATCTGCTAGGTATTCTGAGGTCAGAGGTTCGAGCCATGGCGGCTGCCACTGCACATCCTTCTTCTCCACCGTATGCCCTTATCCTGCTAGCTGTAGTGGCCATGATCCTTGTGGTGCCATCTTGGCTCGCGGAGCAGAGCAGTTTACTGGAGATGGCGAACGAGATAAGTCCAGTCATGGTGATGGTAACGCCCGTGGTGTTGATCTTGGTCATAAGGTGGCTCTCCTCCTCCAACAATAACTGCGTTTCTGCATTCTTCGGTGGTGGAGGGGATCCCTCCTCCATTCACAGGGCGGGGGGATCTCCTCTTGGTGTGGCCATCGTGCTTTTAACTGTTCTTCTCATGATCAGGTATCAGTCCTCCGGAAACGACGAAGAATCAGACGAATAAATCTTCAGCTTCGTAGATAGATTGGTTGAGGCCTGTATGTATTCTCTGGAACCATTAATCTTCTGGTGTGTTCTGTAGGTATCAAGATTGCAATATTCTTCTTCTGTACTGTATTCTGTATGTATAAATATTTCACGGCTCAAACAGTGTCATTTTGATGGTGATGCATTTGACGTATAATAATTTTAAATGTAGCGGTGTGTTTTTTATGTTAGGTATAATAATTTTAAATGTACCAGTGTTTTTTTTTTAATGTTAGGTATGTATATGATGTATAACGTTTTTAAATTTTTGGAATCCTATGTTATTTAAGAGAATTGAAACAAAACACTTAATTAATATAAATAAGAATTGAATCAAAACACCTAATTAATATAAAAAAGAATTATAAAAAATCAATTTATTAAATTATTCCAATAACATTAATAACATTTTATTAAATTAATAATATAATACACTATACATACAGTTTTTAAACTGTCAGTTGATTTGATATTAGATGATAATTGGAATTTATATCAGTATGTGAGTGTGTTTAATGGTTAAAAACATGTGTTTTCTCTTAAGAAGTTACAAGTTCAATTTGACAAGGGGTATGGTATGTACACTTATGTATTCTAGATTACAAATGGACAATGGAGAAGGGATAGGGTATGTACACCTCGGTAATCTAGGTCACAAATGGACTATGATGAATGTCCACTAAGATCAAAATTGATCTATGAAACCTTAAGAAAAGCAAGAGATTACTTCAAATTATTTAAAATGTTATTTTGATGCTTGAAAAACATTAAGAGAAACTTTCCAACATCACTAAAGTTTTAATGACTCAGAAAATTAAGAAGATCTATATTTTCACAAATATTTGAAAATTAAAATCTAATTTAAATATGTACAATACTAACCATCCACTAATAATGACAAATTAGTTATAATAATAATTTTAATTACTACATTAACAATTTAAAGATAAATCTGTCCCTTTTTTTTTCATCATAAAAGACTTTAAGTTCGGAGCTCTTCATATTCAATTAAGAAGCATCTTTTTTCGTTTACAGAGCTGGACTTTTGTAACCATAAATGATTAAGTTATTCGTGTCATGTTTAATCTGCAAAATATTAATCTGATTTTCCTGAGCAGTCTTTGAAGTTCGTATTAAAATACATTATCACATAAAACATAGAAGTCGTGCTAAACTTCTCTGTCATATAAAACATTATTATTTTATTGTAAAAATGGGTAATATTGTCAGAATGAAGTTATATGAAAAATAGTAAATTGCGTTTGGATAGAAATAAATTAAATTTGTGGTAAAGGACTTTTTTTATATATTAAAGTATTTTATTTTGCGATAATTGTTGTGATATTTTTTTATTTTTTTTTTGAGTTGAAAAGGGCTTTCAGAAATCAATATGGTAAAGATGACGTGTTAAAAAATAATTATGTTAATTTTTTTTTTATGGAGTTTATTAGTTTGTTGGTAAAGATATAGTGTTAAAAAATAATAATGTTAAATTTTTTGTATGGAGTTTATTAGTTTGTCAGTCAACTAAAAAATAATTTTATTTATTTTTTATAATTTGACATTATGCAGTATGTTATCATCGTAGTTTTAGCTTTGTTATTATTTTTTAATATAATATTTTTATTATATTGAGTTTTAAATTTTTTATAAATATTTATTCAAATATTTTATTATTATTATTTTAATTTTATTTGATTTTAATGATGGGTAGAGTGTTCACTCTAAATTATGTTTCAAAATTTTATACAAAATTTATCTCTAAAAAATTAAAGTAAAGTTTCAAAATTTTATACAAAGTTTATCTAGAAAAAGATCAAACAATACTATAACTAACTATGAAAACATTAAAATGATGTTTATAGTAGAATAAAAATGCAAAATATTTTAGTAATAAATTGTATTTGAATTATGTAAAATTGTGATATTTTATCATGTGTGAAACAACTAAATATGATTATGATGATGATGGTTGAATAAGAACGAGCACTCCCAGGAATGCATGAACATTCTTAGCAACTCCATGTGGATTGACATGAAGGTTTAGTGGAAAAAACGTGCACGCATTCTTAAGAATGCATGCACAGTCTAAGAATGCTCACAAGTTTTTACTGATAAAAATATTTAAAGGGCCTCAACCCGATTTGTGCCCATTGCCCTTGTGTTTTTCTCATTGGGAAAATATAGTGGAGCTAGAGAGGAGGAAGAAAGGGAGGAGAGGGCCACCATGTCCAGGTATGTTACATTTTTTCTTAATTTTAATCCAATTTAGTCATTCCAAATTAGTGTTTTTCTCCCAATAATCTAAATTTAAAAAAAATGTATTTTAAATAAAAAAGGAACCTAATTTACATGCCATGACTTTTAAATTGCAACATATATAATACAATGGAACCCCAAGACAATTTAAACCGCTCATAAGAAAACCAAGAAAATCAATACCCTAACCTACCACCACCACACAATGTAAACACTGAAATTGATGAGGGGTTGGTTATATTATGAACCCTTGAGGAACAATTAAGGAAGACTAGAGAGCCTAGCAGAGTCTCCTTGGCCACTTCTTTGGACATCATTGTTGAGTCCATTGCAAGTGCCCAAGGGAAATTGACCTCTATTTCTGATTATAGGGCACGACTGTATGAGTACTATAACACTAGTTTGGACAGAAACTAAGTCAAAGAAGTGGGCATTTCAAAACAACAAATATTGTTTATTTTTAGGGATCCTAGAAATGGACAAGAACTACCATTGACTAGGAAACACATCTGTATTAACTGGTGCATCCATCCCCAGATTAGTCAAAACTGGATGGATAGGTGGTATATGTTTTTTGATAAACCTCATTGCAATAACAGGGAGATGCCCTTATATTTTCTGAGGAAATTATGGGTTGATTTTATTATGGGTAAGCATGTCAACTACTTTGACATTGGTGACTTCCATGGGGTGGGTCGAGGGTCCACACAGGATCGAGAGCATGCCAAACGCGACCCCATGTTAGGTCCTCGTCCCCCGGGAGAAGGCCTGACCCCCCTACCCAACATCTTCCTATTGCATAGAACTTGAAACAAGTACAGTTAGCCATCTCATAATTGACTCGTAGACTAGTGCAACATAGTAGCTTTGTTGTAGTATCTTGGCAGGAGGTGCCTGCCAGTGACATTGATAGAGGAGTTGGAGCGCCAGCATGCACAAGAGAGTATAGTGAGGAGAGGGCACATGGACATATCAAGCATCCATGTGAACCTCACAAATGATCAATTTGTGAGAAGACATGCTATGGGCCTATAGAGCCCAGTGGACAACATAGCTTCATGGAGAAGGTTAGTATCTTAACCCTCTCTATGTTCTTGATCGTTATATATTTATTTTGTATTTTGTGTATTTATATAGAAATTTGATTGTATGTTGTTTTGCATTTGTTGCGTCCCAACAATAGACCCTCTACACTTATGGATGCATCAGTGCCTAGCCCCACCACTGATGTAGCAATAGAGGAAACATGTTCATTGGGTGCACCATACACAAAGGTATGTATCACATTTGATAGATTCAATATAGTCATTTCTTTATTTTGTGACATCCTCAAAATTTTTATATGTTCTCTTGTTTCTACAGGATTTGGCACCAGGCGATGTCGGGGATTGTCCATCTGGGATGGACAAGTCACCAATGTCACAGGTATCATGTGTAAAGTTAAATATCGTATAATTCTCAAATTGTTTGTGTTTATGTTTTTGAATTTTACTATTTGGTACTAATAGTTCAATTTTATCCATATGTATGTAGGCCGCCTATATATTTGTTAGGTATAGTAGTATTGCATCCCCTAGCCACCTGGGCATTTCTTATGGGTTTCCTTTCTCCAGGCCTAGGGTGTTGGAATCACTTGTACATCCTATGAGGGTCCATCACAACCCAACTATCTGCCACCCACCCCCACCACCACTTTCGGCCCCATCAACAGAGATTGTCACAATAGAGGTTGTCTCAGAGCAGGTTGTGCAACCTAGTGCTCCATCTACCAATGAATCTCCATCGATGCCTAAGATATTCATGGTGAGATAATGCATTGATGATAAATTTTATGTTTAATGAATTTTTTTTTATGCATATTTGTTTAATTTTCTTGACTTGATCCTTGTAACTAATGCAGGGTGGCTTTGCAAAGAGATTGGGGTCACGGAGGAGGGTAACACCCTCACGATTGATAGTTTCATATGTGGTGAGTTGTCTTAGGTTAAATTACAAAGCATCAATTTGTATGTCTATTAATTCATTGATGAAAAAAACTTATAACACTGTTTATTATTTGTGAAATCTCCAGAGAATCGAAGCACGCCCAGGCCTAGAACCTCTCGAGGTGCATCCTTGAGAAAGAAAAGAAATATATATTTCTAGGATGCTCTTGAAGGTGGCGAGGGTGGCAATGGTCAACGATTGACCAACTACTACCATTTTGTAGATAGGCCACAAAATAGATTTTTTTATGTTAGGGCAGTTGTTGTCGCTTTGTATATTGGACACGAGTTGCCATTTTGTAAAAAAATGTACAATTTAGACGATGTTGAGTATATATATATATATATATATATATATATATATATATATATATATATATATATTGTTGATATACATCTTCTAACTCACAACAAACTATATTGACTACCTCTTTAATTATCTCCATCTAAATCCAATGACAAACCACACTCAAATAGTGGTCACTTGAAAATATTGTGACCTTAAAAATGACATATTACAATAATTTATTATAGAAATAATTTTTCTCATTTATCTTCTACATAATTGTAAACTTCTTAACAATTTCAGCTCAATGTTATTTTCTAGGGAACACATATTATTCCCCTCTTTCTATGCATGACATATATAAAATTATTTGATTTATATGTAACCCTTCATAAATGCCAAAAAGACTAGTCAAGGACTCATTAATGCACATGTTTGTTTAGATTGTGTAATGGGTATATGTAAATTTTGTTAAATGAATCAATTATTAATAACATGTACTCAGTCTTCCATGATGTCCACTAAACTTATTGATTTTGATCCATAGAATGAGAGAGTTCACATGGAAACTATATCTTAGAATGGGTATCATTTTCCACCTACAAATAAAGGTTTTAAGGTTACATTTCATGATACACTATAGAAAGTAATGCTATGCTACCAAAATTCCTCCAAGGAGACTTGAAACCATTATTATTTCCCCTTCACCATCTATGGGAGTTTATTGCACATTCCTACCCAATTTTTGGGTTAGATAACACAAGCAACAAAGAAACCTCCCAAATCCAATCCTAGAAACGTGTTGATGCCATGCCATTGTCATTCCTTTCCAATTCATTCCATGCCATTTCCATACCTTGCCAAGCCATGCCATTTCCATATCATGCCAATGCTATGCCTTGCCAAGACATGTCATGGCATGCCATTTCCATGCCTTTCCAAACCATGCCATTGTCATGTAGCTTCCCATGCCTTGTCATGTAATTTCCCATTTTAACCTATATAAAAATAAATACAAATTTACATTGTCATGCCATAACATTAACATGCCTCACCAAGCCAATAAATGATATTAACTAAGTTACAATAGGATAAATATAACGACCCTTAACACAAGTAATAATTAAATGAAGGGGGATGAAAATGCAAGGCTAAACTAGGGTTTAGATAACAAATGCTTGTTGAAATGCAAGATGACACATGACAACCCTAGAATATTCAAGACATAAAGCCCTAGAATATTCAAGACATAATTGCTATGCCTTCCGAGCCATGCCATGGCATGTCATTGCCCTGCATTTCCAAGCCATACCATGACATTGCCTTTCCCTACCATGCATTTCCATGCATTGCCTTACCATGCCATGCCATACCATACATTTCCTTGCCTTAACATGCCATGCCATCCAGGACATGTCATACCTTCCCTTGCCATCCCATGCATTGTCTTTCCTTTCCATGGTATGGTATGCCTTTCCTTGCCTTACCATGGTATGGTATGGTATGGTATGCCTTGCCTTGCCATTGCCTTGTATGGTATGGTATCGTATGTATATGGTATGTATTGCCTTGCCTTGCATGGTATGGTATGGTATGTTATGGTATGCATTGGAAATGTAAATGGTGTGGATTGGCAATGATATGGTATGGTATGCATTGGAATTCACAATAGAAATGAAAATGGTATGGTATGGTATGATTTGTCTTTCCATTTCCTTGAATGGTATGGTATGGTATGCATTGGCAATGGAAATGGTATGCATTTCCTTTCCATTGTATGGTATGCATTGGCAACGGTATGGTATGGTATGCTTTGGTATTGGAAATGACAATGTCAATGGTATGGTATGGTGTGATATGGTATGGTATGCATTGCCTTGCCATTTCCTTGTATGGTATGGTATGGTATTCATTTCCTTGTCATTGCCTTGTATGGTATGCATTGACAATGGTATGGTATGGTATGGTATGCATTGACAATGGAAATGGTATGCATTGGCAATGACAATGGTATGCATTGTCTTGCCATTGTATGGTATGCATTTCCTTTCCATTGTATGAAATGACAATGGAAATGGTATGCAATGGCAATGGAAATGGTATGCATTGCCTTGCCATTGTATGGTATGCATTTCCTTGTATGGTATGCATTGGCAATGGTATGGTATGGTATGGTATGGTATGGTATGCATTGGCAATGGAAATGGTATGCATTTCCTTGCCATTGTATGGTATGCATTGTCTTGCTATTGCCTTGTATGGTATGCATTGGAAATGGTATGGTATGGTATGAATTGACAATGGCAATGATATGCATTTCCTTGCCATTGTATGGTACACATTGGAAATGGAAATGGTATGCATTGCCTTGCCATTGTATGAAATGGAAATGGAAATGGTATGCATTGTCAATGGAAATGGTATGCATTGCCTTGCCATTGTATGGTATGCATCAACAAATGTATGCATTTCCTTTCCATTGTATTCAATGACAATGACAATAGTATGCATTGGAAATGGTATCATTAGCAATGGTTTGTCAATGATATGCATTTCATTTCCATTGTATGGTATGGTATGGTATGGTATGCATTGGAATTGGAAATGGTAGGGTATGTTATGGTATGCATTGAATTTTTATTGCCTTGTATGGTATGGTATGCATTGGCAATGGAAATGGTATGCATTTCCTTGCCATTGTATGCAATGGAAATGGAAATGGCAATGGAAATGGTATGCATTGCCTTGCCATTGTATGGTATGCATTAAAAATGGTATGGTATGGTATGGTATGCATTGGCAGTGGAAATGGCATGGTATAATATGGTATGCATTTCCTTTCCATTTTCTTGTATGGTATGCATTGGAAATGGTATTGTATGGTATGGTATGGTATGCATTAGCAATGGAAATGGTATGCATTGCCTTGCCATTGTATGATATGCATTGAAAATGGTATGGTATGGTATGGTATGCATTAACAGTGTCAATGGAAATGGAAATGGTATGGTATGGTATGACATGCATTAGCAGTGGCAATGGCAATGACAATGGAAACAATATGGTATGGTATGGTATGCACTGCCTTTCCATTGCCTTGTATGGTATGTTATGATATGCATTGGCAATGACAATGGTATGCATTGACAATGTAAATGGTATGGTCTAGTATGGTATGGTATGCCTTGCCTTGCCTTGCCATTGCCTTGCATGGTATGGTATGGTATGGTATGGTATGCAAGGCAAGGCAAGGTATGGTATGCCTTGCCTTGGTATGATATGGTATGGTATGATATGGTGTGATACCCCTAGGATGAACCAAAAAGTGTAAATATCCATGTAATTGTACTATACTTATAAGCTGGTGAGACGATAGTATAAAAATTTAATTTCGTTTTACGTGCATTAAGTTAGTGCACGAGAATATCACACCAAAGGACTACGCACTACCGCATATTGATATAACATGCAATTTAAATGTTTTTGCATGCACTTGTGTAAGTACACAGGAATGACGCACTGAAATTGAAACAAATTAGCATATGCACTGCGCACATGTGTAAGTGCGAAAGGATGGTGCACTAAAGGAAAATGTGCGCAAACCTAGATTCAACGTGCACAGGCCTAGTGCATGGGTTTTGAAGGCCAGAGAATCCTTTTGTATATATGTCATGATGTAAAAAACACATGTGTAAGGGCATGAGAATGGTGCACTGAAGAAAGAGTGCACACAACCTAGCAGTTCCACGTGCACTGGTTTAGTGCACAAGCTTTATGTTTTGAGGTTGGTGGGCCTGGATGAAAAAGATCAGTACTTCTGTACTAAGGTTGTAAATGTAATCACATGAAAATATAATAAAAAATACATCGCTACGGAAAACCGACCACGTAAAAGAGTTTGGGGGGATTAAACTCCACTAGATGAGGTTAAGGGGGCTAGGTTAAAGGGGCTTCAAGCCAAAAAGGAATATTATATTAATATTTCTTAAGAAGTGTAAAGTAAGGATATATTATTATATCCTAAGTTCCAAGAAGGGGACATGTGGACTGAAGGAAGTTCTGAACGAAAAGTGTCAAGTTGGGAACATGTTGTGGAATGAAGGCAGTTCTCAACCTGACAATTGTCAAGCTGGGAACATGCAGTCAAATAGTTTGGACTTAGTCCATTCTAGTATATTTCATCTTTTCATATTTTGGATCATTCGACTATCATTGGGGAATCATGACTCGACTGTTCTATCATATAATTGAACCGTGAGTTGAACCCAACTGTTGTTTTCATGAACCCGATTGTTACTGAGACGAGTAATTCTAATGATTACTATCGTAGATACCTGTACATGTATTAGCTTGGAGAGCTAGAATGAAGAGACATGTTTTTAGGCCCGTGGGACTTTTCATTTTCTCTAGGTGAGAGAATTGTTGGGAATTATTTCCTAAGTTTCAAACTGCAACGACGGGGCTCTAAGACTTCTTGTCTGGCCTGTTCCTAAATCCATGGAAGGGAAGTGGGGAAACCGAAGAAATATTGAGCAAAGAAGGGGAACACTTCCTGGGGTGGGACATGCATGTGGGGAATGAGAGATTATAGGTTGTTAGTGTGAATTAGCATTTGTGACGAACTTTCTTGTGTTTGAGTCACCCGTGATTGAGTTACTCGTGACTGAGTTCCTGTTGAGTGAGATACTTTAGCCTAGTTGGGAACCCTTACCCAAGTGGAGTCTAGCCCCATCTCGGGGGTGACCCACTATTTAGATTTATGAATAGTGTGGTCTAAGGCTGGGATGAACGTGGAAGGTCTACACGCAGTTGGTATCATTTATTCAAAGATAAGTGCCAATTTGTTTGTTCAATCGTATTTTGTAATTGTTGTCACGTGTTTATACTGTTTATGTTGCATGTATGATTCTATTATGATTGTGTATAATTTTTTTTATGAATATGTATATAATCATGTGTTGGAGAGTAATTATATGATTTGATTAGTGACAGAGTTGTATCAGAGAAATTTTGTTTGAATTGTTGATGATTGGTATCATAACAAGACATTTTTAAGTGACATTGCCCAACAGGTGGTTGGGGGTGTTACATATGGTATGCCTTGCCATGGTATGGTATGGTATGGTATGGTATGGTATGCATTTCCTTTACTTTTCCATGTCATTCCTTACCTTTTCCATGCCTTTCCTTTTCATAACATGTCATTCCTTTCCATGCCATGCCTTTCCATATCATTACATGCCTTTCCATGCCATGCCTTTTCTTTCAATTCCTTGTACTAAATAAACAATTTTAATACATAAAATCACAATCAAAGGATTCATTAAGCATGCAATTCTACAACTTGTTATCACATATATCTTATATAAAAATACTTGCATGAGAATTCCATTGTTTTGCTCAATGAGGCATCGTGCAATTTCCAAAGAGGAGGTCGATTTTCAACAACACTATGTCGTGAATTTGCGGGTAGTTTATTCACATGGACCTGGGACAAATAGACTTGTGGGATCTTACAGAACTCTGTTATGCCGCTCGGTTTGGATTTTATTCCCCCATACCAAATTGGCCACATGTCCTTGAATGACTTGAGGAGGCGAGTTGCAAGTCACGATAAAATGAAAACCAAGTCTCAGATGGGTGAACTGTTAGTTGCATTGGATCCAGAGTACTGGGTTTCATCTATGGGGGGGGGATTCATTGTTATTCCATCCACAGGAAAACCGTTTGTTGGAGCATCTCCAACACTAGGGTTTTGGTCAATGAGGCATGTGCAATTTCTGAAGAGAAGGTTGATTTTCAAGAACACTGTGTCGGGAATTTATGGGTAGTGTATTCATGTGGGCCTTGGCCAAATAGAATTTTGGGAGCTTACAAAACTTTGTTATGCCGCTTGGTTTGGATTTTATGCCCCTGGACCAAATTGTCCACATGTCCCTCAATGGCTTGAAGAGGAGAGTTGCAACTCGTGATAAAACTCAAACCGGGACTCAGATGGGAGAACCGTTAGTTGCAATGGATCAAAAGAACCGGGTTTCAACTAGGGGGGCCTCTCTTCTATCATTTGTTCCACCAGAAAAATGTTTGTTGGAGTATCTTCAACACTAGGGTTTTGGTCAATGAGGCATGTGCAATTTCTGAAGAGGAGGTTGATTTTCAACAACACTATGTCAGGAATTTGTGGGTAGTGTAGTCATGTGGGCCTTGGCCAAATAGACTTGTGGGAGCTTACGAAACTTCGTCATGCCGCTCGGTTTGGATTTTATGCCCCTGGACCAAATTGTCCAGATGTCCCTCAATGGCTTGAAGAGGAGAGTTGCAACTCGTGATAAAAATAAAACCGAGACTCAGATGGGAGAACCGTTAGTTGCATTGGATTCAAAGCACCGAGTTTCAACTAGGGGGGGCCCTCTACTATCATTCTTTCCACATAAAAACCATTTGTTGGAGTATCTCCAGTACTAGGGTTTTGGTCAATGAGGCATAGTGCAATTTCTGAAGAGGAGACCAATTTTCAAGAACACTGTGTCGAGAATTTGTGGGAAGTGAAGTCAAGTGGTTCTTAGCCAAATAGACTTGTGGGAGCTTACATAACTCCATTATGACGCTTGTTTTGGATTTTATGCCCCCAGACCAAATTGGCCATATGTCCCTTAATGGCTTGAAGAGGCGAGTTGCAACTCACAATAAAACTCAAATCGAGACTCGGATGGGAGAACCATCAGTTGCATTGGATCCAAAGCTCTGGGTTTTAGCTAAGGGGGGCCCTATGTTGTCATTCCATCCACCAAAAACTTGTTTTTTGGAGTATCTCCGACACTAGGGTTTTGGTCAATGAGGCATAGTGCAATTTTTGAAGAGGAGGTCGATTTTCAAGAACATTGTGTTAGGAAATTGTGGGTAGTGTAGTTGAGTGGGCCTTTTCCAAATAGACTTATGGGAGCTTATAGAACTTTGGTATGCCACTCAATTTCGATTTTATGCCCCTGGACCAAATTGGCCACATGTCCCTAAATGGATTGAGGAGGCGAGTTGCAACTTGCGATAAAACTCAAACTGGGACTCAGATGGGTGAACCTTCAGTTGCATTGGATGTATAGAACCACCAATTTTCAGCTATGGGGACCCCTTTGTTGTCATTCTTTCCACCGAAAAACCATTCTTGAAGGCATGGGAAGGAATGGGAAGGAATGGCATGGCAAGTGAAGGAAATGAAAGGGCAGTGAAGGAAAGGAAAGTGAAAGAAAGGAACGCTAAGGAAAGGCAAGGCAAGGCAAGAAATGCATGGCATGGAATGGAAAGGCAAGGAAAGACAAAGGAAGACATGGAATGGCAAGGCAAGGTAAGGCAAGGAAAGGCATGAATGACAAGGCAAGTGAAGGAAAGTGAAGGAAAGGAAAGTGAAGGAAAGTGAAGGCAAGGCAAGTGAATGAATGGAAATGCATGTATGGAAAGGCATTCCTAGGCAAGGCAAGTGAAAGCAAGGCAAGGAAATTAAAGTGAAGGAAAGTGAAGGAAAGGCAAGTGAAGGCAAGTGAAGTGAAGGAAATACAAGGCAAGGCAAGTGAAGGCAAGAAATGGGAAGGCATGGCATGTCAAGTGAAGGAAAGGCAAGTGAATGAAAGACAAGGAAAGTGAAGGAAATACAAGTGAAATAAAGGCATGGCAAGGAAAGGAATGGCATGACAAGGTAAGGAAAGGCATGATAAGGAAATGAAAGGCATGGAAAGTGAAGTTAAGGAAAGTGAAAACAAGCAAGGCAAGGCAAGGAAAGTCAAGTGAAGGCAAGACAAGTGAAAGAAAGGAATGGAAAGGTAAGGCATGCCATGACAAGGAAAGGCAAGACATGGTAAGGAAAGGCAATGCATGACAAGACATTGCAAGGAAAGTGAAGGAAAGTGAAGTAAAGGGAAGTGAATGAATGTCAAGGCAAGACAAGGCATGGGTGGCAAGAGAAGTGAAGGAAAGGCAAGTGAAGGTAAGGAAAGTGAAGGAAAGTGAAGGCAAGTGAAGAAAGGAAAGTGAATTAATGGCAAGGAAATGCAAGGCATGAATGGAAAGGAAAGTAAAGTGAAGGTAAGTGAAGGAAAGTGAAGTGAAGGAAAGGCAAGTGAAGGAAAGTGAATGCAAGGCAAGTGAAGGTAAGTGAAGGAAATACAAGTGAAGGAAAGTGAAGGAAAGAAAAGGCAAGGAAAGTGAAGTCAAGGCATGGGAAAGCATGGAATGGTAAGTGAAGGAAAGGGAAGTGAAGGCAATGCATGGCATGGCATGGCAAGGCAATGCAAGGAATGGAAAGGAAAGGAAAGGCGTGAATAGAAAGGCAAGTGAAGGCAAGTGAAGGAAATGAAAGGCATGGAAAGGAATGGTATGAAAAGACAAGACATGGAAAGTGAAGGAAAGGAAAGGCATGGTAAGGAATGTCATGGAAAGTGAAGGCGAGGCAAGTGAAGGCAAGGCAAGGCAAGTGAAGGAAAGGAAAGTGAAGGCACAACATGGAAAGTGAAGGCAAGGAAAGTGATGGGATGGAAAGGAAAGGAAAGGTGAGGAATGGAAAGGTAAGGCAAGGCAAGGCAAGGAAAGGCATGTCATGGAAAGTGAAGGAAAATCAAGGCAAAGCAAGGTAATGCAAGGCAAGTGAAGGCAAGACAAGGTAAGGCAAGGAAAGTTATGGGATGGCAACACAAGGCAAGTCAAGTGAAGGGATGGGAAGGAAAGGAAAGGCAAGTCAAGTGAAGGCAAGGCAAGGCAAGTAAATGTAAGGCATTGGAAAGAAAAGCATGGCATGGGTATATTTTAAGGCAGGGTATATTTTAACAACATTTCAAATATTTTAAAAATAGTCAAAATGAAGCCAAAATTATTCATTTTACATACCTATATGGTCATCCAAGTAGACCATCATGATAAATTCTAATACTGACGGTTTCCATTAACTTCTCATGCTCAAAGTAAGGAAAGAAGTACATTGTACCTTTGATGAGTTATTTCTTGGCTTTGTTTGTAGTTGGAGGTTTGTACCAATAACCAAGTTTGTAAAGTGGTATATGACTTGACCTAGTTTATAATGTTGAAATACATAACCACCTTTATTTCTTGTTCTTTCAACCTGTGTCAGATATTATCCTTTAATAACGATCGACCCTATCGGAAATTCAATTCCTTTGGAGTCTGTTACTGTTCGCATGAGGGTATGCTTTCCCTCTAAGCATCGTTCCAACCAATAATCAGTGACCCATTAATTATCTCTTGGGGAAACCACTACGTATATCTGCCTTGCAAAAAATGGAGTGCCAAAATGTGAGTCCACTTAATGACCAAAGCATAAAACATTAATTATAGTTATTCAAAATTTAATAGAAGGATTCAATGAACCTGTCAGTACAAGATCTGAGACATGATCATAATCTGTTGAAATACTTGATTGGTCCTCCAATTGGGATAATTCCATAGTTATACGTTGACCAATGGGGGGTGATACATGATCCCATGTATCAACCTAGTCTGTCGATTCACTATTTTCTTGTCCATATTTCAACTATTTCATTGTCTGATGTTCTAACTGAATGGAATCCACAAGTGCCCTAGATTTTTTTTCATTCATACAACTGTGATTGATCTACAATGACCACCTTCAAAAATTATCTATGTACATTTCCTTTCTTTTTTTATTGGTCTTCACGAGTTCCTGTTCCCTCTCCCATCACTGAAGAACACCATCAACAATGGATTTTTCATCTTGAATGAGGGAAGTAGTAGTGAACTTCATTTCTTTCCTATGTAATGCTCTTTTTATGCATGCATCTGCTCCATCATGCTCCCCTTTCCTGTGCCTAGACTCGAAACAGTTCCAAATGTTTGGTACCTTTAGTTTTTTGTGCAACATACACAACCATTGAAATTATGGTCATTGAGTTTTATTGAAGCCCATTTCTCTAATCAAAATGGAGTCTTTGTTTCTTCAATTCACTCATTGTTTCTTACTCGTAGTTACAAATTCATACCTTTGGATGTGTCATTACCCCATGGTTTCCTTTAAGTTGATGCAACCCATGTTAGCATTTTCCTTATTTCTCCATGTCAAGGAATGCATTGCATCACCCTTCCCATGTTTGGTCAATTCCCTTGAGTTGAATCTATGTTTCAAACATTATCAAATCTTCTTACCTTATGTTGGTTGAAGGGAGATGTCATTATCATTCTTTTAATGGATCTACTCATATTGACTATGACACATTTATCCTATCAATTTGATGTAGATAATTGGCACCTTGGCTCCACTTTCCTCATTAGTGGATTTCCTTACATTGGTAGTGGATTTTTATCATTATCCCTTGACTAGGTGGTTCATTTCTTTGTTTGGATTCAAATATAATCTATTCACATTGTTAGGTTCATACCAATTCCTTGACACACATTTTCATTATTAATGAGTTACCTCACATCTAGGAGGGATTTTAATTACTAACCAAGTTGAGTAAAAAATGCTTGCCATGTTCAACTTTAGTTCATAACCACATGTGGACAATCATACCCATTAGTGTTAGTGTACTAGCTCTAGTATAAGACCACAAACCTTTGAGGTTCTTTTTGGTTAACATTAGAGATTTGATTTGGAGATATTTTTATCCAACAACTAATTTCCTTACATATGTTCAAGCCCTTTTTCAATTGTGGGGATTCATCTTCTTCAGTTTTGTGGAATTCACTTTAGCAACATTATACCATTGATGTCAAAGGATGTATTGAGAGGTTGATGTACTTCTTCTTTCTTTTCAAGCAATATATCAATTTATATATATGATGTATATATTGTAGCATGGCCTTCCCATTTTGTTGTACCATGATCCAGTCATATGTTGTACTTGAATTGAATCATGCATGACCATGGGTTTTCCTGGCTCATGAAAGAAATGATAACTATATTACCTTTTTCCTATGTTTACAGGTGGTTTCCTTCTATTTTTTCTCACACGTGATTTCCTTTCTAAGCCGTCGAAAGTGCATTTTGATGAAGAAAAAACATAATGCATTTTGTACATGATGAGATGCAATACTAACCTCATACATCAGGGGGAATATATTATTATAGGACTTTATCTCGCATGTACAAAGTAGTCCTAACCCTAGAATGCATTCTAACCCTACAATGCATTAGAACATGATCATTGTATTTGAAGGTACCATAATGACCCAAAACTTTGGGAAATTATTGCATTTTCATGGCTAATTAAAACAATGCTCATATTGTCCTACCTCTAGTGCTTTCAATGTTGACACTGGCCCATTCTCAATAGCTCCCTTATTGATTGTGTCAAACTTGACCATACATGCTCTTGAATTGATTTTTCCAATATTAATCACTTGTGAGACACCTAGAGCATGGATACTTAAGAAAAAAACTAAAATATGGACTTGTTCTTCATATAGGTCCAAGAAGCCTATAAAAAGGCTTCCTTCATGTGTAATTGAGAGTTATTAGATTAGTTTTTGAACCCTTGGATTGATTTTGGACAAGTTTTTATTTTCATACAAAGGAATACTCAATTTGTTCCTTTGTATCAATTTGTCCAATTTTCTTGTGGATGATTAAGGAGAAGGATCATGGGCATGCAAAAATTTGCACTATAGAGAGATTTAAAATGAATGGTCTCTAAAGAAGAAGAAGTTGGAGCCATCTCACCATAACAAGATATTGGATCCATCATTGTACCTTTTTTTTAATAATAAAATCTCCTTTCTTTCCTCCCCATTTACTTATATTGGTTTGGTGTCGCTTTTCATATTTTTATTGAATGAATAAATAACTTTAAATTTTTTTCTATAAGTTAAATTTAAAATTTTCTATCATAAAATAAAGAAAATATTTTTTTAATTATCTTATATAACCTTTTTCTTTTCACTCTTCATTTCAAATTTAAATAATATATCTTAAAATACATTTTGAATTTAATATATATATATATATATATATATATATATATATATATATATATATTATCTTATTTAAACTTTCACTTTTCACTGTTCATTTCAAATTTAAATAATCAATCTTAATATCTTAAAATACAAGTTACATTATTTTTTTTTTCAAATCCCATTTAGCTTTATTTCATACTTATCATTTACATATCAATATAATTACACAATATATCAAACCTCAAAAGAACAAAACCCAACAACCATCCACCACAGGGTAAAGTCGTTAAAGTCAAAATATGATATAAAATATGAAGCCAAGTTTCTTAGGGGTAAGAGGGATACGCACTAAAATAGAGAGCTAGAGAGCCAACCACTGAGGCATATGCACAATAAGTAATGGGTCGACATATTACTTAATAGTAGAATGAAATATTTAATTGATTTTGAACAATTCCGAGGTGTTAAAATTATTAGTGAATGTAAATCAATCTTAATTTAGAAGATCAAAATTATTTATCTGTTTGAAGTGTAAAAAAATAAAATAAACATTGTTAGAATAAGAACAAATTCTCACGAATTTTATAGTGAAACTGGGCATTGGTAGTGAAACTGGGCATTGGTCAATTCTTAAAACGTCATGGGATGAAAGAGTGTGTCACCTTTATGACATGAAAAAGGTTGAAGATGAAAGCTCTTTCTCTTAGATTGTCCAGCCTATACCCATATTAGATCTCATTCTCAAAATATTTGTCACACTACCAACCTTCCTAACCTCTTAACTCAACAAAAGTATGGTGATCTTGGAAAGCTTCTCTTAATGCTTTTCAAACATAGAAACAAAATTCTAAAGAATCACAAGTAATCACTTACTCTCTTAAGATTTAATAAACCAATTCAATTTTAGTAGATGCTAATCATCATCATCATCAAATAATTAAAAATTAAATTTTTATTTTTATAAAATTAATTTAAAAGAAAACTTAATAATAAACCATCTAAGTAAATAGTTAAAAAAATAAAACTTAATAAAAAACAATGTAATTAAATAATTTAAAAAATCAATAC
>JZKD02S1678381.1:265615-285621 GCA_000966675.3 Picea glauca | reverse complement strand
TGTGCCGCGTAAGGGGCATCGTGGGCACACCTGGAGGTTATAGGGGTAGCGGTTGGATAACACAGCCACGTGTAACGCGAGCACGTGCCCAACTAGTTGCTGATTCCTCCAGACACAAAAAAAGAAAAATAATGCTTTTAGATTTAGGAGTTGTTTTTTAGTGTTTTATTTGTGGGGGTGCGAGTGATCAAGGTTGCGGTTTGAATTAGGTCATAGTTTTAACTCCCCTCCAAAAAGTGGTGTTACCAGTAGCACCACTTTTTGATTCGAGGCTTAATTTCAAGGTTCTCTCTACGGTATTGTATTTGCAGTGGTGTCAGTGGTCAAGGCCATGTTTCAATTAAGTCATAGTTTTAACTCAAGAAAAAAAAGTGGTGCTACTGATAGCATCACTTTTCGATTCAAGGGTCAATTTTAGGGTTTTTCAGAGTTCTTTTCTCAATGTCAGCAAAACGATTTCAAACAAGTTGCAATTTTAACCACCTTTCTGAAAAAGGGTGCTACCGATAGCACCACTTTTTGATTTGGGGATTGATTTTGGTGTTTTTTACCTAAAAATATGATATTTTTGGGCTAGAGTTCTTGTTTTGAGGTCACAATTCTTGTTAAGGTGGTAACTTTGTTAATAACACCCAAGTTAGCAAGCTCAAATAATGTCTTTTATCTTGTAGTCCAATTATCTACATTACCTATGTCATCACGTGGTTTCCATCTTACTTCTTCATAAGTTCTTTCTACTTATAACAACTCATGATTTCTTCTCAATATTTATTTCTTGGTGCAAATGTTTTCCATTTATTTCCACCGCCAGTTCTCTACTATCTCTACACATACTTTCGATCACTTCCTCCATTTTCTTTTCACTACCTTTACCATCACCAATCCTTCAAACATTGTATGGCACCAACTCTTCCATCAAGTCCTCCTACCATTCCACCCTCCATGTAAGGATTACACTTACATATCAGTAGGGTTTGGTAACATACCTTATTCCACCATCAACATTTTTATCCACGCTGATATTTCTTTAATCGGTCTATCATGTGGATATTCCTTGAATAATTTGAGTTCCTTGGCCAAAGACTAATGAAATTGTAGTGTAAAATCCACAATATACCCTTACACTACACCTTGGTACCAAAAATCAACCTCTTGGGTGAAATTATGGCAATACCATTTGATCTTTAACAAGTTCTCTATGGCCCATTCAACTTTGGAAGGTGGACACCAACACCAAGGTTTCTCCATGATCCTTTCCAGCCATTCTTGCAAGTTTACTAGAAATTCCTCTAGAAAATATCATATAGACACTTGAATAAGTATCTATATTTGAATCATGCAACATCCTCTCCTACATGTGCACTTTCTTGACAAGGAAATTCATTAGTTCTTTCTTCTTTTCGATCCTAAATCTTGGCCTTCTCCATCCTCCGCTACGTATCCATTACTTTGCATTGGTTAAGGTCCTAGTAGTGGAACCATGAGGCTCTATGATAGAGCCGGGGTCTAGGAAAGGTGTCCAACATAGGCTCAATGTAGTGTAGTGTGTTAGAATATTCAACCTTACAAAAGGAAGGAGGTCTCACTTAAGGAATTTATGATAGTTATCACATGATGTGCAAAGAATTAAATATTTAGTGGGGTTGTGTGTTCCATCGCTTATATTTTAATTGCATTCACTTAAATTAATGAGACTAACTGCATAAACATCAATCAAAATCATGTGTAAATCATCTATATATAGCATGAATACAAACACAAGCAAAATAAGTCTCCATTATATTAGTAGAATGATCAAGCTCATACACAAAACTCATGGAAGGGCATCTAACTCTGAACTCTCCTTATTACAATGACAAAAAAACTAACCTTTAGCTAACACTTTATAGCATTACAATCCTCATATATATAAGCAGTTCAAGTGGTTACAAATGATTTTGAAATATACTATGGAATCTATCAGTTGTAACCCATTCATACAAAAGAGTCTACATCTTTAGAGACATGTGTAGACGATCGTGGGAATTGAGGACAAAGGATGTATAAGATGACTCCTCAACCTCTTCATACTTAGAATTCTACAAAATCGCGTGCTTATGATTTTGTAGTCTCATGTCTCTTGCAAGTTCATCTTCTATTGATCTCTACTCTACACTAGCACTTTGTCAAAGCCGAGTCACAACACTCACTCACATCCTTTACTTGGTTATTTTTTCCTTTTTCATGCTATTAACATGCAAACCATCATCATTTGGGATGAGGCATGCACTTAGGTGTTTGTTGATTTTTATGTATCTACTGCTCTATTTTCTTTTCACCATATGGTAGCTTTCACATTTGAGACATGAGTTGCTTACAATGTGAACATTCACCTCCTCTCTTGTTTTTTTCAATCTTTGAACATTGAAAAAATGTTAAAAAATCCTAAAACAAAATTGGGTAAAAGAGGAACTATCATGAGTTTAGGGTTTTTCTCAATTTATTAAGTCCTTGTGAGTTTTACTTGGGTATTCATTGATGTCTTCCTTTATTACAACATCTACATACAGTCACCCATTTTTTCCTTCCACTTGGTAATTATGGTCATTGAGTTTTATTGAAGCCCATTTCTCTAATCAAAATGGAGTCTTTGTTTCACCAAATCACTTATTGTTTCTTACTCGTAGTTACAAATTCATACCTTTGGATGTGTCATTACCCCATGGTTTCCTTTAAGTGGATGAAACCCATGTTATCATTTTCCTTATTTCTCCATGTCAAGGAATTCACTGCATCACCCTTCCCATGTTTGCTCAATTCCCTTGAGTTGAATCTATGTTTCAAACATTATCAAATCTTCTTACCTTATGATGGTTGAAGAGAGATGTCATTGTCATTCTTTTAATGTATCTACTCATATTGACTATGACACATTTGTCCTATCAATTTGATCTAGAGAATTGGCACCTTGGCTCCACTTTCCTCATTAGTGGATTTCCTTACTTTGGTAGTGGATTTTTATCATTATCCCTTGACCGAGTGGTTCATTTCTTTGTTTGGGTTCAAATACAATCTATTCACATCGTTAGGTTCATATCAATTCCTTGACACACATTTTCTTTATTAGTAAGTTACCTCACATCTAGGAGGGATTTTTATTACTAACCAAGTTGAGTAAAAAATGCCTTCCATGTTCAACATTAGTTCATAATCACATGTGGAGAATCATACCCAGTAGTGTTAGTGTACTAGCTTCAGTAGAAGACCACTAAACTTTGAGGTTCTTTTTATTTAACATCAGAACTTTGATTTGGAGATCTTTTTAGCCAACAAATAAGTTCCTTACATATGTTCAAGCCATTTTTCAATTGTGGGGCTTCATCTTCTTCGGTTTTGTGGAATTCACTTTAGCAACATTATACCATTGATGTCAAAGGATGTGTTGAGAAGTTGATGTACTTTTTATTTCTTCTCAAGCCATATATCAATTTATATATTTGATGTATATATTGTAGCATGGCCTTCCCATTTTGTTGTACCATAATATAGTCATATGTTGTACTTGAATTGAATCATGCATGACCATGGGTTTTCCTGGATCATGAAAGAAATGATAACCATATTACCTTTTTCCTATGTTTACAGGGGTTTCCTTCTATTTTGTATCACACATGACTTCCTTTCTAAGCTATCAAAAGTCCATTTTGATCAAGAAAAAACATTATGCATTTTGTACATGATGAGATGCAATACTAACCTCATACATTAGGGGGCATATATTATTATAGGAATTTATCTCGCATGTACCAAGTAGTCCTAACCATAGAATGCATTAGAACACGATCGTTGTATTTGAAGGTTACACCATACTTACCCAAAACTTTGGGAAATTATTGTATTTTCATGGCTAATTAAAACAATGCTCATATTATCCTACCTCTAGTGATTTCAAGGTTGACACTGGCTCATTCTCAATAGATCCCTTGTTGATTGTGTCAAATTTGACCACAACATGATCTTGAATTGATTTTTCCAATATTAATCACTTGTGAGACACCTATAGCATGGATACTTAAGAAAAAAACTAAAATATAGACTTGTTCTTTATATAGGTCCAATAAGACTATAAAAATGCTTCCTTCATGTGTAATTGATAGTTATTAGATTAGTTTTTAAACCCTTGGATTGATTTTGGACATTTTTTTATTTTCATACAAAGGAATACTCAATTTGTTCCTTTGTATCAATTTGTCTGATTTTCTTGTGGAGGATTAAGGGGAAGGATCAAGGACATGTGAAAATTTGCACTAGAGAGAGATTTAAGACGAATAATCCCTAAGGAGGAAGAAGTTGGAGCCATCTCACCATAAAAGATATTGGATCCATCACTGTACCTTTTTTTTAATAATAAAATCTCTTTTCTTTCCTCCCCATTTACTTATGTTGGTTCAATGTTGGTTCAATGTGGCTTTTCATATTTTTATTGAATTAATAAACAACTTTAAAAGAATTTCTATAAGTTAAATTTAAGATTTTCTATCATAAAATAAAGAAAATATTTTTTTAATTATCTTATATAAACTTTCTCTTTTCACTCTTCATTTCAAATTTAAATAATGTATCTTAAAATATGAGTTAAATTTAATATTTTCTATCATAAAATAAATAAAATGTTTTTTTAATTATCTTATTTAAACTTTCACTTTTCACTCTTCATTTCAAATTTAAATAATCTATCTTAAAATACAAGTTACATTATTAGTCCCTGTCGAAGGGGTAAGGGACTATAGCGATCGATAATTCGTTGACTTCATATTAGTTTGTCCTTTGACTAAAAATATTTGCATAATCTCTATTGTTGGAACTAGAGAACTAAAAAGATTGATTTGTATATAATAAAAAATACCATATATGTCATGATCTGATTGGATAAAAGATTGGAGGTCTTATTGCCATCTTCGCTATTCCCAATGTTTTATATTTTAGCATATCCAAAGTTTTTGATCATCTACAGTCTTTCTAAATTTTTACTATTTTTATTAAAATTTTTAGATATCCAAAGTTTTGAGCATCGAGAATCATTTTTTTATTAGTTAACTTCATATTAGTTTGTCCTTTGACTAATTATTTTTTTTCATACTCTCTATTGTTTGAACTATTGTTATTATTTAATATTATTATAAAATAATATAATAATTTTTTGCGTACGTAAATAGACTTGCCACATTGCATTCTTTCTTAAATGTTTACACAACATGAGGTCCTTCGACAGTCCTGGCAGACTTAAATGTTTTGCCTAACAGGCCTCATAGCCTTAAATGTTTACTTAACAGGCATGTTACAATACATTTTCCTCTGATTTGTTTTATACAATGTTGTCTGCAGCAAATATGGGCAATATTTTTCTTCAGCGACATTACTGGTTCATTGGTTGATGCTTGCTCATTGCTTGTTCATTGGTTTCTTGTTTGCTTGTTGTTGTTTCTCTTGTTGCATTTTGCACGCTTGGGATTTTGAAACCACGATTGGAACTGTGCTTCTATCGTTCCCCATTGACGGGTGGGTTTCAGTGCCATGTTTACCTTCCTATTCGTTGTTTTTTGTTTGCTATTTCCATTTTGCAAGTGAAAAATTTCAATACTGAAAATGCTTGAGTCAAAATCCTCTTGCAAAACATCTTTGTATGTGAGTACTATGACCAGAGAACCAAGAATGTGATGTTGTCTTGGTCTTGTTCTTGAACGTCAATGTTTGACACAGAACCCACCTCTATCGCAGCCATAGTGACATATAAAAAAGGAAATCAATTTTTCTCCTCATTTTTTCTGTTCCTGAAAACCATACGTTTGGTGCATTTGTTTTCAGGTTGTTCCCTTCCAATCACATGTTCCCACTTCCATGTCCTGGACATCAAACCAGGAGTCATTGGATAATAGCAATGAAAAAAAAAATGAGGTGTAGTCTGAAAAAAATGCACCAAATGTATGGTTTTCAGGAACAAAAAATGTGAGGAGAAAAATTGATTTAACTTTTTATATGTCACTGTGGCTACGATAGAGGTGGATTTTATGTTGAACATTGGTGTTCAGGAACAAGACCAAGAAAACATTACAGTCATGTTTCTCTGGTCGTAGTAGTCACATACACAGATGTTATGCAAGAGGATTTTGAGCATTCCCAGTATTGAAAATTCTTACTTGCAAACTGGAAAAAACAAACAACGAATAGGGATGCAACCATGGTAGTGAAACTTACCCGTGAATGGGGAATGATAGAAGTGCAGTTCCAATTGTGGATGCAGGATGACAACCATGCAAACTATAACTTTATTAAATTTTTACACAGTGGAAGGCCTTTGGATGGTCCTCACATCCTTAAATGTTTCCTGACAGGCCTCACATCCTGAAATGTTTACTTAATGGGCATGTTACGATACATTTTCCTTTGATTTTTTGATACAATCTTGTCTAAAGTGAATTTGGGCAATATTTTTCTTCACCGACATTCTTGGTTGACTGGTTTATGCTTTCTCGTTGGTTTGTTGGATGCTTCTTATTGTTGTTTGATTCAACCTTGTAGAGTTGAGGTCCTGCAGCTGCAGTTGGACCTCTTGGTACTTGTTCACTGGTTTGTTTCTTGTTGCTTGCTCTTGTTTGCGTCAACTTTGCAAGGTTGGGGTCCTGCATCTGCAGATGGAATTATTGTTGTAGTTTGCAGGCTAGCGGATACACTTCTGTTGTTCCCCATTCACTAGTGAGTCTCAGTGTCATGGTTGCACTTCTGTTCATTGGTTGTTGTTTGCTATTTCCATTTTGCAAGTAAGAATTTTCAATATTGGGAATGGCTGAGCCAAAATCCTCTTGCAGAACATCTTCATATGTGACTACTACGACTAGAGAAACAAGAGTGTGATATTGTATTGGTGTTTTTCTTGAGCATCATTGTTCTCCAGAGATCCCACCTCTATTGCAGCCATAGTGACATATAAAATAAAAGGAAAACAAAATTTTTCCTCGTATTTTTTGTTCCTGAAAACCATGCGTTTGGTGCATTTTTTTCACCATGTTCCCTTCCAAAATGTCTTGTTCCCCTTTGAATGTCAGTGTTGGGCTCAAAACCCACCTTTGTTGTAGCCATAGTAATATATAAAAAAGGAAATCGAATTTTCTCCTCATATTTTTTGTTCCTGGAAACGATATGTTTTCCATAGAAACATGAGTGTGCTGTTGTATTGTTCTTGTGTGAAAAAAATACGTTTGGTGCATTTATTTCATTTTGTTCCCTTCCAAAACGTCTTGTTCCCATTTGAATGTTAATGTTGGGCACATAATCCACCTCTGTTGCACCCATAGTGAAATCCACCTCTGTTGCACCCATAGTGAGATATAAAAAAGGAAATCAAATGCTCTCCTCATATTTTATGTTCCTAAAAACCATACGTTTGAGTGCAACCCTGGCACTAAAACTTACCTATCAATGTGAAACGCCAGAAACAAATTTCCTATCGCAGATGCAGAATCCCAATGGTGCAAAGTGCAACAACAGGGCCAACTATGGAAGAAATACTTCAACCTTGCAAATTTGAAGCAAACAAGAGAAAGAAACAAACAACAAACGAGTGAGTGAATTGATGAGGAACTATTTTGTGACTACTATCGGGCTATTGTTTTGTGACCAAATTCTAGAATAGAGGCAGTGGGCATGGCCACACACTATTGTGGACAAGGGGTGCACCGGTCTATGGAAATGATAACATATCATAGATTGAGTAATTTTTGGACAAATACATGGCATGCAACACATATCATTTGGATTCAGGGCTTGGCAAATTTCATAGACATTATCATACAAGAAGCTGTAAAAAACAAAAAAAAAATCACATTTCAGATACAACTTCCCTGTGCCGCTAATGAGAAAAACAAAAATCGTAGAGCTAATTAGTTTGGAGGACAATGTTCTCATTGAGAAATCTAAATCTTTGTTCGCATTTCTAGAACAAGGAGATTTGATGACTTAATGAGATTCCAAGACTTTTTGGCAGAGATAAATCTAACAAAAGATGAATACATCCAATGCATACAATCTACACTTAAACAACCAAAAATTTTCCTTAAACGAAAACTTTTACATATATGGAACAACAGTTTCTCCAAGTACCAGCTAGTTATGTGGAATGCAAATGCAGATGCACAATATTTCCTCAATGCATATGCCACATCATCATATTGTGCCTCGTACATGGAAAAGGTTGACAAATCTATGACAAGTGCATTCAGAAGAATACGCAAAGAACATGAAAGAAATTATATTGATCCTATGCAAATGATACGTGCACTTGAAAATACATTGCTTAATCTTCAACAAATCTCTGCTCAACAAATAGTCGATGTTGCACTTTCCCTGCCCCTAGACTATGGTTCAAGGAAATGTGTCTTCACAAACACATGTCCACTTGAGAAACACAAATTGGAACATGGTTTTACATTTGGGCCACCAAAAATACTATTAAAATAAAATAATATGAAAAATGATGAAATAGATATAAACAACATCTCTTTGGACTTGAACCAAAGTCTGTCAAGCTCCAAATATATTTCATAGCTAAGAATTTTTTTCCCATAGTTAATGTGTTTCTATGGCTTCATAATTATCAGACTAAGTGTTGTTGTGTGAGGGATAAAGTTATTTTCTCCCTTTCTTTTTCCTCTTCTATACTTACCCGTTTTTCCCTTTTCTTCTTCCCCTCTATTATCCATTTCTGGTTCTATACTTAGTCGTGTTTCTATGCTCGCAGGTTACCGGGGTGGTGAACTGAAAAATACTCATCTCCATATATATATTCACATCACGAGTCCGACTGACCGTCATTCGTTTTCATACTTATCCAATTTTATGGCCGCGGGTTCGCAAGTAGGCACTTTCGAATTCTCATGCCCCGTGTTCGGGGTATACATCTTGCACCCAAAACTTCGGTGATGTACAATTTGACCCCAGACTCCTTGAACAAGAAAGCCTGAATCTACCTACGATGACTCTGTATGACCACCCCGCCTTTCCATACTTAGTCAAGTCTTCAAAGTTTCTCGAGTTCACAAAAGTTTGAAATATTTTTCGCTCCCCTCCATCCCTGCCACCTTCCCCCCTTCCTAATGCACACTAATTATGATTTTACTAGTGACAACTCACCAGGAAGGTTCGAAAAGATTGGAATTAATAAGTGGAAAGATCGAGGAAATATCCCATTAAAACACATTACTGGGCGAATATTATGGGATTTGATGATTTTTTTGTGTCCATCTTGAATTGGAAAAAAATTGTTGGTTATTTTAGTTTTTTTAAGACATCATCATAGTAAGAATGCAATATTGTGCTAGCCCACTTTCATCCACAAAGGTGTTGACATCATGCCCCCCTTTAATATTTTGCATATATTACAGGTTATCATATTTGAGAATATGATTGCATATGGAAATTTCAAATCATATTTTCTCTATCGCCTATGCATTTCAAAAAACTTAGCGAGCCGAAAACACCCTTCAAATTGGAACATGGTTTACATTTGGGCCACAAAAATTCTATTAAAATAAAATAATATGATTGGTATTTGAATAAATATAAACAATTTCTCTTTGTACTTGAACCTGAGTTTGTCAAGGTCCAGCTATATTCCATAGCTGAGAATTTTTTTCCCATAGTTAATGTTTATGGCCACGAGTTCTCGGATTGGCATTATCGAACTCCCAGGCCCCATGTTCCGTGATATACATCTTGCACCCAAAACTTCTGTGATCTACAATTCGACCCCAAATTCCTCGAACTCGCAAGCTTCACTCTACCTACGATGAGTCTGTCCTCATCCATCTGACCACCCCACCTTTCCATACTTAGTCGATTCTTCACCTCTTTTTGTCCTAGATTCGTAGGTTCGTTGACTCTCGGGTTCAGAAAAGTTTGTAATCATTTATCGCTCTCATCCATCCCCGCCACCTTCGCACACTTCCCAATGCAAATTACTTATGTTTTTAATTGGTGACAATTCACCACATAGGTTTGAAAAGATTGGCATTAATAACTGGAAATCTCGAGGACATCTCCGATTAAAATTCATTGAAGCAATATCTATGGGAGATTATATTATCATCCCCCAATATTCATTTTAAATACTATCAGGACACATTTATTGTCACATGTTGCAATACAAACTATTCTTCATCAAAGCATTAGCTTTTCTCATAGGCACCCCAGATGCACTCCAGTCACCTGGTATCGAATTGGTAGAGGTCAATATTATGGGCTCTGAACTTTTGTTTTTTTTGGATCTTGAACTCGGAAAAAATGTTGCATACTTTAGTTTTTTTAAGGTATTCTGCCTCGCCTTTCAATACTTAGTCGATTATTCACCTCCTGTTGTCACATATTCGTGGTTTCCTGAGCTTCCAGGTTCACAAAAATTTCAAATCATTTTTCATGCCCTTCCCAATGCGCATTAATCATTCCTTTATTAGTGACAACTCACCACACATATTCGAAAATATTGTCATTAATAGGCGAAAAGGTCGAGGACATATGCCATTAAAACGCATTAAAACAAGATTTACATAAGATTATATTATCATCCTCCATCATTTATTTTAAATACTTATTCCCATTTCCATCTATCATCGAAAACTTGGGCTTTAAGATGACTTCCTTGTAATCTTCCTGGTCATCCATATGTGAGACAAATTAGATATTCCATTCAGGCCCAATTGAAAGACGAGGGAATGGTTTTATGTGACGTCAACTTTGAGCGATTTTTTTTTGTTAGCCAACAGAAACTCAGAAAAAAAAAATTCAAGTATCTTATGATTTGTATTCTCCCTGTATTCGAACCTTTGGTTGGTTGAAAGGCCTGCCTGAAGATTTGTATGTTGAACTTCTTTGTTTTGTTACTGGAAATTGGAAGGGACTTTCAAGTCACCTGCAAAATTCTCCTTTTTGAAGTATATAGCTTCTTCCAACAACACAGATTTGGAAAGTGTATCAAATCCTACAGACCACACCAGAATTTATGTTTCGTCAAAGGAGTCACACATATCATGGCTTAAAAAATGGTCTGGAATATTCATAAGTGACACCAAATATTACTCCATGCGAGAATATACTCAAAAGGAAATTATAAATTTGGATCCTCACGAATGTGAGAAACTGTATGAGTGGTTGAATCAACATACTAAAATTATAGAAGTTTTTATGTCAAAGTTTGTTGAGCAACTTTTGGGTGTAGTAACAGACTTGACAGAAAGTCAACTTCTTTGTCAAATTTTGCTCACCGACCTATGGATGTAGTAACACACTCGACATACAATCAACTTTCTATCACTACTGCACATTTTTTTCACTATTCGTATGCATATAATTGCATCTGGGTTGAATAACTTACCACTCTTTGCAAGAATATTCTCTTGGTGGTTGAAGGTGGGTATATAATCAGGGAACGAGGCTCTCAAAATATTTTGATGTCTACATCGACAAGTAACTGGGAAAAATTAATGGGAAGGAATTTTGGACTATGGACTTTGCAACACTTTCTGAAGATTACTTTATACTACCACCTTTTGCAGGAAGTTTGATGTATTCAGGTAATGATTTGGTTTCTGAAGATCACCTTTTAATACCACCTTCATGTAATGATTTTGTTTCATTCTTTAGAAGATACCTTGATGTAGTAGATATTTCAGAGCTATTTCCATCGAATATCAATATTCCTGTTGTTTCCCGTGATTTGAATAAGGAGAATGCATTTTTTCTATTGCAGTAGATCCGATATTTGAAAAAAACAGAAGTTAATCGATGCTTGAAGTATTGACTTTTATGGTTCAAATAAATCGCCATGGCCTCGTCGGAAGCATCTCTCTAGTTTTTCATCAAGATCACAGGTCGATAAGAACAGAGTGCCTTCCTAGTCATAGAGTGCTTCCATCCCCAGCTTGCGTTTTCACATGTGCTTTTATTGCTACCTTGTTTCTTTCTCCTAGTGGTAGACCCTTCTACCCTAAGCAACATGATGGAAATAAACTAGCTCTAGGGAGTTTGATCACTTCCGGGGATCTAAGTTGACTATATATTAATTTCAGTTAACTTAAAAATGTTTTTGTGTGCAACCTAATGTTAGACATAAAAAATACGATTTCTTATTTTTTTAAATATAAAATAATGTATTTTTTTAACACATGACTGGTCGAAAACTTTTAGGCATTGTTTGGGATTCACGTCCTTCAAGGATGTTAATTAATTACACAAATAATATTGCCTGTGGCAATGCTATCGACCCATCATTGACTATGGAAATTGCATTGACACTGCAATGTCTAGATAATAAATGTCTGACGTGCACCTAATGTCGAGGTCATCATTGTACAGGACACCCAACCTCCAAAGATTTCCGGACTCACAACAACATTGTAATTGTCATGACAAAGAAACACTAAAGTTGATGCTCTTTTGCAAGTCTGAAAACTCTACAGTCTAAGTGCTTTGATAATGACAGGCCTAGTTGTTCACCACATTACCACCCTATAGTCGATGGCACTATTCCCATTGCCACCGCCAGTGTTAATGTCCGAAGCTAAAGCTATCTGGAGCTTGGGGTCACCTCCAGTGTGGATGATTGACGCTGAAGCTACCTGGAGCCTAGGGTCACGACTAGATACACTTGACAGTAGTACCAGTCATGATCGGAATTTGATTGTATGTCGAGTCTGTTACTACATCTAGAGGTTGCTAAAAAAACTTTGAGATAGAAGCTAGTTGTCTGTCAATTCTGTTACAACTTTGAGATAGAAGGTTCTGTAATTTTAGAATCTTGATTCAACCACTCATACAGTTTCTCACCTTTGTGAGGATCCAAATTTATAATTTTCTTCTAAGTATATTCGGGCATGGAGTAATATTTGGCATCACTTCTGAATATTATAGACCTTTTTGTGAGACACGATATGTGCCACTCCTATGACAAAAGATATATTCGGGTGTGATCTGTAGCATTTGATACACTTGCCAAATCTATGTTATTGGAAGAAGCTATATAATTCAACAAAGGAGCATTTTTCAGGTGACTTGAACATCCCTTCCAATTTGTAGTAATAAAACAAAGAAATTCAACATACAAATCTTCATGCAGGCCTTTCAACCAAACAAATGATCAAATACAAGGAGAATACCAGTCACAATATACTTGAATTTTTTGTCTCGACTTCTGTTGGATAACATAATTGTTTTCCCCAAAGATGATGTCACACAAAACCACTCCCTCGTCTTTGAATTGGGCCTGAATAACATCTATAAGTTGTCTCAGATGTGGATGACCAAGAACATTACAAGGAAGGCACCTTAAACCCCAAGTTTTTGATGATAGATGGAAATTAACACTTAGCAGGCCATATCTAGAAGAGACAAACTATTCAAGAAGTTGGGATAGATCTAGTTGGCAACACCCATGAATTCCAAGACCCAAAATTGATATTCAACTCGTTGTTTTTAACCAGGAAATCATTTGATGATCAAGTTGAAATATATAAAAGACTGTCTATAGGCTTGATTCTTGTACATATTTTCCTTTTTGGTCTGTAGGAGCCCCAATTGTAGTCATTATGGAAAACGCATTTAAATTTTAGAGAATATGTGCTGAACTATTTCAAGGGAGCTATTTTGGGAAATAATCTCAGTTGTATTTTGTAACCCGGTTTATCTGAATATAAAATATTTGAGGTTTTTGTATGGTGTTTTCCAATGTCTAATATTGTATTTTTTTTTTAAATTGACTCATTTTCCTGTACAACTATTTATAGATGAATTCAACCTCTTTCTACAAGAATTTAAGACACTTTTTGATCTATAGTTAAACATGCACGACAATATATCTTTCCCTTGCCCAACAATTTGATTTAAATAAAATCTACTCTATTCGCTCCTTACATTTTACATGGAAGAATAATTTGTGATAGGACATAGTTCTGTGGAGTTCACCTTATACTTAAGAAATAAAGGGTGGACATGTCCTACTTTCATTCTTCGAGGCCCCATAAATAGAGTCAATTAATGACTCTATTTCAACATGGAAACTCAGGTGTTGACGTCATGTTCCTATTCAATATTGTGCATATATTACAATTTCTTCTATTTGAGAATATCCTTGCATATAAAAATGTTACGTCATATATATTTTTTTTCTATTGCTTATGGGTTTGAATGAAATTTGCGAGCCGAAAAAAACCCTACAAATTGGAAGATGGTTTACATTTGGACCATAAATAATCCATTAATATATATTAATATGAATATTATTCGAATAAATATAACCAAATTCTCTTTAAACTTGAAGCTGTCTTTGTTGACCTCCAAGTATATAACATACCTGAGACTAAATGTTCGTTTCTCCCTTTCTTTTCCCTCCTCTATACTTACCCATTTTTCCCTTGTCTTCTTCCCCTCTATTATCCCTTTCTGGTTCTATACTTAGTCGCATTTCTATGATTATGGCTTCCTGGGTTGACAGATTGGCAGATTCTCATCTTCATCTATATATTCACATCATGAGCCTGACCGACTGTTGTCACTTTCAATACTTAGCCAATTATCTGACCACCGACTCTCAGGTTAGTGCTATCGAACTCTTATGCCCCATGTTCTGTCATATACATCTTGCAACCAAAATTTCCATGATCTGCAATTTATGCTTTTACTAGTGAGAACTCACCATAGGTTTGAAAATATTGGCATTGATAAACGAACAGTATATGTTGTTCTATGAGATACTTACCCCTTTTTCCCTTTTCTTGTTCCCCTTTATTATCCCTTTTTGGTTATATACTTAGTCTCCTTTCTATGATCACCGGTTCTCGGGTTGGCGGACTGACGGATCTTCATCTCCATCTATATCCTCACATCACGACTCTGAATAACCGTCATTGCTTTCCATACTTATCCAATTTTATGGCCGTGGTTTTCGGGGTTGTCACTATCAAACTCTCCTTCCGCTTGTTCCATAATATACATCTTGCACCTAAAACTTCTGTGATCTATAATTCCACCCCGGGCTCCTTGAAATCACAAGCTTCACTCTACCCAGGTTCACAAAACTTTCAAAGCATCTATCATTGCCTTCCATCCCCACCACCTTCCCACCCTTCTCAATGCACATTAATTATGGTTTTACTAGTGACAACTCAACACACTGGTACAAAACAATTGGCATTAGAAAGAAAAAACCTTGAGGACATCTTGCATTAACACGCATTAAACCACCATTTACGACACTCCGAACGACCGTCGTTCCTTTCCATACTTACCCACTTTTTTCCCCATGTTTCGTGATATACATATTGCACCCAAAAATTTTGTGATCTACAATTCCACCTCAGGATCCTCCAACTCACAAGCTTCACTCTACCCAGGTTCACAAAAAGTTTCAAAGAATTTATCGCTCCCTTCCATCCCCGCCACATTCGTGCCTTTCTCAATGCACATTAATTATTCCGACCTCTATATTTCACTTCCATTGTTCCGTGACCTACAAACAACACCTAGACCTACGTGATATAAAAATTAACTGCCAGAATCCCACATCGTCCCCTCTTCCGTGTTACACATTCTACACTCAAAATTTGCGAGCCATACAATTTGACTGTTGGGGCCTCACGTCTTCTGGGGAACCCTTTTCACCCTATTTTGGATCCTCAGGTTGGTGGGTTCATGAAATCTCCAATTCCTAGTCATTCTTTCCTATTCCTGTCACCTTCGAACTTCTTTCCAAATATGAAACAACAAAGGTTTAATGCTAACAGTTCATCATGAAAAAACCATAAATATCGTCATTAATAAGAAAAAGGATTGAGGAGACAATCACACTGACTATCCCTACACAACTTCTCCATAAACATGCAGAAAATATCTTGCCAGGTAATGGGATATCTATTACAAATTTCAATATATTAGCAAAAATGAGTCTGACCTACCATTTCCCTATTCCATACTTAGACACTTTTTCTATTGTGGGTTCCCGGACTGGTAGGATCAAGATTGTGTTTCCAATGTTCCGCAACTTGCAAACAATACCCAGAGTTCCATAATATACAATTTTTCCGCTAGAATGCCCCATCATGCCCTCTTCCATGTTACGCATTTTGTGGTCAACACTTCTGAGAAATACAATTTGACCCTTTGGCCCTCACCTCTGCTGGTTATATCTTGTAACCCTATTTTGAAGCCCGATCGACTGCTTTCGATAATTAACCATTCCTTAATTGTTGTTCCATATCCCTGCCACCTTCATACTTCTTTCTAGATATGTAATTAGTAAGCTTTAATGCCAACAGTTCGTCATGCAAGAACCGTAAAAATTTTCATTAATGAGTGAAAGGCTCGAGGAGATCTCCCAGACTTTCATGATATACAAATTGACTGACGGACTCGCACATCATCCCCTCTTTCGTGTTACGCATTTTTCACTCAAACGTTCTGAGACATACAATTTGACCGTTGGGGCGTCATGCCTCCTGGGGAACCCTTGTCACCCTAGTTTGAAGCCCGTTTGACTGCTTTCCATACTTGCTCATTTCTTGGAATCTCTTTCGCATATCCTCGGGTTGGCAGGTTCACAAAATATCCAATTCCTAGTCATTGTTTCTTATGCCTGCCACCTTCGCACTTCTTTCAAAGTATGCAATGACCAAGGTTTAATTATAATAGTTCATCATGCAACAACCATATAGATCGTCATTAATAAGAAAAAGGCTCAAAGAGACAATCACATTGACTATCGCTACACAACTTGCCCAGAAATATGCAGAAAAGATCTTGCCAGGTAATGGGATATCTATTACAAATTTCAATATATTAGTGAAAACAAGTCTGACCTACCATTTCCCTATTCCATACTTAGCCACTTATTCGATTGCAGGTTCCCGGACAAGTGGGATCACAATTGCGCTTCCAATGTTCCATGGCCTACAAACAATATCTGGAGTTCCGTGATATACAAATTGACTAGGAGTTTCGCGATATACAAATTGACCACTGGACTTTCCCATCATGCCCTCTTTCGTGTTATGCGTTTTTCACTCAAAACTTCTGAGACGTACAATTTGACCGTCGGGGGCCCTCACCTCTCATGGTTGTACCTTGTAACCCTATTTTGAAGCCCGACCGATCGCTTTCGATAATTATCGATTCCTTAAATTTTCTTTCCCATCCCCGCCACCTTCATACTTCTTTCTAAATATGCAATTAGTAATATTTGATGCTAAAATCTCGTCATGCAGGAACCGTCAACATTGTCATTAATTAGCGAAACACTCGAGGATATCTCCCATCAATACGCATTAAACCAATATCTGTTGAGAGTTATATTATCCCTTCTTATTGTTCATCTCAAACAACATGGAATGTCTTTCGCGGGTCATCGCGTTGGTGCGTTCATGAAATCTCCAATCTTTAATTACTCTTCGTCGTACTCACCATCTTAGCACTTCTAAATATGCAATTACTAATCTTTAATGCTAACAGTGCATCATGCAACAATCGTCTAGATTGTCATTAATGAGCGAAAGGCTCGAGGAGATCTCTCATTCACATGCATTGGACCAAGATTTGCAGAGGGTTATATTATCCCTTCCAACTCTTCCTTTCAAACATCGTGTGGAGAAAATGAACGTTCTCATAAACTTATGGAAACAAAATGACAACGTTTCTGTGGAGATACAGTGAATCTATTTGGGTGTGAGGACCATAAATTCCAGTGGTCCAGGGCATACTCTTACTATTCATCTCATTCCGCCCAAAACGAAGTGATTTGGACCTCTGGAATCGCTCGTGCAGGTTGCGTCCATGAATTTTTTGACTGTAAGGAAGTGGTCTCTTGGTGTGTCGAAAAATATATTTCAAGCCAAATAATTATTCCACTGCATGACCATTCTCATGTTTCTTTGTCACCTCAGGTCTTCCGCAAGATGTTAAGATTGTCGGAGCCAACATTGAACTTCAAAGGAAAATATTGCAAGCAGTTCCTAAAAAAACATGATAATGGGTTGGACCTCTTACCCGAGTTCCTAGAAGACCCGACAATAGTTCCTGAAGATATCACAAAGTTGCAAGTCAGTTATTTTAGAAATCCATTCCAAGAAATTGACTGGCTGTTTACAAGAATAACGAGACAGGAATCCACAACAAGCGTTTCCCGCATGGTTCTTTATATTTTGTATTTCACAGTCAAGGAAAAATCCATTTTTGGTTGGGGGAAGCTAATTTCCATTGAATTTTGTTCCCAATTGTCTCGATTCAAAGAAGAGAATAAATTTTATATGTCATCCTACTTGGTTTTCGCAATAGAGCATTATTGTTCATTTCCAAAATTGTCTTTGTACAAGAAGATAAACTATGATTTCGACCCAGTAACATTCTGGTACTAGGCCTGGTGGAGCCACAAGGCCTCCCATTGTTTTTATGAGGTTTTTAATGACTTTGTCTCAATTTTCAAAGATTTATTGTTAGGAAAGGATGTTCCCCAGATGTCTGACCAGGAAACCAAGTTTTTGGAAAGGAAGGGGACACTTGAACAAATGGAAAATTACAGTGTAATAATGATTTTTGGCTCCAAGTAAAATCCTTCTTTCCTTCCATGTCACTTCATAGACAAGATGTTTGTTACAAAAATATCAAGGAAATACAACTATTGGTTGCATATTTTCCATGACAAGAGAAAAAAAAAAGTCCATTCCTCTTCCTTGGAAAGTCGAGGACTTCGTGTTCAGGAACACCAACAATATTGACGAATTCGCAGGCCATTTCAACAACTTGAACCTAATATATGACGAAAGGCTAAGAGGGTTGGACCCTAATGGGATTTTTCTAGAACATTTACTAGCAGTTGGATTTAGCAGATCTTTTATCCATACATGCCTAAATGAAGACAAAAAAAAATGACAACACTCCTTCTCCTGACGATGGCAACATAGAGACATTTCAAAGCACAACTGAATTGTACAAACAACAGGGAAAAGGCTCTGGTGAGAAGAGTGTCCAGTCCCTAGTTAGCACTCCCAAGATCACAACATCATGGAGAATCACTCCAATGGCACACCCCAGTAAGAAAGAAACACAAAATTCTTCAAACAAAGGAGGAGATAAGAACACTCCTCGTGGAAAAATTGATAGTTCTCACAAGCTTCCTGTGACGAAGAAGAGAAAAAACGTTGTAGGGCAAGCGAAAGAGCCCAAAACTGAAAGTGAGAAAATGCAACTTGAGACTGTTGTGGATGATGTGTTCCGCAAAGTTGATCATCCCGCAGATGTGATGCACCATAGTTCCACAATGGAAATAGTTGAGACCGACATTTTTTTACGAAGATTAATCCTTCGTATTCCAGAGCATTGTTTTTGACAGCCAATCTAAAAATTTAATTATTGAAAAGAGAGATGTAACAAATAAGAAAGGGAAATATCGTTCAGAGATTAACGTTAGGAACATGTAGCCATCCCAAATATCTCGACTTCACTGAGAAACCGTAGATGCTCTTGATGATTCCATTGGAGGAATTGAAGTGGAGAATGGCAAACTGAATGACCGAATGAAGAAATTAGAGGAAGATTTGATTCCTACCCCATTGTTTGCCAATCCTTCAATAAAAATCATTCCTGCCACCCCTGTAGCCAATTTAAAAGGATCCTCCAGCCTCCTCACATCCTGCAGAGGATATGTGGAGAATGATATCAAGAAAAGAATGGAGCTAATTACTGAAGCATGGGAAACATCACAAAATATAGCTTCCTTTCGAACGAGGGCACATGCTTTGCACGAACATTTGCAGGCGGATTTAAAAAATGAAGAATGTTTCTATCTAGAGACTGTGATCCCTTTTGGAAACCATGTCATCAAAATATCAGATCTGAGAAGAAGACAAGAAGATCTCCCCTCCCCAAACCGGATCAAACAATTAAAATCATGCTGGAAAGAGAAAGTTAAGAACCTACATCTCATTATCGAATCATGT
>JZKD02S1678381.1:165583-226104 GCA_000966675.3 Picea glauca | reverse complement strand
TGCAAATCCGCAACAACCAAAGTATGACAAAGACAACCCTAACAAACAGTCTCCTGAAAACCAGTCCAAGACACAGGAAACGAAGGGTCACGCAAAGGCAAAGAAGGAAACGGGAAAATGGTGCGATTTCCACAAACTCCCCTAGCACAACACTGACGAATGTCGCTTAAAACAGTCATTGGTGGCCAAGATCAAAGACAAGGAGCCAAACCTTGATTCAGAATCTGATTCTGAAAATAATGGTAAAAGATAGATCATCGACGCAGACCCCACTGCTATTGTCACGACCACAAAAATTCAACCAGAAGAACCTATAGATCCTGAAGAGGGGGAGCACCTTTTTCATTCACAGATGTAGGTGAAGGGGACCCCGCTGCATTTTATTGTTAATAGTGGAGGCCAGAAGAACCTCATCTCAGTAGAGGTCGTAAAATAGTTGGGATTGTCGACAACACCACACCCGCAGCCATACAACATTGGGTGGCTTCGCTAAGGACAAGATCTCCGTGTCAACCAATAGTGTCGATTATCATACAACATCCAACCCTTCAAGGATGAGGTATTATGTGATGTTGCCCCACTCGATGTCTGCGATGTGCTCTTGGGCCAACCATATATGTGGAGATGCCATGTTGTTTATGAGTCTCGACCCCGTAGTGTCATTGTTACTTTGGGGGGTCATCTCTACAGAATACCAGAGGTAGTTCCGACTACTGTTCCACCTAAAATGTGTTGCAAGGTAGTATCTCATACTGCAAAATTCAACTTCTTCACAATCATTTCAAAACGAGAACAAAAGCACACTGCAACCACTACAGCCTTGCCCCAAGCACCTTCTATCCAACAAAAGCAGGTCGACAAGGTTGCAGAAAAGTGTAAAGATTCCTTCTGCACACCGTCCTCTCATGTATCTCGACTTTTTGAACAGCCTCAACCTCAACAGGTTCGTGATAGACTTCTACAAACTGAGCAGTGCGACGTCTCCAGCAAGACAAGCACCTCACTAAGATGGAGATTCAACAAACTCTTTTCCTTCTTCCTCGGAAACTCAACGCAATGGAGACCATTGCTTCCTAAGGAGGGAGGATTGATCCAGATAGATATCGGTGGCCACCCACCTTTTCCAACTGGCTTGAAACAACTTTCTGGCAATTTTGGCAATTTACTATTTTTAGCAGGTTTTAACTTCCGGGACCATTTTGAGGGCTTGAACGGAGGTTTTTCAAGATCTAGGTTCTCAATGATAGCTAAAGGCATGATTGAGCCCTCAAAATAAATATCCTTGATGATACATTTCCAACGAGCTATCATATGCCTAAAATGGAGATCGTATACAAAAGTTACGACCCCGGGAAGTTGATGTACTAACTTACCCAAACGGGGCCCACATGACTTTTGGCGCTTCATCTCCTAGGGTTAGGTTTTTGAATGTATAAGACTTTTGGCATTCCCGTTTTTTGTAAAAATTCCATCAAAGCCTAATTGTAATCATCTTCTTGGGAATGCGAGTAACCGTCACATCTCTTCCCAGAGATAAGCTGCCACCATTCTAGCGAGTATTTCACTCTGTATTTTTACAGTCTCTATACATTTCTCTGATTAATAGAAATTGTGTATTACTGTATATCTGTGTTTATGGTTTCATATCTTATACATTTCTGTTATATTATTGAATATCTACAATATCTCTGTTCATTTGTTTATTATATCTCCGCTCTCATTTCGTGCCGAAAATAATCCGGATCAGTGGTATCAGAGCAGGCTACTCTTGATCATTTTTTTCAGTGCATGTCCCCGACGAGTTTCGAGTATAGCAAGTTGGGTCTCGAGCTTGTCTCTCTTCAAGAAAATCTTTCTCACACACCCAAGAAACCCTCAATGGTGGAAGAAAAGAAAAACGACGGAGCAGACAATCCTATCAATCTATTGCTTGAGCAAGCTCTCACGCGACAGAGGGACAAAATGATGGAGAATTTTGCCCACATCCTTAAACGCCTACCGATAGCATCAGGCGCATCTTCATCAAGCGACCACTTTGGAGGCACCTCGTCTTTCAAGGTACAATTTAACTTTGATATTCCTGTATTTGAAGGACAAATAGATGCATAAGCCCTAGAAAAATGGTTAACTCTACTAGAAGGTTATTTCTTTGTTCACAATTTTTCCAACAAAGAAAAGATCACCTTCACACTCCTTAAAGCTCTCCCTCATGTCAAACATTGGTGGGAAACTTGCTGGGAGCAAATTTCCACAGAGTCTGGAATATATGGGGCCGATCCCACTTGGGATTTTTTTGTGGATGCGGTAAAGGAACAATATTACCCTGTTGGAAACTATGAGGACCAGTACATGAGATAGACCACACTGCGGCAAGAGAGGGGCCAAGCAATTCCAGAGTTCACCAATACCTTCCATACCTTGCGCACCAAGCTGGGTATGAAAGAATCCGAGAGACATCTGGTTGTGAAATATCATGGGGCTCTACATAGATACATCCTTATTGAAATGGATTTTCTGGACATCTCATCACTCAGTGTTGGTTATCGATATGTTGTTAAAATCGAGTAGAAATTTAAGCACCAGAACAAATGGGAATTCGGGTCTGCAAATCTGCAACAACCAAAGTATGACAAAGACAACCCTAACAAACAGTCTCCCAAAAACCAGTCCAAGACACAAGAAAAGAAGGGTCATGGGAAGACAAAGAAGGAAACTGAAAAATGGTGCAATTTCCACAAAAGCCCCTGACACGACACCGATGAATGTCACTCAAAACAGTTATTGGTGGCCGAGATCAAAGACAAGGAGCCAAACCTTGATTCAGAATATGATTATGAAAATAATGGTAAAAGATAGATCATCGACGCAGACCCCACTGCTATTGTAGCGATCGCAGCATATCAACCAGAAGAAACTACAGATCTTGAAGAGGGGGAGCACCTTTTTCATTCACAGATGTGGGTGAAGGGGACCCCGCTGCATTTTATTGTTGATAGTGGAAGCCAGAAGAACCTCATCTCAGCAGAGGTCGTCAAACAGTTGGGATTGTCGACAACACCACACCCGCAACCATACAACATTGGGTGGCTTTGCCAAGGATGAGATCTCTGTGTCAGCCAACAGTGTCGATTATCATACGAAATCTAACCCTTCAAGGATGAGATATTATGTGATGTTTCCCCACTCGATGTCTATGATGTCCTCTTGGGCCAACCATATATGTGGATACGCCATGTTGTTTATGAGTCTCGACCCCATAGTGTCATTGTTACTTTTGGGGGTCATCTCTACAGAATACTAGAGGTAGTTCCGACTACTGTTCCACCTAAAAAGTGTCGCAAGGTAGTATCTCATACTGCAAAATTCATCTTCTTCACATTCTGTTCAAAAGGATAACAAAAGGACACTGCAACCACTACAACCTTGCCCCAAGCACCTTCTATCCAACAGAAGCAAGTCGACAAGGTTGCAGCAAAGAGCAAAGATTCCTTCTGCACACCATCCTCTCATGTATCTAGACTTTTTGAACAGCCTCAACCTCAACAGGTTCGTGATAGACTTCCACAAACTGAGTAGCGCGACGTCTTCAGCAAGACAAGCAACTCACCAAGATGCAGATTCAACAAATGCTTTTCCTTCTCCCCCAGGAACTCAACGCAATGGAGACCATTACTTCCTAAGGAGGGAGGATTGATATAGGTAGATATCGGTGGCCACCCACCTTTTCCAAGTGGCTCAAAACAACTTTCTGGCAATTTTGGCAATTTACTATTTTTAGCAAGTTTTAACTTCTAGGGCCATTTTGATGGCCTGAATGAAGGTTTTTCAAGATCAAGGTTCTCAATGATAACCAAAGGCATTATTGATCCCCCAAAATGAATCTCCTCAATGATACCTTTCCAATGAGCTATCATACGCCTAAAACGGAGCTCGTATGCAAAAGTTACAACCCCGGGAAGTTGATGTACTAACTTACCCAAACGGAGCCCACATGACTTTTGACACTTCATCTCCTAGGGTTAGGTTTTTGGATTTCTAGGACTTTTATCATTCCTGTTTATTGTAAAAATGCCTTCAGAGACTCATTGTAATCATATTATTGTGAATGCAAATAGCCGTCACATCTCTTCTCAGAGATAAGCTGCCACCATTCTAGCGAGTCTTTCACTCTGTATTTTTACAGTCTCTGTACATTTCTCTGATTAATAGAAATCGTGTATTACTATATATCTGTGTTTATGGTTTCATCTCTGATACATTTCTATTATATTATTGAATATCTACAATATCTTTGTGCATTTATTTATTATATCTCCACTCTCATTTCGTGCCGAAAATAATCCGGATCATATGGACAAATAGACTTGTGGGAGCTTACAGAACTCCATTATGACGCTCAGTTTGGATTTTATTCCCTCGAATGAAATTGGCCACATGTCCATGAATCACTTGAGGAGGTGAGTTGTAACTCGCGATAAAACAAAAAACAAGACTCGGATGAGTGAATCATCAGTTGCATTGGATCCAGATCACCGGGTTTCATCTAAGGGGGCCTTCGTTGTCATTCTTTCCATCGTAAAACCATTTTTTGGAGTATCTCTAGCACTAGGGTTTTGGTTAATGAGGCATGTGCAATTTTTGAAGAGGAGGTTGATTTTCAAGAACATTTTGTCAGGCATTTGTGGGTAGTGTATTCATGTGGGCCTTGGAAAAATAGACTTATGGGAGCTTACAAAACTTCATTATGCCGCTTGGTTTGGATTTTATGCCCCTAGACCAAATTGTCCACATGTCCCTCAATGGCTTGAAGAGGAGAGTTGAAACTCATGATAAAAATCAAACTGAGACTCGGATGGGAGAACTGTTAGTTGCATTAGATTCGAAGCAGTGGCTTTCAACTAGGGGGGCCTCTCCATTGTCATTCTTTCCACAGGAAAACCATTTGTTGGCTCATCTCTGGCACTAGGGTTTTGGTCAATGAGGCATGTGCAATTCTTAAGAAGAGGTTGATTTTCAAGAACACTGTGTTGGTCATTTGTGGGTAGTGTAGTCATGTGGGCCTTGGCCAAATAGGCTTGTGGGAGCTTACGAAACTTCATTATGCCGCTCGGTTTGGATTTATGCCCTTGGAACAAATTGTCCACATGTCCCTCAATGGCTTGAAGAGGAGAGTTACAACTCGTGATAAAACTCAAATTGGGACTCGGATGGGAGAACCATTAGTTGCATTGGATCCGAAGAACTGGGTTTCAACAAGGGGGGGGCCTTCGTTGTCATTCTTTCCATCAGAAAAATGTTTGTTGGAGTATCTTTGGCACTAGGGTTTTGGTCAATGAGGCATAGTGCAATTTCTGAAGAGGAGGTCAATTTTCAAGAATACTGTGTCGGGAATTTGTGGGTAGTGTAGTCAAGTGGGCCTTAGCCAAATAGACTTGTGGGAGTTTACATAACTCCATTATGACACTCATTTTGGATTCCATGCCCCTGGACCAAATTGGCCATATGTCCTTGAATGACTTGAAGAGGTGAGTTGCAACTCACAATTAAAATCAAATCGAGACTCAGATGGGAGAACCATCAGTTGCATTGGATCCAAAGCTCCAGGTTTTAGCTAGGGGGGGGCTCTGTTGTCTTTCCATCCACTGGAAACCCATTTTTTGGAGTATCTCTGACACTAGGGTTTTGGTCAATGAGGCATAGTGCAATTTCTAAAGAGGAGGTCGATTTTCAATAACATTGTGTTGAGAAATTGTGGGTAGTGTAGTTGAGTGGGCCTTGGCCAAATACACTTGTGGTAGCTTACAAAACTCTGTTATGCCACTCGGTTTTGATTTTATTCCCCCAGACCAAATTGGACACATGTCCCTGAATGACTTAAAGAGGCGAGTTGCAACTTGCGATAAAACTCAAACTGATACTTAGATGGATGAACCTTTAGTTGCATTGGATCTATAGCACCGAGTTTCAACTACGGGGGCCCCTTCGTTGTCATTCTTTCCACTGAAAAACCATTTTTGAAGGAAAGGGATGTCATGGGAAGGAATGGGAAGGTATAGCATGGCAAGTGAATGCAAGGAAAGTGAAGGAAAGGAAAGTAAAGTGAAGGCAAGAAAAGTGAAAGCAAGGCACATCAAGGAAAGGAAAGGAAAGGCAAGGCAATGCATGGCATGGAATAGAATGGCAAGGAAAGACAAATAAAGACATGGAATGGAAAGGCAAGGCAAGGCATGAATGGAAAGGAAATTTAAAGAATGTGAAGGCAAGGAAAGTGAAGGCAAGGAAAGTGAATGGATGATAGGGAATGAATGGAAAGGCAAGCCTAGGCAAGGCAAGTGAAGGCAAGGAAAGGGAAGTAAAGTGAAGGCAAGCAAAGGCAAGGAAAGTGAAGGAAAGTGAAGGAAATATAAGTGAAGGTAAGTGAAGGAAAAAAAAGGCAAGGCAAGTGAATGCAAGGCATGGGAAGGCATGGTATGTCAAGTGAAGGAAAGGCAAGGAAAGTTAAGGAAAGACAAGTGAAACAAAGGCATGGAAAGGAAAGGCATGGCATGGAAAGGAAAGGAAAGGCATGGTAAGGAAAGGAAAGAAATGGAAAGTGAAGTTGAGGAAAGTGAAATCAAGGAAATGAAAAGTAAGGAAAGTGAAATAAAGGCATGGAAAGGTAAGGCATGGCATGACAAGGCAAGGCAAGGCATGGTAAGGAAAGACAATGCATGGCAAGGCATTGCAAGGAAAGTGAAGGAAAGTGAAGGAAATGCAAGTTAAGGAAAGTGAAGGAAAGGTAAGTGAATGAATGACAAGGCAAGGAAAGGCATGAATGGAAAGGGAAGTGAAGGAAAGGAAGGTGAAGGCAAGGAAAGTGAATGAATGGCAAGACAATGCAAGGCATGAATGGAAACACAAGTGAATGCAAGGAAAGGCATGTAAAGTGAAGGTAAGTGAAGAAAATTTAAGTGAAGGAAAGGAAAGTGAATGAAAGTGAAGGCCAGACAAGTGAAGATAAGTGAAGGCAATACAAGTGAAGTTAAGTGAAGGCAAGTGAAGGAAAGAAAAGGCAAGGAAAGTGAAGTCAAAGAATGGGAAGGCATGGCATGGTAAGTGAAGGAAAGGCAAGTGAAGGCAAGGCATGTCATGGAAAGGCAAAGCAAGGCATGGAAAGGAAAATAAAGGTGTGAATGGAAAGGCAAGTGAAGGCAAGTGAAGGCAAGGAAATGCATGGAAATGAATGGTATGGAAAGGCATGGTATGAAAAGACAAGACATGGAAAGTGAAGGAAATGCAAGGCATGGAAAGGCATGGCATGGCAAGTGAAGTCAATGCAAGGAAAGTGAAGGCATGGCATTGAAAATGAAGGAAAGGCAAGTGATGGGATATAAAGGAAAGACAGGGTAAGGAATGGAAAGGTAATGTAAGGAAAGGCAAGGAATGTCATGGAAAGTGAAGGAAAATCAAGGCAAGGAAAGGTAAAGCAAGATAAGTGAAGGAAACACAAGGTAAGGCAAGGCAAGTGATGGGATGGCAACACAATGCGGGTCAAGTGAAGGGATGGAAAGGAAAGGAAAGGAAAGGCAAGGAAAGGAAAGTGAAGAAAAGGCAAGGAAGGGAAAGTAAAGTAAAGGTAAGGCATTGCAAAGCAAGGCATGGCATGGGTATATTTTAAGACAGGGTATATTTTAACAACATTACAAATATTTTAGCAGTAGTCAAAATGAATCCAAAATTATTCATTTTACATACCTATATGGTCATTCAAGTATGCCATCATGATCACTTCTAACACTGAAGTTTTCCATTAACTTCTCGTGCTCAGAGTAAGGAAAGAAGTATCGTACCTTTGATGAGTTCTTTCTTGGCATTGTTTGTAGTTGGATGTTTGTACCAATAACCAAGTTTGTAAAGTGGTATATGAATTGACATGGTTTATAATGTTGAAATACATAACCACATTTATTTCGTGTTCTTTCAACCTATGTCATATATTCTCCTTTAATAACCATCGACCCAATCATAAATTCAATGCCTTCAGACTCTATTATTGATTGCATGAGGGTCTGCTTTCCCTCTAAGCATCGTTCCAACCAATAATCAATGCCCCATTCATTATATCTTGGGGAAAACACTATGTATATGTGCCCTGCAAAAAATGGAGTGCCAAAATGAGAGTCCACTTAATGACCAAAGCATAAAACATTAATTCTAGTTATTCAAAATTTAATGAAGGATTCAATGAACCTGGCAGTACGAGATCTGAGACATGATCATAAAGTGTTGAAATACTTGATTGGTCCTCCAATTGGGATAATTCCATAGTTATACGTTGACCAATGGGGAGTGATACATGATCCCATCTATCAACCCAGTCTGTCAATTCAAAATCATCCCATTCATTACTGCTACATGGACCACAGAAGAAAGAGAGTTTTCTTATCCATATTTCAACTATTTCATTGTCTGATGTTCTAACTGAATGGAATCCACAAGTGCCTTGAATTGTTTTTCATTCATAAAACTGTGATCGATCTACAGTGACCACCTCCAAAAATTATCTATGTACATGTTCTTTGTTGTGTGTTTGGTCTTCGTGAGTTCTCGTTCCCTCTCCCATCACTGAAGAGCACCATTCAACAATGGATTTTTCATATCCAATGAGGGAAGTGGTAGTGAAATTCATTTATTTCCTACGTAATTCTCTTTTTATGCATGCACCTGCTCCATCATGCTCCCCTTTCCTATGACCGAACTCAAAATAGTTCCAAATGTGTGGTACCTTTAGTTTTCTATGCAACATACACAACCATTGAAATACATGAGAATTTTTGAACTGGCCTGCACAACGATTTGACCAAATCCAATGTTGATCCATATGTATGTTCTTCTCCTTAAGGTGATTGTACACCAACTGAAAACAATGTTGTATGTAGGTTAATTCATGGCACCAATCATCGCTTATGTAGAAGTGATACTCTTTAAATATAACTCTATTTTGTTCATTACTATCTGGTCCATGCCTGTATGTGATATGTACCATTATACTGGCCTTCTTTGAGTGATAATATTGGCTTTGAATCTCATTTTGCAGTTGAATGGTGTAGTTCTTAGAAAAATCAACCATTGATAACACAATACCAATAGGAAATGTATCTCTGCATATTCTAAAATGCTCGTCGTTTCATTGAGCCACATGGACATGCTGAACATAATTTCTTGTCTTTTCAATGAAGTCCTTCATGAAGTCACAAACTTGTACTTGGGAAGTAACCAATTAAAAAAAAATTCTTTCCTGTCCTCCATCATTATCATATTTCACATATTTAAATTTTTGCAAGGCAACCTCCTTCCTCCCCAATTCATACTCATTTCTTACATGGATGCACTTGCTTAGTAATGTCTTTCCACCGCACCTAGGGCAAGTCCCATCTAAGCATGCTTTTTGATAAAATGTAAAACCCTCTAGCCTTGTAAACAAGATGTTGTGAATAAAGTCTCTATATGATGACATGGACAATATAATTGGACATTCCTGAAAAAAGGTTTTATGCAATACACAAACACACACACACACACACACACACACACACACACATATAATAACCAAACTCAATGTGATATCTACAACAACATGTGTTACAAAGTGTGCTTATTAAAACATACCAAGGCTTACATTTATGGAAATATATTTGGCCTAAGTTAAGTGCACTATGTACTATTATGAATCTCTCATAAAATTTTGTCTGTGTAATTTCAAGAAAGTGTTTAATATGGTGTTCATGATGTTAGAATATGACAATTGTGCGCATTTTACCATAGACAATATCACTATTGTCACCCAACCATAGGCCGAAGCCACCCTCCGAGCACCTTAACCTTGACAGAGAATCACTCTGAAGAAAACCCTAGGATAGATAGAAAAACAAAAGGTAGCTCACCTTTCTCCAAGGATAATGCACCAAACAAGAGCTAATCAGATAGTCCAAAACATAACCAAGAGATAGTCCAAGCCAAAACGTAATTTGCTAGCTGCAACAACTGCAATGGCAGCTCTCCTCAAGTCTTGCACACAAACTGGATAACTGCAGTGCACACAAGTGAGCTCTGCAGTTCTGAGAATGCCTGCCAGAATGAAGACTGGCCTCCTGTATTTATACTAATTATGGCTAATTGCTTGGGCCGACTTCTCATTCTGGGTACCTATTTACTCATTATATATTATTTCTTCTGGCTAAGTTCTTCTCTTGGAGGCTAATAACCTAATACAAATTATCCTCTTGAGCCAACTTGTCCTCTAGGGTTATTATCCAACTCATTAGGGTTTCTTATTTCTTCCTGTAATATTCTATTCTTGTCAGGTTTACACGTGGAGGTAAATACCTCTCGTAGCTACCATAATATCAACACTCCCTCCTAGCTAGGGAGGTATTACAGGTAATGGTCTTGAGCACAAACATACCATTCACCCGGTAGCATCAACATAGTTGTATAGACTATATCATGACTAGATCATGAGAACCATCATCACCATCAGTGTCATCAACTACGTCATCTCTCGAAACCATACTCCATCTGAGTAATCAAACATGATTCTAGATAAGTCACTCACACCATAGGGTGACACAAGATCCATTCTTCCAATCTAGACATATGTCCTAGAAGAACAAATGTTCTGAAACATTTTTTGTCTGGGAAATCTCTGTCCTTTGATTAACCATCTAGATGATAATCATTTCCAACACTATTGATAGTCTTTAAGGAAATCAGAACAATATAATTCAATAGAACACAACTGTGTCTATCCATAGTAGTACACAACTACAATCCAATGGTACACTACCACACCAAGTAGCACACATATACTTGATCTGTGACGTATAGTCACAATCAGTGGAACACATCCACCATAGTAGCATACATCTACTGTCTATAGAAATCATCTGATATCAACCTACACAAAAAAAATTGTTATGATATAAACTGAATCATCTGGGCCATCCTTCCACTCACATCTATGAGATCTTGGAAGAGAATCTGCCCTCATAAGGTAAGACATCAATGATGAGCTATCTGGAATATTATTCTCAAGCAAGGAAGAATAACTATCCCGATTTCTGAGCCTGGACCATTCCCCACCCTAGGCCATTCCTCTAGCACTAAACAAAGTGAAACATGGAGAGAATGAGTCTTCCCTAAGGAATGCCTATCCCTGATTGTTGAACATGAACCATTCCCTACCCTGGGCCATTCATCCGACACTAAACAAAGTGCAACCTGGAGAGAATGAATCTTCCTTGAGGAATGACTGTCCGGACCATTTCCTAAGGAAATGACTGTCCTGCACCAACCTCCAAAACAGACCATTCTTCGAAACTGCTCACAACTGTGAGCTTCAAAAGAATGATTGTCCGGCAAGGTGGGCCAGTTTTCTTGATTAACCCTCAAGAAGAGATACTTCCCTAGACCATTCCCCATGTTAACCACAATGGGAAATCACTGTCTATGGTACATCAACAATCCATCAAACCATTTTCATTACAAAAATGACCATTTGATCTGGACCATTTTATGAACTAGAAAATTCCCGTCCATCAGAAATCTCAAACCACTTTCCGAACTTTAAAGGAAATGCTCATATTGGACCATTTTTCGAACTAAAAATTGACTGCCCATAAATCAATAACACATCAGTGCTCCCTCCCAACCTGGGAGTCATCTCTTCCTTTTTCAATAAGGAAGTCATATTCATGAGCTCCATCTTGAGTACGCAAACTCTTTCATCTTGGACAAAAGATTTACCAAAATTTCTTCTTATCTGCTCATCTATGGAGATATGTATTGGAGAACCACTTTCTCCTTTCTAGACTTCATCACAGAGAATGTAATGCTTGATCTCAAATGTACTTCAGTTTTTCTGGAACACTGGTTTTCTATGAAGGCTTCATATATCTATGATCAATAAAGTATATCATTTTTGGATTCCTCTTTGGTTCCTGCTAGCTCACAATATCGTGGCAAGGGTCAAACTGGAACATATTCAAGTGGTCCTTCTTCGGCCATCATGAGAGTTTTTCATGGATTAGTGATCCATCATCCTGAGATTATGAGTAACCATTCTGATACAATATCTCTATTATAGAAAGTCTTCATCACGCTTCTGTTGTGCATTGGAGGTTCTCCACCAGGTTGTCTTCTTCCATCTACATACAAGGGTCCCTTTCTGGTATACCTCAAAGCCTTGAGGTTGCTCTTCATAGGATATTTCTTCAATTTCTTTGGAGAATAGCCTTTGCATTCATATGATGCAGAAATCCAACCCATGGATATTGCGGATAATATAATGACTCATGTAGAGGTATGTCTGGTTTACTAGAACAAGTAACCATCATAGTCTTCTCCCTCCATCTGGGAGAACCTCTAGTTCTGGATCTTGCAATGTTTGCATTCATATACACTGTTCTTCATCACAACTTTTAGTTCCTTTTCTTGATTTCTTTTAGTGAGATCATATCAGGCTGGTAATCTTGTGAATCTCGATATAATGACTAGTTGTTCTGGCTTCTCTTTCTTTCTTGGAATATTCATGTTCTTCCTCATGTTTTTCTTTAGCTCTTGGGTCCATAGAGTTTCTTATAGATTCCATGACCTAAATATTCCACTTCTTTCTTTCATCATAGGATCACAGATGTGGATGGACAACCAGGGATACTTTAAGTCTTGTCTTCGAAGAAGACTTCTTCTAAGGTCGAACTGAACACGTACTATTTTTCATGGCTGCTGCCACTTCATCATCTTCAATGGATCATAGGATTATCTCCCTCCTAATCCTTGCTTCATGTATGAATGCATTCTCTTCTTTATATAATCATCTCCCTCCATCTAACAGATTCCATGCTTCCATCTGCATCCTTATTGCCTTCTACACGGTGTCATAAGTCTTTCTCCAATTTCTTCTTAATTGTTGATTTCGGCTTATCCTGCATCTTGTTACTTATGTAATAACTTCCACATGATTTGTTTGATGTACTTTATCCTTTCATGTGTTTTTTCTGATTTGTATTCATAATGATAGAAATCCTTATCTTGTTGTTCTCCCTTATATATAGTTCTTCTTGGAACATATTATCTTCTAAGAGATAGGTATACAAGATATGTATAGAGACTATGCAAACAAGATATGTACAAGAACTATGAAGAATGTTGTTACCTTGTCTTTAGAGGAAGAATTCTGCTTTATCCTGCTTGGCTTTCCTTGAGGCTTTCCTTTCTTCGGCAACTGATGCTTCGTGTGTCTCCTTCCTTTTCTTTAGCTCGGGACAATTATTCTTGTAGCGACCATATTTTCGACAGTTGAAGCATTGTATTTCTGACATATCCTTCTTTTGATTTGGATTCCTTTCCGTTATAGGGGAATCCTCCTGTGGACAAGCAAATTCCTTCTTAGTCTCTAGAAGGAAAAGTGCTTAACGTGGACACTGACATCCTTTTTTAGATCTAATTAAGATAATATACGAAGAGGAAGAAGAATGATGTGTACCTTTTTAACGGTGTTTGTCCTCGCAAATTCCAAGCTAAGCTCCAATCCTGAGCTCCTCGATAGGTCCTGTAGAACAAACAAAGATACAACGGGCTTCCTATTCTACTGATATTAGCTCAAACACGGATCTATCTACTGAACACAAGTTCATATGAAACAAACATAAACTTGAAAGAAACAGGCCAAGCATGTATATGTATTAATGAGAACAAACAAAGAGTACTTATAATCCTTTGATGAAGGTGCAAAAACTTCTTCCATCTCTCCTTGTCCAACCCCTTTGCTCAAGTAATCTACATTGATGATGCTTCAATGGCATCTCACTTATGGGATCATAAGTTTGGTGTAATTCTCAATCTCCATCTATGCTTTCACCATGAGGAGGCCACCTTATATAGGCTTGAAGAGGCCTAACCACTTGACAGATATTTGGGGTAAGTTGAGGATTACTCTCCTTCAGTTGTGGATCTCCCCTAAGATCATGCCTCAACCTCAAATTTGAATCCAACCACCTTCAGATATTGAGGGGATTCTTCCCTGATTCCCTCCAACAAACCAAATTTCGCCCAAAAAAGGCTAGCGCTCCCTCAAAAAGGGACACAGAGCGTTGGAACACTCCCCTAGAAGAGGGTACAAAGTGCCAACGCTCCCTGATAGTATGTAGGGGAGCGATCCTTTCCAAATTTGACTTTTGAGTGGATTTTTCAGTGGCAAAAGGCTTGTACTCCTTGTCAATTGATTTCTTTTCTTCAAGACTAGTCTTTGAGGTGTCTTAAGTGTTTTTACGATGTTTTTAGAGAGACAACATAGACAAGATAATGTTTGCGACACTTGCAAACAATATGAGACACTTGCGATATTTGTAATGGCGACGCTAGTCATCATTGCAATGAGTGATTTTGATGTGTAACAGATTGCCCCCCAATGTGGGAAGTCAGAAGACGATGATGACTGAAGTACTTTGTAGACTTTTTCGAGCAAGGGTATGGAGACAGAGAGGCTGGAAAAAGATGCACACAACCATCACACAAATATTATGACATGTTTCAAACCCAAGGCAGGCATACCTATGCTTGGGTGATAAAGACTTTTTAGGTATGGCCACCATAAAATACACTGTGGATCCATAATTATATTGATAAAAGGTATAGCCATTGAAGATACAATGTGGATATATACTCCTATGACTTGAGCTGATTGTATCCATGAAGAATACACAGTGGATCTATGAGACGACAAGACTTAGCCATGACCAATACAAAGTGGATCTATGTTACAGTATATGTTTCATAGTTCAAAAGAACTCCTTCGCAACCTGGGCAAAGTATATATAAGAGTGATAATTCAACCCAGGGTATTCTTACCAATCCCGATGTAGTATGAATCTAACCATGTGAATAGATGTCCTGATGTTGAACATGGTAGAAACCACTTGATTACCGGTCAATGAGGTAAACCATTAACAAGTGCGATGGAGATCACCATTGATGTCAATGATTCCCAAGGTACTCTAGTACATTCCGATGAATGTGAATGAATGAGCTAAAGTCGAAAATTCATGGAATCACCTGATTAGGGTTCAATAATGTAAACCCATTGTCAGACACAAGGAGGCCTTCCATTGAGGCATGTAGGTCCCAAGGTACTAACTGGTTTCTAAGTCTAGTTCCTGGATAATGTGCTGAAGTCGATAGGAATAGACTCATCGAAGGAGGGCCTTGATGTATTCCCCATAAACGACACAAAACGAAAATAGAGATGTAATCAGTAGATCAAATGAACATGGACTGACATGGGTATTGAAATGGGATATTTGTGATGGCTGACTCTCGAGGCAGATACTTCCCTTGAACACTAAGGCACAACAACAGAAACGTGACATGGAACAAAACTTGATGATGCAGTGGATGCTGTGACTTTCGTCAGGTGACCCAAAGGAGTAAAAGAAACTCAGAGGATTGGCTCAGTGCAGGGGTTCAGTGGATTAAAATGCATGCAAAGACAAAGTGTCATGTTCAAGGGTGACCGTAAGAGTTACTGGTAGTGTTCTCAAAAACTGCTTGGCTTGCTTCCTTCGATTTTTCCCCCATCCAGATAGATGAGTACCTCTTTTTAATTTAACGAGCTCGAGGAGGGTAACACATGCTCGATATGACTCACCTTCGGTAAGTCCCTCTTCCTTTGTTTAGCGAACTGGAAGAAGTAAGGGTTCGGTCCCATATGGGCCCTACAATGTATGATTGTTTAACAAGTCCAGAGAAGGTAAACTCGATGGTTTTTCATATTTAGAGAGTCTGAAAACAACTTAAAGATGACTCCATGTTGTCCTTTTTCGTAATGGTAGTCTTGCGAGGCCGAAAAAGAGATAAATTATCACTCGAAAGACGCCCTTTCAAAATTGTTAATGAGTGGGAAAGGAAGCAAGATCACTCGACAATATTTTCACATTTAGAGAGTCTGAAAAGAGTTTAAAGAAGACTTCAGGGGGTTCCTTTTTCATGTATCCATGCGGGTTCGAAAAAAAGATAAAATTTTACCCAACGCGTTCTTATATTTTTGAGCTTAAGAACAAACAAAGACTATGCTCGTGAATGTGATAATATAAAAAACGAACAAAACTGCTCTGAAATCTGCCAATAATGTCAAAACTACATTCCATGGGATTAATAAGGCCTCCAAAATATTTAAAAAAACCCAAAAACTATATGTTTAGGAAAAAAATGAAATGTATAATAGTAAAATGGGGTAAAAATGTCATTTACCATTTCATTTGTGCCAAGATTTGTAGCAGTGGAGAATTTTCCATTTGAAGGTGAATCTTGTTTTGCTTGGTGCCGAAGCTATGGTCAACCATTTTACTTGTCGTTTGGACCAGGTTGGTGCTCTTCTTCCCTTCTTTCATTTACATGGTTCACATTTTCTTTTAAAGCAATAAATATTTATAAAACATGATGCCCTGAGTTGGCCCAAGCACCCAAAAAGCTCGGCGCTCCTCTAAAAGTCATGGGGGAGTGCTAAATGGCTTGGAAAATTCCCCTCCTAGTCATTGAAGGGTGATTTTACGCTCTATTGTAGTGGCTATGAGGGCGTTGTCCAAAAAACCATAAGAAAAAATGCCCAAAAACAGCCAGTGCGCGCTCAAAACGTGGAGAAGTTTTTTTTTTCTTTTTTCGAATGCTTGATGGATAATGTAAGGGTGTGTAGGAGCCTTTATGTTCATGCAAAGAGGGTGTTTTTATTTTACAAGAGCAAACAATCATTTTTTTAAGTTTTGAAAATTGCCCCAAAATTACCGAAAAATGTGATTTTTAATGAAAAATTTGATTGTTGATGTAGGTGATTTCAGGAACAATCATGCTTGAGTGGAAAGAAAGAGAGCATGAGCTCAATGATGTGGCCAATTTGAAAATTCCTTGATCGAGAGCCGAATTGAGGGGTTATGGTCTCCTCAAATATGTCAAAATGCAAAAAATGAAGAAAGAGGCCCTTCTTCTTGAGCATATGATCGGGTTGTGGAACGTTGCGGAACAAGGATTCCATATGGGAATGCAGCTTCTTACCATCGATTTAGAAGACATGTACTTCATAACTGATCTCTCAAAAAGAGGGGCTCCCATAGTTCTAACCGGACATCAGGTGCTTCTCACGCCTGTGGATGAGTATCTGGCAAACCATTGTGTCCTAGGAGCGAGACTAGTGGGTGGCAGAATTGCGACCAAAGATATCAAGGATCTTCCTCTTTGATCCATTATGTTTTCATTACAAGTATAGTGGGAAGTATGAGTGCACACCTAGTTTCAAGATCACAAGTGGCCTATTGTTTACAGTGTCTAGAGACAACATTGTTTAACTGGAGCGCAAGGTTTCTTCACCACATGAAGGAACAAATTACGAGATGCAGATCATGGAAGTAGAAGAAGTTCAGATATGTTTCATTCTTGGTTTATTTCTTCTTAGAACACATTCCTGGGTTGCAACCTCAGATTGCATTACCTGTACGGCCAGCGAGAGAACCACATATGGAGCGGTGGACCAGAATATCTCCGAGACTAGGCCCAGATTATGAGTTTAGATTCACCAGTGATTTCTTCGCTTGGATGAGACACCAATTGATCATGATAGAAGACATTCCATACTCCGTAGTATAGTTCTGGGGTAGCATGGACTTAGTTCTTCCAGAAGGCAAGGATTGGGATGCGTCAGGTAAGAAACCAAACTGATCTTATCAAGTGTTTTTAATTTTTTAATGTTATAATTTTTTTTAGAATACATAGAAGAGTCTTTAACAGACGTATCATTTCATCATGCAGATAGAGGAGCAACATGTCCAGTAGATATTCCAACATTGGGGCTTTGTGGAGATGCTCAGATAGCGGTAGATCAAGGGGTAGCGGTAGGAGGTCTCTTGGAGGTTGAAAGAAACATCCATGGTCTCACGATGGGTATCCCTCCTCTTAGGAGGTGGGAAGTGCCACTACATATACAAAGACACACTGTGGGAGTGTCTGAGAGTCTTAACTCTCTACTGAGGAGAATAGCCCGTGCAATGATATGTTACTCGTGTAAGTTTTAAACCTGCGAAGTAAAGTAATGCATATAGATTCTGAAGCAAGATAGAAATTAATCAATAGCTCATACACAAAGTACACAGAGATTTTATACCGGAAACCCTCAACCGGGAAAACCTTTCTTATATTCATTATATCAAATTTCACCATTCACCATACAATATATACAATTTTTTTAGGTATTCCGTAGATACCAAAACCCTAATCCCTTAATCTGGGATTAATTTGCAAAACCGCTAAAAATAGCAAAATCCGCTAAAAATAATAAAAACCGCTCAAACACAGTTGTTGTATCTGACGCAGTTGTCGTATCTGATGTGCCCACACACACACATGCAAAGAATATAACACATACCCAACAACTCACAGCATAATGTGATGCAGGGAGATTAGGATCTTCCTGATGATTGGATAGTCTGTATGACGATGTTTATGGGTGTGAGGACCCACATTTTGCCTATCTATGTACCATTTTTTATGTAATCAAATGTTTTCAGTCACGTCGTATATATATACATTTTCGAATTTTTTCAATGCCAAATGATTTTCAAATGATGATGTTTTTTATGCTATGTGTTTTAATTTACATGATGATATGTGATGTGATTCATTTCCTTTATGAAAACTTATCTATGTGCGAGATATCTATCCATAATTTAATTTGCTAACGAATCCAAAATGGTACTGATTTCTCTTGGTATGTGTCGATGTTTGATAAAATCAAATGTTCATTCAAGACGATGAACTCGTAGGTGGAGTCCTAGCAGGATAGGATTGTGAATGGTGTATATTTGATTGAGTTGACATACCACGAGTTGAGAGTCCAGATTGACAATCATGAGAGAAATTCCTAGGGAGGATGCTTCCATTAAAATTTCGATGACAACATGATATTCTTCCATGTTATTAGTTTCCGATCCTAAGAAAATACCTCCAGAACTCACCAACTTGTCAGAGTGGTAAATGACCCAAGCTGCGGAAGCAACATTCTGGGTGTGTCGACTAGCACCATCCACAAACCCGACAAAGATGGGAAAGGAAGATGTCATCTACGCATGAAAACACAAGACACAGTATAAGCGGCCAAGGAAAAAAATCGAGCACACAAAAGAAAAAGACACACCAAACTAAAAATACAATAGTGTACAAAGCATGTATGCTAGATGTTCTATGCATAGTACTTCTTCAGGTAAAGCCCGTTCTGAGGCTCACCCAAGGAGATTCGTTATATTCCACCAACTCGTAGGTGCCTCTATGTAGAAAATGTTTTACTATGTAAGGACCATGCCATAGAGGTTCTAACTTACCCGTCCCTAACTTGTCATGATCCTGGTCATAAATGAGGACTAGGTCTCCTTCTGCAAAAGTGCGAGGATGGACAAACTTGTCGTATTGATTCTTGATTCATTTTTTATATGTATCATTGATGAGAGAAGCATCACGATGTGTTTCATCCAACTTAGTCAAGTGTAAGAAACGTTCTTATTCAGTAGAAGTGTGGGGCAGGAGTTCTACTTTGATTTTTAACGAAGGAATTTCACACTCGATTAGTAAAACAACTTCTATTCCATATACTAGTTGGAAAGGAGTGAAACCAGTAGTAGTTTTTACTGAGGTCCGGTAGGCCCAGAGAGAGGAGACAAGTTGTAGATGCTAGGATTTCTTGTTGGCCCCTACCATCCATTAGATCATGGTTTTGAGGACTTTGTTGATGGCTTCAACTTGTCCATTCGCTTGAGGATAGTACGGGGATGAGTTCTCATGGAAAAAACCCAACTTGGCATGCAACCCACTCATCATCTAGTCTTTAAAGTGTGAACCATGATCAGTGAAAATGGCATGTGGAACACCAAAATTAGTGATGATGTGGTTAAAACGAAAAAGAGCTGCAGTACGACCATCATTCAGAAAGGTAGGCATATCCTCAGCCCATTTTGTAAAGTAATCGATACAATGATTATATAACTGTGCCCCCTAACTGAGGTAGGCTTACATTGCATGAAATCAATGCCCTATTTGGCAAAGGGGCCGATGGAAACAATGGGATGCAGTGGAGCAGGGTGGGATCCTTCCTTTTTGTGAAAAACTTGGCAGGGTGGACATTTTTTGACTGCCTCAATACAATCTTTGAAAATTGAGGGCCAAAAGTAGTCGGCATGTAAAATTTTCTGAGTGGTAGCCATCCCAGAAAGATGACCACCACAGGATCCAAGGTGACATTCATTAAGAACGCATTCAACCTCTTCATGAGTTAGACAGCATCGGAGGATACTGTCAATTCCACGCTGGTATAAAGTGTCATTGATAATAAGGTAATGGCAAGAATGGTGGCGGATACGACGACGTTCTTCACAAAAGATATCGGGCTGAAAACGTTGGGTTTGGAGATAAAGAAGAATATCTCCATACCATGGATCGGGCATGCGAATGAGGAACATAGTTTCATCCGAAAGAGAATCTTTGATCTCAATATCTTCATCAACACGGGTAAAGTCGTAAATAAGCTCTGCAAACACCAGGGACTTTTTAGCTTTGGATTTAGTGAACTCGAGATCAAATTCTTGAAGGATAACGATCTATTTTGAATATTTCCCCCCAAGAACTTGACGTGTCAAAATGTGGTACATGGGGTTCTAGTCTACAATAACCGTGGTCATCCGTAGCAAAATGTAGTGACAGAATCTCTGGACAACGATGATGGCTGCCAGAGCCAACTTTTAAACATGTGAATATCTGAGCTCTAGACCAGATAGACTTTTTCTCAAATAATATATCACATGTTCCTTGTCGTTAGGGTCCTCTTGAACTAACACCATGGAAATAGTGGAAGTGGAGGCTGCTAAGTAAAGGATATAGTCCTTTGTGTAATTCGGAGGATGTAAAAAAGGAGTGTTGGTTAATGCATGCTTAAGAGCAGTAAACAAGCGTTCAACAGTGTCATCCCAAATGAAAGGGGTGTCTTTCTGTAACAAGCGCATAAATCCTTTTTTAATATCATAATAGTTACAAATGAAACGACGAAGAAATTTTTCTTTCCCCTGCAAACTTTGGAGTTGTGTCAGATTGTTAGGTAGAGGTAAAGCCAAGATAGCCTTAATTTTTAAGGGATCCACCTGAATCCCGTCCTTGGAAACAATGAAATTGAGGAGTCGGCCTGATTCAACAGAAAAAATACACTTATGTGGGTTCAAACGAATACGGTAGAACCAACATCAAATAAAAATAGTCCGTAGATGACCAAAATGGTCTGATCAATTGGGTGAGTGGGCAGGTAGGTCGTTGAGGTAAGGTTCTGCAATATGTTTGATATTGTGGAAAGTGTAAGACATGGCTCGTTGGAATGTAGCACTAGCATTTTTAAGGCCAAATGGTAGCTTCTAATAGGCAAAATTTCCCCAAGGGAAGATGAAGGTTGTCTTATGTTGATCAAACAATGAAATTTCAATCTGGTTATACCCCGAGAAACCATCCATGAAAGAGAAAATTACACTACCAGCGCAATTATCAATGATCTAGTCGATAAAGGGCATAGGGTAGTTTTCTTTCGGACAAGCCTTATTGAGGTCCCTATAATCAACACAGAAACAAATGGTTCCTTACTTCTTAGTAACCAGAACAATGTTCGAAACCCATTCTGTCAAAGGGACGGGATAGATGAAGCCAGATTTCAATAATTCCTCAACTTCTGCCTTAATAGTCGCAGTCTTCTTAGGATGGACCGAGCAGAGTTTCTGTCGAATAGGTTTTACACCTGGATTGGTTTTAATATCATGCACAATGATCGAAGGATCGATCCTTGGCATCTCTTCATATCTCCAAGCGAAGACATCACGAAATTCTTTAAACAAAGCGGTATAGGAAACCACTTCCTCGAGTGTACAATTAACACCGAGATTAATATTTTCTACGATACCTTCCTTGATCGAAATATCTATTTCGACTGTAGAGGTAATTTTTCCTAAATTCCATTCAGAAATAACATCTTGTGTAAGTATAGGTGATTGGGGAAATTGGACAACATCAGGGAGGAAGATAGAATGTATATCTTCTTGGATTTCTTCGAGGGGTGGAACAAAAGAGGATCAATCATGGCTATCATCCCAAGGTACTTCGTCGATGCTAATCATTTCCATTATTGATTAATTAGAAGGAAAATTTTGGGAAATGTAGTCGAACGCAGATGTCAAGGAATTTAACCACGATGGCATCGAGTAAGTGTCAAGTGCCAAGAGATGTTGGTCATCCGAGGAGGGAGAGATGGATTGGATGGAAACATATGAGGTTTCGACTGGACTAAGTGGCATGGTGTCACCTAGTGCATCGAATTCCAATGGACTAGGTACAATCCAAGGGTCAGATGATTCCAAGGATTGGTAAACCGTAGTCGAAATCATATTGATTGTGGCAACATGATGTGTGGTGGGTGGAATTGGTGTAGGGAAGGTACCCATAAGGCTAGATTCTTTCAACAAGCCAACACCAATGCTTTCATACGTGATCTTGTGATCTCCCAGAAAGGGAATATTGTTGGTAGCAGGAGTGCGAGCGTCAGGTATATAGAAATCTAACTGATCGACGGTGACAATTTTGCCTTGATAAGGAAATTTCACACATCAAAATACTAACGAAGAAACGACAAACATAGCATAGAACCAACTTCTTCCAAGCAATAAGTTGCAATAGAGGGGAGCATCGACCACCTAGACATCAACAGAGATGGATTTGTTGCCTAATTGGACGGACAGGGACTGCAAAAGTCCATAGGGATGGAAACCTTGTATGTCGAATGCACGTAGCATCATTGGGGATTTGTTAAGTGTAGGCGATTTCAAGATTTTCCAACAGGCTAAAGACATGACACAAGTAGAGGCTCCCTCATCCAAGATAGTGTTGTGGATTTGTTGATTATGAACAACAACATCAACTTGGAAAGCAAGTTGATGAGAGAGTCGAGGCAAGAAATTATCCAGGTTAAACATGATAGTGTTGGAAAACTCAGGATCAGAAGCACCAATAGCGGCCAAGAGGGTTCTACGTTGACTGGGGTAGTGTTGTAGAACTTCTAACGCAGACATAGCACAAGGTGCTTGTGCCAAATCTTCAACAATTTTGTAGTTCTGGGTGGCACGTGAACTAGGATTAAAGGTAGATTTATGGATAGTTCTCTTAGGAGGGCATAAGATAGAGTTGAACGCAGGTTTCTCAATCTGAAGTAGTCCAGACAGAGGACTAACTGACGAAGGACTAACAAGGGATGGTGATGGATCCGGTAAAGTACCGTTAGTGACTTTTCCTTTGTCAGGTTTAACCAGAGTGTCATAAGTCATAGAGAGAGTGGTCAAATCAATCCCATTGAAGAGATAGATATGGGCACTTGTTGAGGCTTCATCATGAGAAGGGTGGTTGGAACTACCCCCTGGAGAGGGGGTTTGAGCAACCATATATTGTTGCTGAGGAAAACGCTAAGTAAGCACAACGGATTGGGAATTCCCATTGAAAATTTTGGCCACTTCACCGTGATGTCGACAATATTGAGTGTAGTGATCATCAGCACAAATAAGACATGGGAATTCCAGCTTCCGTTGTGGTTTCTTTTTGTTAGCAGGTGGTGGTTTTTGAGCTTTGGGTTGTTCATTATTGTTCTTTTCGGTTTTGTTCTTTATTTTCGTCTTACCTATGGTTTGTTGTGAAGGGGCAGATTGAACTGCATTCACCTCAGATATTTGAGTTTGGGGGGAAGTAGAGGAGGGCACGATCGAACTAGAAGTGGATGCCAGAGAAGATCGATTAGTTGTTCCAGTCGACTGGGACAAAGATTTTTTTTTTACGGAGCCAATAACCCCATCCACATGTGATGAAGATGAAGGTTTGTATGGATTAGTAGTGGCACGAGTAGCATTTGGGATTAACTCGTACAAAGTACTAGACTGTGAGTAAACTATATCTAAGTATTGTTCCCTGACAATGGCTTCCTCTTTTGTGACTACACCACCCATGGTGACATTGCGAGCGATCGAGGGTAACAGTGATTTAGTGAACCATTCCGCCAATAATTGGTCAGAAATGACTGCTTTGATCAACCTTCGTCGTCATTTCCACTCATGAATATGATCAGAGATATGCACGGATTTTATCTGATGAAGGGAGGTCAAGAGGTCGATACCCATTTCATATCGAATGGGTAGTTGAAAGTGTGTGAGAAAGGACATGGCAAGGGAGTTAAAATCTTGGAAAGAACTGCATGGAAGTTCAATATACCACTTGGTTGTTGAGCTCGTAAGTGTTCACTGGAAAATATGTAAATAGATAGAGTCATCCATTAAGGAGTTCGATAAACACCATAAATGGAAAGCCATCACATGGTTATTTGGGTCTTCTCCAGGTTTACCATCAAATTTTGCAATATGAAAAGGTTGTTTAGGTGGAATCACTGGCCAGAAAGGATAATGACGTATAGGATCATTGGTCAACTGAGACAAGTCTAGGAGATCCAAAGTAGCAAGGAACAATAGTTGTCGGTTAACATGAGGGTGATACTGGTGTGTCATAGGAACACCAGTAGGACCATAAACTAGATTAGGTGGATAATTGTAACCAGTAGGTCCTCCTGCATACAGTTGTTGCTGAAAAGAGCAGAGAGGATTCAAAGAGGGTTGAGAAACATTTGGGAGTGGAGGATAACCTGATGGGTTATGAGGATTATAATTTGTTTGATGGGTTTGTCCATAAAGTGGATAGACATTTTGTCCATAAGGAGGATAAGGTTGTTGTTTTCCTTGAGGTTGTTTCCCCCTAGGGAATAGTGGCTTTCCCGCAAAAGGAGTGTGCCAAGGATTAGGCATTGTAGACGCATTTTTTCCAGAAGGTTGATGATGGGCTCCAGTTTGAGGTTGCCCACTAGCATGAGGTTTCCCTCCAAATGGAGGTTTCCCCCCAAATAGAGATTTCCCTCCAAACGGAGGTTTCCCTCTGAAAGGAGGTTGTCCCCCAAATGAAGGTTTCCCTCTGAAAAGAGGTTTCCCCCCAGCATGAGGTTGATTCCTTGGAATTTGGAAACCAGATGTAAACAACTGGCCAGTGCCACTTGATGGATTAGAGCCACCAAGACCAGTTCCTCTGGGTTGTTGTAAAGGCATCGAGCTTCCGGGTATAACCTGGGTAGTGTTGACAACGGAAGGATTTAGTGCTATGTACCAAAGGGGAAGTGATGAAGAAGGCCTAGATGAAAGTGGTGTACCAATGGGAGCTTGGATAACCACCACATTACCGGTGGGAATAGTCGCAATGTGAGGGACCATCGTGGAATGGGCCATATGGAGAGAAATAGTGGAACTTGGACCAACAGACTGCATGTTCGGACTAACGGACAGTGTGAAAGAAATGGCGTTCGTACCAGTAAAATGATCTAAATGTACAGTATAGGTAACAGATGTTTCGGGTAATTGAGATATAATAGGTACATCGACACCTATGCCTAATCCGTAAAGGTCTCACACTGTGTGAGGTGGGCTTCGAATTATATCAGTCCAAAGTGGGTCTCCAACATGCGGGCTTGAAAGAGACCCATTCGGGATTTCAGAAGGATCAATGACAACAAGTTCTCTGGCTGAATTCATCTAGAGAAAACAACTTTCATATCCCACAAGAATATGAAAATCCTCCATAGGATCCGTAACAATCCAAAAATTTTCTAAAGAAGTAGAAACTTCCTCCTGTGAGGTTATAACATCATGGACCTCGCTTTGTTGAGGAGATCTCTCCATAGAATGAGGGGGTAAAGGGGTAGAATCTTCCATATTTTCTGGGGGAAGGCCCTGTACCCTACGCGAACGGCATGGAGGTTCGATGTTGGCGGAATTAAAAATTCAATGGAAAACATATATGGCCAACTAACGACAAAGAAACAACATACACTAATCAAATCTAGGAATCAAACCATGCAAACAAAAACTTCTCTCGATGATCGTACTAGTTGGTGATGAAATCCAATGTCGCATGATCAAGTCAAGAAGGGGCTAGGATATAGTGGAACAGTTAACATGGCGACTTGCTTAATGGAATTTCACCTTGGTGCAAGATTCCACACAGTAATTGTGGATTTACCCTCCAAGGAGCCCAAGTGATTTTGACCAATGTTTGTTCCAGGTACAGTGAGACTTCCCTTCACCGTCACCTCATGTAAGTACCTAAATATTATGGCGACTAAAGACACCAAATCACAGTCAGCCCCTAGACGGGTACAGTTGACAGTCCGATCTGAACGTATGAGCAGGATAGCAAGTCTGAAATCTGTCGAGAGAACTAAGGACAAGTGGACTGGTAGAACTCCAGAGGACCCCGAATGAATTCAGAGTTCACAAAGCACCGAGACCAAATGAAACTAGATGAGCCTCAAGAATAACCCTCAATATACAATCCGAACACTACAAATAGTTGAACCATGGAGGGATAATCTCCGTAATTCTCTCGAATGTGACCTCGTGCGTAACCCCTGTGTGAGAGGGGGATCCCAGAAAGCCTATACGAAAATTGGATTTTTCTCTCCCTACCACAAGATGCTAGTGTTTGTTTTGAATACTTTGGAGAGTTGTACTCACTGCCTAATCCAAAGTGTTAATCCTAGTCTAATGTTGGTGGAAGATTCTAAAACAAAATGTTCTAGATAAATTTTAATTAGCATTAATTTTATAACTATTCTTTACTCAAAGGGTGTATGATAATGAAACTGATGGTATTATGACTCAAATCCCAAAAAAATGCATAAGAAATGACAATCAGTCCTTTCTTTCAATAAATGCCTATTTAATGGAAAGAGAAAGATATTATTTTCACTGTCAAGCAGTAAGATGAAGAATCCTCAATCAATTTGTTTCTCAATCAAATCCAATGTAATGCTAAAACTCATAGCAATCCTTTCTAAAATCCAAAAACAATCATAAAAAATTATCCTTTTTCTTTATGTGTGAATGATAATCAATCCGATATAAAACTTCCTATGTCATCCAGTTTGCAAAGTCAACAAGGTTCAAAAAATCAGAAGCAAATTACACATAAACAATGCACTCTCGTTGTTATAAAACAAGAAAGACAAATATGACAAAAATTTGCAAAAAGAACACCAAAAACTCAAAAATATTGAAAAAATCTTGGACAATATGACCTCAAATATCAAATGGAAAGGTGCATAGATCTTTGAATCTCCTCATGAAGGCTTCTACTCAGTCAGATAAATGAGCAGAAAACAACAAGTTAACCCTAAATCAACAAAGATAAAGAGTGACTTCAAGGCAAGGAAAGAAAATGTCAAAATCCCAAACAAATGATGATCAATTCTTAGCAAATGAAGTGTTGAAGGCCAAATCAAGATGAAATGAGATTGTAAAACTCCTGGGCCAATGCCAAAATCAAGAAACAAAGAGTGAAAATCCTGAAACAATTCTCACAGAAAAGGGGCAGCGCTCTGGTGTAAAGGGCACCAGAGCGTTCCAATGCTTATTGATAGGCCAATGGGGAGCGCTAACACTCTGATAGCAAGGGAAGGGGAGCGATGGGCTCTCAAAAATCAGAAAAATACTCAGAAAGTCAAAATTCCAAGAAAACTCAGTCAATCAGGGTGAGAATGATGAAAGAAAGAGGCAATCAATCAGATGTAAGAATTAGAAACACATTGTGGAGAGAGGTCAAAGAGTGGGAAAAATGCCAAAACAAGATCTAGGAAAGGAAACAAAAATCAGAGCTCCTCCCCAGTGGATTCACCAATTTCTGTTACAGGTGAATCCTCCTGCGAACAAGCAAATTCCCTCTTGGTCTCTAGACTCCTAAGGCCAAGACAAAAAAGTTCTTAACATGGACACTGCCATCCTTTTTTATATCTAATCAAGCTAATTTACGAAGAGGAAGAAGAACAATGTGTACCTTGTTAACGACGTTTGTCCTCACAAAGTCCAAGCTAAGCTCCAATCCTGAGCTCCTCGATAGGTCCTGTAGAACAAACAAAGATAGAATGGGCTTCCTATTCTACTGATATTAGCTCAAACATAGATTTATCTATTGAAGACAATTTCATGTGAAACAAACATAAACTTGAAAGAAATAGGCCAAGCATGTATATGTATTAATGAGAAGAAATGAACAGTACTTACAATCCTTTGATGAAGGTGCAACAACTTCTTCCATCTCTCCTTGTCCAACCCCTTTTCTCAAGTAATCTACATTGATTATGATTCAATGGCATCTCACTTATGGGATCATAAGTTTGGTGTAATTCTCAATCTCCATCTATGCTTTCACCATGAGGAGGCCTCCTTATATAGGCTTGGAGAAGCCTAACCACTTGAGATATCTTTGGGGTAAGTTGAGGATTCCTCTCCTTAAGTTTTGGATCTCCCCTAAGATCATGCCTCGACCTCATATTCAAATCCAACCACCTTCAGATATTGAGGGGATTCTTCCCTGATTTCCTCCAACAAACCAAATTTCGCCAAAAAAAGGCCAATGCTCCCTCAAAAAGGGACACAGAGCATTGGAACACTCCCCTAGAAGAGGGTACAGAGTGCCAGCGCTCCCTGACAGTATGTAGGGGAGCGCTCCCTTCCAAATTTGACTTTTGAGTGGCTTTTTCAGTGGAAAAAGGCTTGTACTCCTTATCAATTGATTTCTTTTCTTCAAGACTAGTCTTTGAGGTGTCTTAAGTGTTTTTATGATGTCGTTAGAGAGACGACATAGACAAGATAATGTTTGCGACACTTGCAACCAATATGCGACACTTGCGATATTTGTAATGGTGACACTAGCCATCATTGCAATGAGAGATTTTGATGTGTAACACTTTCAAACATCCTTTTGTTCCTAAAATTCTTGAATCTTGTTGTGAAGGCTTGATCATCGTACTTATTTTGAGGTTTCTCTTTTTCACTGATCCTTGATTCTTATTTAGCACAACAAGTCCAAAGTTATTCAAATGTAGGATACTCCTTCCTTGTGTTCATGCTTGCAGAAAATGCATCCCATGTCTTGGGAAGACCATTGAGTACTATGTTTACCAATTCCTTCTCTGAAATGATCTCTTCAATAGCTTGTAGTTGATCTCTTAACTGAGAGATTTTCACAAAGTATGATGTTATGTTGTCATCATCATTCATCTTCATGTCATGAAGCTCATTCTCTAGACTCATTACTTGTCCAATGTTTCTGACTGAGAAGAGGTTTGTTAGGGCATCATACATCTTCTTCGATGAGTCAATATGGGAGATGTAGGGTATCAAGTGGTCTTTCATAGAGTCCACTATGATACTCATGGCATTGATATCACCATATTTTAACTTCTCCATAATTGCAACATTATGCGGTTCCTTCTCTTTTCCTTCTTCAAACTCTAGTTCCACGATCTTTCCTTTCATGATATCTAGCACTTTATTCTTGGCAAGGATGAGTTCAATCCTTGTCTTCCACGCTCTGAAGCTAGAAGCTCCATATAACTTGTTTTCTGACTTCATAGAGTAAGTCATGGCTGCTTTGACTTGGTCAACCCTAGATTTGACCAAAAACTCAAACTTGACATCTTGGCTTGCTGAGAGTACCAGGAGATGCGCTAGGCTAAGGCGCACTAGTATATCTAGAAATTAGGTCAATCCCTTCACTTAAGGTGCCTCAATGATAGGGTTAGGGTTTCTACAACTGCACCTGCTAGTAACCCTAGCAGTAGTGCTTTGGTGACTTCTCTTGCTAGAAACCCTAGCGACAATTCTTCAATGAGCTTAATATCCTTATGTCTATGCTCCTTTCCAGTGGTTAGACTGAATGAAGGAGGTTTGGGCCCATAACCTGTTAGAATATGATGGATGTGCTCATTTTACCATAGACAATATCACTATTGTCACCCGACCATGGCCGAAGCCACCCTTCGATCACCTTAACCTTGACAGAGAATCACTCTGGAAACAAACCCTAGGATAGATATCCAAACAAGGGGTAGCGCACCTTTCTCCAAGGATAGCGCACCAAACAAGAGATAATTAGATATTCCAAACCATAACCAAGAGATAGTCCAAGCCAAAACGTAATCTGCTAGCTGTAGCAGTTGCAACGACAGCTCTCCTCCAGTGTTGAACAAAAACTGGCTAACTGTAGTGCACACAAGTGAGCTCTGCAGTTCTGAGAATGCCTGCCAGAATGAAGACTTGCCTCCTGTATTTATACTAATTCTGGCTAACTGCCTGGGCTGACTTCTCATTCTAGGTATCTATTTACTTAGTATATATTATTTCTTCTAGTCGACTTCTTCTCTTGGAGGCTAATAACCTAATACAAATTATCGTCTTGAGCCGACTTGTCTTCTAGGGTTATTAACCAACTCATTAGGGTTTCTTCTTACTTCCCGTAATATTCTATTATTGTCAGGTTTACACATGGAGGTAAATACCTCCTACAACTACCATAATATCAACACATGGTCCCTAGATTCCCTTCTCAATTTTAGTACATATTTTTGGTTGGAAGAAGGCCTTTTGTTCTCATTCTAGAAATCCTGAACTAGTCTCTTAACTGCTCCAATCAACTTCATGTAAAAATGAGGTATCCTTTAAGTGAATTCCCACAAATCTGTTGGGGAACCTATATCGAGGCTATCTCATCTATGAGAATACTTTCTAAGGGTTTTGAAATTGAATTTCAAGAGGTGAGAGGTTTTTTGTAGAAAATGATGTTTTCTTGTGATCTTGCTAACAATTGACTGGGACAAGACATTTTAGGATGCATTATGATCTTTAGAATGATAATTATTACCAATTCTTTGAAAAGCATCTACAAGGCTTCTAACAACATGATGACTTTTTTCTACACTTTTGACAGTTTTAATTCCTAAAATTATCCTAACAACAGTCAAACTTCTAGATTTTAACAAAGATAAAAATAATTGACATTTAGCAGCATCGGATTTTGGTTCAAAATATTCTTGAATGATTTCATAAGAGTGATAAAAAATAGTACAGTTAGGTAACTTACCTTCAAGTTATTCTAGACCACTTTCATTAACCTGAATGTGTTTAAGAGTTCTTCGTCGCGTAGTGCTCAATCTAGGCAGGGATGATCAACCCATATTATAACACTCTTGACCTCCCTGTTGTGGAGTCAACAATGTTTCATTTCTTTCCCTTTCAATAATTAATGGATCAACTCCAACAAGAGATTGCACGACATGACCTTCTTCACCATAATGTTGTACACTATTTTGTTCTCTAATTTCATCCATTGTATAATCAACTCCAAGCAAATCCTCCATCATCTGGTCATCCAAAAAAAAAATCTTGATGAGATATTGTTTGTATTTCTCTCTAATGAACTCTTTTTCTTTGCTTCTGGTGATGGAGGAGAAACAATAGCGGCATCTATTCCGCTATAAATTGGATTCTCCTCTTCTTAAAGCCTATACTTTGACATACGTAAATTTTATTTTTCTCTTTCTTCTTCTACCTTTTTGATCGGTTTATTTTTTCTCGAGGAATTTCTTTCTAGAATATGGTGATTCCCCATGTTTAAATATAAAAATTGGCTTCCAAACACCCACCAAATTTTTTTCTTTGTATTATGTAATAAGGAACAACCAAGTGGAGAGTTTTTTTTTTGTATTACAAAAGAAGACACAAGAAGATACAAACAACAATTTCAATTGCACTTGGAAAAATTTGTCTTGCAATTCTAAGAAGACACAAGAAGATACAAACAACAATTCCAATTGCACTTGGAAAAATTTGTCTTCCAATTCCAAGTAGACACGAGAAGATATAAACAACAATTCCAATTGCAATTGGACAAATTTGTCTTCCAATTCCAAGAATACATACGAAGATACAAACAACAATTCCAATTGCACTTGGAAAAATTTGTCTTCCAATTCCAATAAGACACAAGAAGATACAAACAACAATTCCAATTGCACTTGGAAAAATTTGGCTTCAAATTCCAAGAAGACACAAGTAGATACAAACAACAATTCCAATTGCACTTGACAAAGTTGTCTTCCAAATTTTCCTACAATGGTCTGGCAATAGCACAAAAGTATCTATGAATCTAACAAGAACACTAAAATAAGTAAAACCTGTATATGTGGGTTGTTTTTTTCTAAAGTTGTCATGGATTTTTTTCGGACATGAGATAGATGAGGTGGGGTGTGCTTTGCACCAAAAAATTCCCAGCAAGAACATGTGTGCATTCCTAGAATGTGTGCACATTAAAGCGTGTGTGCATTCCTAGAATGTGTGCACATTAAAGCGTGTGTGCATTCCTACTGAGCATAAAATACCAACAACTACAACTCATTCAAGTCATAGGAGCACGTGCGCACTCTTAATGCAATGGATATAGCATTTAATATATGCCAAACCTATTTATGAATAAATATGTATAGAGGTATGGGGACAAGTAAGGCCTAAAGGGGTTAGGATTGAAAGTGTTTTCAAGGATAGAGTAATGGTTAGAGAACTAAGATGTGGGTGATGTGGGTGAAAGGGTTGTACACAAGGTATATGCATAGTGCACTCAAAGATCGAGTGAAGAGAGGGTTAAGGATGGAGTATAAGTTATTCCTAGGATTATATGGAACTAAGGGGGTCTATGTCATGGTCTATGTCAAGCTCTAGGTCAACGTCTAAATCTATATCTAGATCTATGTGGTGGTCTAGGTCATGGTCTACCTCAAGCTCTGGGTCATCGTCTAAATATATCTCTATCTCTATGTCGTGGTCTAGGTAATGGTATAGGTATATGTCATGATCTATGTCATGGTCATCGTATAGGTCTAGTTCATTCTCCAAGTATTTCCATGTCTAGGTCTTCCTATGTCTAGGTTTAAGTATATTTATTAACATGTCTAGGCAAGGCCATTTCTTTCCTTGCGATGTAGGGAGGAGGGATTCAAAGAGAGGAAGATAGAGAGTGTGAGAGGGGGCGAGGGGAAGAAAAATAGAGTGAGGGACAGGGAGAGGGGGGTTAGAGAGTGGTGAAAACCCCCTTCCCTCCTTTGGGCTGGAATGACCTCCCGATCTAGGATCATTCAAATCGTCGAGTCGAATAACTCATCGGCTCTAGATGGAACCTATTTCGATTTGACACATGCCCTTTTTAAATTCCTCGGCACCCACTATGGGACGCCTGCGAACCCTTTCCTTAGTAGGGATGATTTTAGGGGCTAAATTTCGCTCATGAGCTAATTTTCCATGGTTTTTCCAAAAACGAGATTCACTATTTTAAAAATGATTCACCCAAATTCTATAGGATAAAATTACTTTACCTTAAAAATCGCCAAAATTTTATAAAAACTATATAAAATCCTTAGAAATTTGAATATTTTTACAAAAATATCGCTAATCATTTATAGTTGGCATATGAAGGATTAGTAAGATTCGCCAAGGTTTCTACATTTTAAAATAAATTTCCATCCTTAAAATCATCCATGTTCCTTAGAGCTCTTAGCTCTTGCACCAACGGCCTTAGCTCTCGATGCTAAGATCCTCCCTTGATGTGACCTCAAACTTATACCATGGACCAACTCTCTTCATGACCACCCACTTCAAGACTTCTACAAACTACTTTCTCTATTTCCCTAATCTCCAAATCGACGAATGTGTCAGGACCCGATCTACGGTCCTCATTCCTTTCACGATCAACGATTGTGATCAAATTGCGAGTTCAGAATTCGCGAGATTGACCTCCTCTCAAATCTTCTTTTCCGAATTATGAATCAGTGTTGTGTTGATCCTATGCCACGCATCCCTCCAGATCCAACGTCCTGGATTGAAATCACTCTTCGGGACTTCACAAAGATCCTTGTTTGCTTTCGGCAAACCTTCTGAAGCTTTTGCTCCCGAATCTCTCGATCTTTTCCCACCTATCTCCTCCTTGAAAATGGGTTACTTCTTCATCTTCGGGACTTCGGCAAGTCCTCGAATTATTTTCACACTTGCGCAAATTCTCCTTTCGAGACTTCGACTGTTCTCAAAGGCTCCCTACTCTCTTCATAGAAATCTATGCAACTCTCTTGGGACTTTGCTTGGCTTGAAAACCTCCAAGGTCTCAAGTTCCTCTACGAACTCCTCTTTCCCTCCAGGCAGTTTCTTGCCCTTCCTCCTGAGATTATAAGGTGAACTTCTCAACACCTTAGATGCACTCCTTGCATTGGCTCAGTTCTTCGATGGATTCTCCCTCAGCCTTATGAAAAGGTATTAAGGCATCTCCTTTCCTTTGTCGATGCACTTCTTGAAAATCCTTCCTTCACCATAATGTTTAGCAATTCTGGGATTCTTTTACACCCTCATAAGTGTAGTTCCTGGGTATGCTCATGCAAGATCAATGCCCTCCTAGAAGAGTATTCCAGAGTTTTCAATAACTCTGAGTTGTGCCTCTCTCCACACAGCCTTTATTTTCAAAGGACTTAACCACCTTGAAATTTCTCCCTAAGTCTATAAATTAATCTAGTGTGCCTTCCTAACAGCTTCTCTTCTGACTCCACTGAGTTCAGATATGCACTCCTTGCATTGGCTTACAGATTTTTCCATCTCTGTCGCGTAGTCCTTGCACTTAGCCTAGAGAACCAAACTCAATTCAACATACTCTTGGATAGAAAACCGTATCTCTATCCCTGTAGACTATTTCTAACATTCATCTACAACTCAAATCCATGTAAAAGACATTCATCACACAACACTCATTGAACAGAAAGATAAAATAGGAAAAATTGTCATTTTCTATTAATGGTGGAATGCCAATTTACAATGATGGAGTCTGAGCTGCAACTGAGTCTCAACTCACCGTATTTTTCCTTCTGGCTAACTCTATCCTGGCTAAGCTATGGTGGTCTAACCTCTAATTTTCTTACAATACAAAGATTTATACCTGAGGGGCTCTGTGAGCTTCCCCCACAAGCTGAAAAATGGTTTCAAATCACCATTCCAAAGGCTCATCGAAATACCAAATTACAATTATGGAAATTCTACTTCAAATTGGATGCAGATATATTTCCTGTCATCCTATTAATGGCAACCTTATCTCCATCTTGTGCGAAAGCAAGATTTGGCTCTTCTAGCTTGTCTTCAATAAATGCTTGGATCCCGCTTCATATTCTCAAGGAAAAAATGAGAGGGTAGTGCCTCTCCTTCCTTGAATGCACACCATGCGTGTTGATTAGCTGTCACGTGTTGAGCTAGAGTGATGCTCTTGCATCATACTCCACAGTGGAAAAAATCATGAGCTCTTTCTCATGAGATTTCCAACGTGGTTGAAATCTACCTAGATCCCAAACTTTCCTTTGGATCTGTCTCTCGACTCCTCTGCCTCACCATTGCTACTGCTACATCATCCCCGCTACTTGTGCAGGTCTTTTGTCACCCATCTTCCTCTTGCTGATCAATTTTTTTGCTAACCTCAACATCAACTCTCTTATCTCCTCAATAACCTCGTCCATTTGCTCCATCGGCTGGTTCTTCTGTTGCAGACTAGCTCATTGCACTCCCTCTTTGTCAATGGGTGAATCACACTGATTTACCAAGACATATTCTCCCTTTGTGGCCTTAGCTTTCCACTTTTTTGTAGTCTTCACCTCTGTAATCTCCATACCAAACTATCGTTCAGATACCACTTCTCCTGACAGATTTGCTCCTGCCAGTCCTTCATCTTCTTCCAACTTAACCTATTGGATGTGCATGCCTTGCACTTCCACTCTCCTCTCAAGAGCTTCTAATTATTCACACAAAGCAACAAATGCGATGGTGTCTTATTCCTCTTCTGTTGCAGGCTCCAGTGTTGCAATCATCTTCTGTTCAACTTCCTGGCTGAAAACGTCGAGTGATTCTATTGAATGCTCTTCTCCTCCCATTGGGATAGACATCAGTAGTTGTTTTGTTTCCTCCATGACAGTCTCTGTTGGCTGTCCTTCTGTCACCTCAGAAACATCTGTGCTAGACTCTCCTCGACTTCTTGCTAGGAATATCTCGACTCCTCCGATGATCAAAACAGTCTTTCGATCCTCCTTCTCTATGACGAAAGTTTGTAACTTCTCATCATATTCATTCACACGTCTCATAGTTATGCATGAATCTCCATCTATGTGAGGTATCTCTCCTTCCTCCTCTTCACCTATCAATGAGCTCCCCACTGAGCTCACCTCTTCTCCCTTTCCCACCTGGAAATATAGGATGTCTCCTCTTCCCACCTGACAGTCTATGAGATCCACTGATCCCTTCTCGTTTCCCACCTGGAAATCTACTAGAATCTTGTCAGATATTTTTCCCTTATGACTGAGGTTTTCAACATGCCTCAACCATATTTTTAACATCTGATGTTGCCTCCTTGCCAACAACTTATGAACAGGCCATCTAGTTGTCCTCTTTAAAGGCCATTTGTACCTCCATTGTACCTTTGACTCATGCTACATATGAATGCAAGATTCTCCATCTTCTCTTAGATTTCACTGAGCTCTTTGTCCATCTCCACTTTTCTCTTCTACGACTGGACTTCTCCTCGACCATTAATGACCATATTGCCTTCTACCTACCCTCCTGGAAAACCTACTGCTCACTCTGCAACTGAGAGCATCTCCAAGTCCCCCTTCGCCTGAAATCTACAAATGAAAATGTGCTCTGATACCAGTCTTGGTGAAAACCCCCTTCCCTCCTTTGGGATGGCATGAACTCCCAATATAGGATCATTCAAATCGTCGAGTCGAATAAATCATTGGCTCTAGATGAAACCTATTTTGATTTGACATAGGCCCTTTTTAAATTCCTCGGCACCTAGTATGGGATGCCTGCAGACCCTTTCCTTAGTGCTCTTATCTCTTGCACCAACGACCTTAGCTCTCGATGCTAAGATCCTCCCTTGATGTGACCTTAGACTTTGACTGTGGGCCAAATCTCTTCATGACCCCACACTTTGGGACTTCCACGAACTACTTTCTCCATTTCCCCGATCTCTGAATCAGCGAATGTGTCGGGACCCGATCTACGATCCTCGTTCCTTTCATGATCAACGGTTGTGAGTGAATCATGAGTTCAAACTTCGCGAGCTTGGCCTCCTCTCAACTCTCCTTTTCTAACTTACGAATCAGTGTTGCGCTGATCCTCTGCTACCCGTCCCTCCAGATCCAACAACCTGAATTGAAATCTCTCTTCGCGACTTCACAAATATCCTTGTTTTCTTCCGACAAACCTTCTGAAGCTTCTGCTCCTGAATCTCTTGATCTTCTACCACATGTCTCCTCCTTGACAATGGGTGACTTCTTCATCTTTGGGACTTCATCAATTCCTCGAGTTCTTTGCACACTTAGTGCAAATTCTCCTTTCGAGACTTTGGTTGTTCTCGAAGGCTCCATGCTCTCCTTGCAGAAATATGTGCAACTCTCTTGCGACTTTGCTTGGCTTGAAAATCTCCAAGGCCTCAATTTCCTCTACAAACTCCTCTTTCCCTCCTAGAAGTTTCTCGCCCTTCCTCTTAATCTTATAAGGTGAAATTCTCAACACCTTAGACACACTACTTGCGCTAGCTCAATTCTTCGACAACTTCTCCCTCAGCCTTACAGAAAGGTTTTAAGGCATATCCTTTCCTTTGTTGATGCACTTATTGCAAAGCCTTCCTTCACCATAATGCTCAACAATTATGGGATTCTTCTACACCCTCAAAAGTGTAGTTCCTGGGTATTCTCACACAAGCTCAATTCCCTCCTGGCAAAGTATTCCAGAGTGTTTAGTAACTCTAAGTTGTGCCTATCTCCACATAGTCTTTATTTTCAAGGGACTTAACCACCTTGAAATTTCTCCCTGAGTCTGTAAATTAATATGGTGTGCCCTCTTGGCAGCTTCTCTTCTGACTCCACCGAGTTTATATATGCACTCATTACATTGGCTTACAGAGTTTTCTAGCTCTATCGTGCACTCCTTGAACTTAGCCTAGAGAACCAAACTTAATTCAACATACTCTTGGATAGAAAACTATATCTCTATCCCTGTAGACTATTTCTAACATTCAAATACAACTCAAATTCATGTAAAAGGCATTCATCACACAACACTCATTGAACATAAAGATAAAACTGAAAAAAAATGTCATTTTCTATTAATGGTGGAATGCCAATTTACAATGATGGAGTCCAAGCTACAACTGAGTCTCGACTCACCATATTTTCCCTTCTGGATAAATCTATCCTAGCTAACCTATGGAGGTCTAACCTTTAATTTTCTTACAATACAAATATTTATACCCAAGGGGCTCTGTGAGCTTCCCCCACAAGCTAACAAATGGTGTCAAATAACCATTCCAAAGGCTCATCAAAAGGCCAAATTACAATGATGGCAATTTTGCTCCAAATCGGATGTAGATCTATTTCCTTTCAGCCTATTAATGGTGACCTTATCTCCAACTTGTGTGAAAGCATGATTTGGCTCTTCCATCTTGTCTTCAATAAATGTTTGGGTCCCGCTTTGGATTCTCAAGGAAAAAATGAGAGGGTGTCACCTCTCCTTCCTTGAATGAACACCATGCGTGTTTATTAGCTGGTGCATGATGAGATGGAGCGATTCTCCTGCATCAAAGAGTGAGAGTATGGGGGGTAGAGAGTGAGAGAGTAAGAGTATGGGGGGTCTATGTCATGCTCTAGGTCATCGTCTAACTCTAGATCTATCTCTATGTAGTGGTATAGGTCATGGTCTACATCAATCTCTAGGTCTTTGTCTAAATATAGCTCTAGATCTATGTCATGGCCTAGGTAATGGTCTAGGTCTGTTTCATGGTTTACATCATGGTCACTGTATAGGTCTAGTTCATGCTCTGGGTCTTCCCATGTCTAGGTCTTGCTATGTCTAGGTTTAGGTCTAGGTCTTGACATGTCTAGGTCAAGTCCATTTATTTCCTTGCAATGCATGGAGGGGGGCTGCAGAGAGAGGAATAAAGAGAGTGTGAGAGGGGAAAAGTGGAATAAAAAGAGAGTGACAGACAGGGAGGTAGAGAGTGAGAGAGTGAGAGGAAGGGGGGGGGGGGTGGACATGTGTTTTAGATCTATGAAAAGAGATAAAGGTGGGTGTTGAGACCTAAGTCTGCACCCCTACCCCTCCTCTCTCATTTCCCTATACATTTGTTAAAAAATAATTCATTTTATGTTGGTTAATGTTGGTCCCTCGGTTGCCCAAAGGGGTTGGATCTAATGGTGGAAAGAGAGGATTTTTTCACCGTTGGGCAAGGTTCAATTCTCGTGAGGGCTTTACCTGGAGCCATGGGGACACCTTGAGGTAGTGGTCGAACGTGTGGTTGCACCCAGAGATACTATAATAAATGGTATCATGACCCGTGCACACATAAGTGGATCAAATCCCACCCCCATGTCCTTCAAATTTAAGCCCGCACGGGTGTAGATGGATTGGCAAGTGCCATGTAAATGGAAGGAAATTTGTAAAAATGAAGTCTCATGTTCGATTCTCACCCGGATTTACTCGTGTGCCATTCTTGCGGGCTGTGTGGTTGCACCTGGGTTTATAGTGGTAGCCGACGGGGATCGACCCCGTGTCACACGAGTACGAGAACCGCGAGTTGTCGATTCCCCCAGTAAAAAAAAACAAAAAAAATGTTGGTCCCTCAGTTATAAATGACTCATTTTTTTTATCATTATCTCTCTTGATTGATTCTTCACACCATCATTTTGTTTTCTTGAGGGATAATTACATGTCATTATTTGGTTTGAATTAATTTTCATCAAAATTTCTATAGGTTGAGCTCGTGGCAGGTATAACATAGTTTTATATGCAGAAAATAGTTGATTGCAAGAGCTAGGCAATTCTTGCAAAGGCACGCTAATTTTTGAAATCAATTTATAATTTAATATGTTATTTAAAAAATTTCAACCATTTGAATGGTGCATGCATACATGCGCGATCATATACAAGCACCTCCACACCAGATTACACTCAATTCCATCATTACACAACACCAGTTATGATCGTGAGAACTATCGCACTTCATCATGGCCACTACAACTTGAATTGAGGGTTAAACAACACACAGGTATTGGTTTTGATATGAATAAATCCACATTCATTGCATTATTGACATCAGAGATAATCTTCCCACCATGGTTCCACCTCGAGAACGATACCAATTGAACAGAACCGAGCCATAAGGCCTGGAATTGTTCAAAGCCATACCTAAAATTAAAGACATCTTCGTAAATGATTTCCGGTGCGCATTTGAAGGACACCACACAGGCTTGGTTATGCTCTTTGTGCATACATTTGATAGCTTCTAGACCCTGCTTGGGGATACTTGGATTCATGTCACAGAAGACTTCATTGGAGCAACTTGCACTCTCCCTATTTGCGAGGAAAGATGGTTCAATAAAGGAAATTTGCCTAACGATATCTACAACAAATTCTTGTTTCTCGAGCACCAAGACCCCGACTGGAGCCAAGGAATCCCCATGGCATGGATAAAGGAATACTGGAAAGGATCTCTAACAACAATAAAAAGGTATATCACAGGTGAGGGTCAATTTAGCATTGTTCACTACTATCACCTTCATTTCCTTATGCATCTAAGTGGAGACAGAGAGATTAATTTACCATATTACCTACTTAAGAGCCTAACCAAAATGGCCAGGAGGGTTCAAGGTAACCCTGAATCCACTCACAGAAGCCTATACCATTAGGGATTGATTAAATTTTTGGCAACTTTCACTCTCGAGGAACTTGAAATGCACTGGGATTATTTCTTGAAGTCTGTGGGATTCAAAGAACACGAGCAGGTACCCGATTTGGAGAATGAAGGTGATGCAAGTGAGAAGGTTAGGGTTTCTCCAGAGCTTGTGAGCTCGATGAATCATGTCCAAACTATAGTGAGTAAAGGGAAAGGATAAAAAACAATAAATATTCCCTTTAAAGAAAAAAATCCAGAAACCCCCTTGGAGGATTCCCCTCACATGCAATTGAGGTCTTCCATGAAAAAGGGGAAGGAAAAAAAAAGTGAAAAATTTTCCAACGTGCATCCACATGCACTGGAAACACCACAGAGGTCTATGTTGTCCAACCACTAATAGGAGGAGCATAAAACCCCCATCGAGAAGCAACCTAATAAACATGTGACTTGAATGAGAGGGTAAATTGGACCTGGTTCACGCAGCAAGGATGTAATTAAAGGGAAGGTTTTTTCCCCAGAAGCTTTTCCTAAAACATATCCTCTGGCTAGATAGGATAGGAAAAGGAAGGGCGAGCAAAACATTGAATTTCCAAGCAAACCAAAAAGAAAGACTAGAAACATGAATCAATTGAGGTTGAACTCCAAGGATCTGTTCAATCCATCATTAAAATAACCCCATCCAATTCTGATCAAGGATGATGACAGTCTTGAATGTGACAGTATGGAGGAAATGGAAGTCAATGTCTTGATGGAAATGACAATGAAAAAGGAGAAATCAAAGACTAGCGAGAATGAGGCCGCAGAAACACCATTTGTGACAATGAAAAAAGAGTATCCTTTAGACTCCATTCAATAGGGAATAAAATATTATGGATTTGATCCTGAGTAATATTATATTGGCACCTCTCCACATGTAGGGGATCCTTGCCACAATTTACAAGAAATTAAACCAGAAATTAAAGCTGACATTGTGGGAGTACAGGGGTCCACTAAAGGAACTAAAAGGAAAGAGCCTGAGGTTATACACGATAATAATATGAGAACAAGAAGCAGAGCACCGGTTGACCACAACAAGTATAGCACAGAGAAACATAAGAATAAGATGCAGGTTGAGGTCAAAACATAGAGGGTCGATGACAACCAACATGTGCATAAACTGAAGCTTCAAGTCCAGACCTTGCAACATCACAACGAGGAATTGGATAAATTGTACTCCAGACTATAGAATAAGTATCAAATACTCCATAAGAAGCACCAGAAGACTTGCTTCTTTCTAAAGAAGATAATTTGAAGGAGTACCTAAATAAGCTGCCAACACATCTAGTTATCTCCCAGTTGGCCTCCAACAATGTGCAAGGATACCAATAATCGATACAAAACTTAGTTTTGTCACTCCTACTCAGTTTTTTTCAAAGCCCAGTTCACTCCACCATATGCATCAGTCTATTTTTATTGATAGTAGTGTTTTTTAGTTGTTTAAAGTTCAAGAATGTTTAAATTAAGGCACAATAAGTGGTCATTTGTGTTTGATATGAACCACTTTTTTTTTATTAAGTCAAGTTTGAAGTATACATTATTATAATCCAACACTATTTTATTTAATTCAATAATTTTTTATCCAACTGATAGTGTAGAGTTAAGCCTCAGTTCCAGATGGGCGAGAGCCTCTACAACTTTGATAAATATGTAGTTTTTGTATGTTTTGAGGGTTTGTTTTTTTGGGAAGGAAATCAATACATCAAACTGGTTGAACATGTTCTATGATTGGATTAAATCTCTCTACCTGGTGAATATTCTCTTGATGACAATGTGTTTTTGTTCAAATCTATATATGTTTTTCTCTTATCTTGAATGCAAATTTTGATGTGTGCAAAGTACATTTCATTTTCCTTTCATCTATTGTATAAATCATCTTTATTGATATGCAACATGTAAAACAACTAATGCTTTGGTGAATATTTGGTTTTATTGCAACTTGTGGAATTAATTGTGTTTGGATACTTGTTTAATGCCTTGAAATATTATTTTAAGACTTAAACTTCTTGCAACATGTAATTCATTGAGTTGTTTGTTGTTCCCCTTTGTTCATCCCTCTATTGTATCACTTGTCTGTCATTTGTGTGCCACTAGCCAAGAAGGACCCTCATCAATATCATTTTTCCATCCCAACCATTCTCTTGTCTTGGTAAACCAACCCTCCAACTGACCAACAAAATCAAATAATAAAAAAACCAACTATTCCAAACTTGAGGTGGCCTAGCTCTGCCCTTTAGCAGTCAGGTGCATACTTTAGGACCATCATCTTTTGGAACCATTGTTGGGGAACAGAGTAACAAAATATATTTCCCTGGGAGAATGACAATGATCATATCTTACCTTTTATGGTGAAAAAATATCAGACACATTCAAACTGCCACCTTTCACCTGGCTACTCCACTGAGTAAAATTCACAAAAGAAATACTAGCTCCCAGAAAAGGAATCAAGAGATCCAAATATGAGCACATCAAAGCCACTAAGGCTCATCCTAGCCCTGAGAAGGACATAATAGTCTCTAAGCTAGAGAGAAAACTAAGAAAAAATACCTTAGTGCATAGATATACCTCATCCCTCAAGGGTAAAGTTGCACCTAAAGAATCTACCTTTCTCCACTATGACAAGCAGCTTGAATTTTCTATCTTTGAGAATCACATTTCCAAGGAATCCAAGATACCTTTAACCTCTACCTCTACTTCATCATCCAGTCTAGCATCCACCTCTGTATCTCCAATCAAACCTCATATTCCTATTTCCCAAACAATGGTTGTTAATAGGATGGATTCCATAATTGTTGCCAAATATGCAGCCCTAGTTTTTCATGTAGGCTTACATGCACTCCCAACCACATATTACATGAAATATTTTCCAAGATATAATGGGGAATGGGATGTCACAACTGTGGAACATCTGGTAGCTTTCTACAACTTTCTCGACAACTTCAACATTGAATATGTATATGTGTGGATGAGATTGTTTGTACAGATCCTAGATAGGGAGGTAAGAAAATGGTTTCAAGATCTCCCTCCAACCTCCATTATAGATATTGATGTGATAGATGAAGCTTTCATAAATCAATGGGGAGATAGAAGAGATTATTTGTATTACATCACTGAGTTTGGGGCCCTTAAGAGAAATAATGGTGAGTCTATTTCATACTTCACCAAGAGATTCAATAATATGTATAGTAGAATCCCAGATGAGATCTCTTGGCCCTCGACCAAGTTTTGAGGAAACATTGGTCATGTTTGACCATTTTCGGGACTTCGATAGGATGGTCGAAGATGGAGCACCTAGGCGGAGCTGAGATCGCAGGATCCCACTTATTTTGCGGCCTTTTTGGGATTTTTAGGGTTTATGTAATGGGTATGGGATGTCATCCCATGGGTTTACCCATGTATAGGATTTTTTGTAATGTATAAATAAGTAGAGGACTTAGAGAGAAGTCTGTCTAAGCTGGCTTCGTGCAAGAATATGTAAAGGTTGCTAAGTGCGAAGAGAATTTGTTGGCTTTTTTGCATATTGTTTGTTGAGACATGTAGATCTAAGTGCAAGTGATTGTAAGAGGCTTTGTGCAGACAAAATGTGTAAGGTTTTGTGCTATCAAGGAGTTGGCTCTGTTCCTTGACCTAATTTTGAGGAAGGTGGATCTAGTGCGTTGTGCGCAGATCACCTGTCCAATGTGAAGCTGAGCTCTGTGGATTTGCACACAAGAGAAGACACATGTAAGAGATTTCTGACCAATAAAGAAGAAGAAGAAGAAGTTTGTGGATGTAGACCCACACTGGGGTGAACCACGTATATCCCGTGTTGATGTGCTTTATGCAATGTTTTTGATGTTGTCTATGTGATTATTTTCTTAATGTTGTTGAGGTTAGGTTTAATGAATGCCTCTTATATTGTAGCTTAGTTATTAATGATGTGAATGAATGTTAGATCTGAGTTGATTCTATGTGCTAAATGATTGGATGTGCTTAAATCTTGATTACTACTGTGCTAATCTGTAATAAGGGTTTAACCTGCGATGTGGATAAAGTTCAAGAACTAATGCATGTTATTGGCTAAGTTCTCTGTCAAGTGTTGTAATCATAGATCTGTGTCCCAGCTTGGTTGTAGACACCTGAGCCCTACAACCCCCCCTGCCTCTACCTCAGGTGAGACTTCATCTGCTTCGCAAGTGTTTTCGAAAGGGTCGATAGTTAGGGTTTTTTTGCTGCGTTGTTGAAGCAATGAACCCTAGGTCTGCCCATGTGCCAACAAATGGTTCTATTGTTGGGACCTGAAACTGTGATTGCTAGGAACTGAAGAAAAGAGAAAGTTTTGCACATAGATCTGTGGCTATAGTGCGCAGTATTCTACTTGACTTGTGAAGCTTTGTTCTAAGAAAGAAACCCGATCTGAAGAAAAGAGGTAATATCTTAAAGCTTTTTGCTTTGAAAAACATAATATAAGTGGAAATTTTTTCTTCGAAAGTATGAATCTAGGTATGTTTGATAGATTTTGTCCCAATCTGAAAACTAGGGCATAGTTAGAAGAAAGAGTGGATCTGAATAAATTTGATAGATATAGTGAAAGATATGTTATTCCTATGCATAGAAATAATTTTTGGACTAACAAGTGGATGCAGGAACCTGGAAAGAATTTTTGCAGATTGCAGGTCCAACATGGTGATCCCAGTGTGCAATGTAGGAAAGGTTGGGGATCATTTAAAAGAAAGAGAGGATTGAAACTATGTTATAATTGTAGAAGGCTAGGACATATTGCTAAGGAATTCCCTGGTATATGTCCTATTTGTCTCTGTTGTAAAGCCATTGGTCATGAGTTTGAGGATTTCCCTACAATGATTTCCAAAGTTGAAAATATGAACATGAGAAAAGAAAACTATAAAGAAGGACAAGAGGCTAAGGATATGTTAGAGAACCAAAAAGAATTAGAGACTATGTTATAACAATTGAAAGAAACAAGAATAGGAGACTTCGACATAGACTATGTCTTGGATGAAGAAACACATGTGAATATTATTCCAGAAAGCACTTGGGAAATTTTGGGAAAGCCTGCTATGATACCTTCATTGGGAAGGATAGGCTTGTTTAAAGGAAAGATGATAACCCTATGTGGAAAAGTTGCTAATGTACCTATGAGTGCCCATGGAACATCGACTAAAGAATAATTTGAAGTCATTAAGTTAGTTGAGAGAAACACCCCCTTTTCAATTTTGTTAGGAAATACTTGGATTGAAAAGGACTAGATCAGAAGGAAAGCATAGGAGGAAGCTACAGAACAGAAAAAGAAAGAATTAAGGGTCTTCATAGCTAGAAAGATAGAGCACCTAACAGAAGAACAAGAGGATAAGTTGAAGCAACAGAGGGAAAGAGAAGTAGTTGTTGAAGTTGAAAGAACACAGTAAGGTTTGAAGGAACTATCCATGAAAGAAAGAAAAGTACCTACTCTAGAGTTAATAAGAGAAGAAGTACTACCTTTGCACCCTTTAGAAGAACATCAACAATGTGAAGCTTCTAGACTAAGAGGAAGTAAGAATAAGAATGGAAAGAGGAACCCAAAGACTCAAATCACAAGAAAGAAGGAAAGAAAGCTCAGTAAGAAAAAAGAAAAGTTAGAAAAACTACAAGAAGTTCCAGAGAAGACTTCGCAAAAGGTAGGATTGCATAACTTGAACCCCGCCGGAATAGCAGAACAACGTAGAATGGTACTTTGCCATGGCGAAGCTATATGACCATTGGAGGCATCCCGACCATTAGAATGACGCTCCAGAATGGATAGAAACATAGTTATTGATGAAAATACCATTGTTGGATCATTAGGACCACGCCATAACGACCTGATTCATATTGATTGAGGAATTCCTTCCCATTGGATGAATCTGTTATGACGATGCATATTTAACTCATCGGATGATGCACTGGGACCACTTTTTGCAAACCGAGATATCCAAGCTAACAGAGAATTGATTGCATACCGCGATGTGCTATCTAGACCTCGTCATCCATTTGATTACCTTGCTTGTTTGTTCGAATACTCACTTTATTTTATTACAAGTGTGAATGTCGGGTGAACATAGCACGCTAGAGAAGTCTGTGGAGGAGATTTTGATCGACCTCATGGATGAGAAGGTCATGTCTGTAGGAATACAAGCATTGTCAAATGATGGATTGCAAGCATCCCCTTCGACTGGACGTCCGTCTAGCCAAACCGTGACTGAGAAAAGAAGAAAGAACCACGATGATCTGGCTAACACGAAGAAGATCCCATCAATATTGCCTGATTACATCCCACCTCTAGCTGGCGTGGTTAACCACGACAACATCCTGCATGATTTCGAGTACACACTGATCACTGCGTACCTCCCGAAGGCGATCCACGCAGTTGGACCTTAGTTAGGACACATCCCATCTTTGAATATCAGTGACTTCAACCTCGGATACTGAAAGAACTAGGTGATGCTCACGCCGCACAGGTACCTGATGAAGACGACTAGGAAGAAGCCCAAGATAGTTCCCCAAATGTGGATTAATGAGCTTGTGCGATCAAAAATCCTGAACGTAATGAAGATCCCCCACTTCAGCCGACACCAGGAGGTTAACTCTTGCATTAAACTCCTCATGTTGTGCTACCATGGAGGATATCTATGGCTTGATAGGTGCGTCAATGTGGATCTAGAATTGATCCATCTCATTACAGGACTAAGCATGTAGGGACCAGACCCTCAAAATTTCTACCCAGGGAAGGCTTCAGATCGCTCCTTGTCCCAGCATATAAAAGAAGACTATGGCGATGTAGAGAAGGGAAAGTGAGGCTACAAGGTAGCCTCCATCTAGGATGGTGCAATGCACCTTTCTTTCCAACTGATCACTGGTAAGCTCGTCAGAAAGAACTAGTTGACACAAGTCATAGGATTTGTAGTGGACCTCACACGAAAATGCGTAGAAGGAATGCAGATGAATTGGGCGAGTTACCTCGTCAACGAGCTAGAAAAGGACTGCCACGAAGCGCAAGATCAAGGGTGTGAGTTTCAATTTAGTTTTCTATTGGTACTGATCGAATTTGTCTCTTGGCAAATGTTGGAAGGAAAATCCTTCCCAGAAGTCGAGCCATCAGATTCGTTGGCCGCAAGGTTCTCCACTTTGTGGTACATGAGTGATATGGAGAAGTAGTGGCAATCGAATGCGGTGTTCCACGCTTACTACCTACAACTGAAGAGTTACATTCAATCATTCCCATGGATGACCCCAAATACTTTGCATCAATATAGGCTGCTAGCGATGTTCCATGTAGACTGACACTTTATCTAAATTTACCATGTGCGGAGATGAAAGTAAGAAGGAGATGCAGTCTTATTATAAATTGACCGATGAAGACATGGAAGAGATCACTAAGGAATGGCCAGCCAAATTCCTTGTAACGGTCAAAGATGAAAAACTCTCTGACCCTGACATCATTGAAAGTCCTTTGGTCACCCAGACTGAGTATGATGGACAAAGCAGTGCAAAGAAAAAGAAGAAAAAGGAGGAAGTGTAGGACATATAAAGTGATAATAAGGACAATGCATTGGAGGAAAGTAGGCGTGATTCACCCACAGGAGGAGGAGGAGATGATGTGAACCAAGAGGAAGGATGGGAAGAAGGATACAAGCAATAAAAAGGAAAAGTTACACCACTGAAGAATCCCCTTACAGAGCTCGAGACATTGAATAAAAGGAAGGTTTCTACGCAAAAACCCTCAGCATGGAAGATGACCCGAGCCAACAAGCCTCAATCGAAGAATGTGCTCAACATGGATGATGTAGATATCATCATCACAGCCATAGAAGATGCTTCAGAGGATATCCTGCAGAGACATGAAGCAAAGAAAGAAACATTGTATGAGAGGATAGAGAAGGAGCTCAAGGATATACAACAAGCTATTCATTCGAGTTGCACAGTACCTATTGTGCCTTATTCAATAGAAAGTGTAGAATTGGGGGATGATCCCACCCAATTATGAAGGCTAGTAGATGAAACCGAGGCTTGACTCCGTCGAGTCCAAGAAGAAAAGGAGTAGGCCACAGAGGCCTTGAAGCAAGAAAAGAAGGAGGCCTTAGAGAAACTTTGAGTTGTGCAGCAAGAGAAAGATGAAATTAGGGCAATGTTCGAGGAATATAAAGAGAGGATGCAGAAATAAAAATACTAACTACTCATAGAGAATATTGCGATCAAAGAGGCAGTAACTAAAGAACTTTACTCTATGCCGGGATTGGCACAAGAGGAAGAAGATTCTGCCAAGATGCTAGTAGGGAAGCTCGTTGAAGCCATTCAACAGCTTCAAGCAAGGGTAATGGAGCTATAGATCCAAGCAGTATCAAGCACTCCGCAAGAAGTGCGTGATCAGAGGGAAGAATCTGCTAGGAATGTAGAAAGAATCAGGGCACTTGCCTCAGAGTGTAAGAAAATGAATGATCAAAGTGCACATACCTATGAGTCCCTTGCAAAATATCCAGAGCTGAGGAAATTGGAAGCACAACTCCAGGAAGCGAAGAAGTAGGCGTCTACCGTGCAAGCACAGTTGAAGCTACTTACTGCAGTTGAGAAGATGAAAAGATCACAGGAACAGTGTGCATTTTAGTAGCAAGTCACTGCCATCTAGAGAAGAGTTATGGATATTACACAGAGGCTCCATCCGATGAAAAATGAAGCCTGCACACTTTTTGAAGAGATTTAAGGACAAGGCTCACAGCTGGAACAAGTAGTTACAACAATGGAACAACGCTTGGAAGGGCCTGTCACCGAGCAAGTAATTCAGGAGTTCACCGAGCAGGAGGCTTTGGCGAAGCAGTATTCCCCAGACCTGAGTGACTTGGGACGAGTCACAAATGAGTGTTGGGGACCTGTTGTCCCTCGATGAAGTTTTAAGGAAACATTGGTCATGCTTGACCATTTTCGGTACTTCAACAGGCTGGTCAAAGATGGAGTGCCCAGGCGGAGCTGAGATTGCAGGACCTCACTTGTTTTGTGAGATTTTTGGGATTTTTAGGGTTTATGTAACGGGTATGGGATGTCGGCCCATGGGTTTACCCATGTTTAGGCCTTTTTGTAATGTATAAATAATTAGAGAGGACTTAGAACGAAGTCTGTCTAAGTTGGCTTTGTGCAAGAATATGTAAAGGTTGCTAAGTGCAAAGAGAAGTTGTTGGATTTTGTGCATACTGTGTGTTGAGACTTGTAGAGCTAAGTGAAAGTGATTGTAAGAGGCTTTGTGCAGACATACTGTGTAAGGCTTTGTGCTATCAGGGAGTTGGATCTGTGCCTTGACCTAATTTTGAGGAAGGTGGATCTAGTGCGTTGTGCACAAATCACATGTCTAGTGTGAAGCTGATCTCTATGGCTCTGTACATAGGAGAAGACACATGTAAGATATTGTTGACCAATAAAGAAGAAGAAGAAGAAGTTGGTGGACATAGCCCCACACTGAGGTGAACCACGTATATCATGTTTTGATGTGCTTTGTGTGATGTTGTTTATGTGATTATTTGCTTAATGTTGTTGAGGTTAGGTATAATGAATGCCTCTGATATTGTATCTTAGTGCTTAATGATGTGAATGAATGCTAGATCTAAGCTTATTCTATGTGCTAAATGATTGGATGTGCTTAAATCTTGATTACTACTGCGCTAATCTATAATAAGGGTTTAACCTGCAATGTGGATAAAGTTCAAGAACTAATGCATGTTATTGGCTAAGTGCTCTGTCAAGTGTTGTAATCACATATCTATGTCCCAGCTTGATTGTAGACACCTAAGTCCTACAACCCCCCTGCCTCTACCTCGGGTGAGACTTCATCTGTTTCGCAGGTGTTGCCAAAAGGGCCGGTAGTTTGGGTTTTTTTGGTGTGTTGTTGAAGCATTGAACCTTGGGTCTGCCCCTATGCCAAAAATATCAAACCAACTTAAGCCTCTTCCAAGATCACTTATGCCAATGCATTTGATGTATAATTATCCATTCTGTTGAGGGAGAGAATATCCACCACCTTGTTGTCCATGAAAGAAGAATACATTAAGGTTGAGTCCAACATCTTAACATCGGACATGTTAAAGACTAGATATGATAAATACAAGAAGAAACAAAGGGAGGATTCCCCTGCCTCCTCTAACCTAGCCACATCTGATCCCAAACTTGATGAGATGACCAAAAATTTGAAGGATTTGACATCTGAAATAGCTAAGATAAAATGGGAATCTAAGCAACCAAACAGAGCTTTTCAAGGGGCTGGGAATATAAATCCAAACCAATTTAGGAGGCTGAATGATGTCCCTCAGATAATTCAGAGAGAGAGGATGAATGATGACAATCAAAGAGTAGTACCTCCTTTCCAAAACAATTAGATTGAGGAAATGGATGTAGATAGTGATGTTGTGATGATGCTACTGTGCTTTTCAATGAAGCAGATTTTTATACCGATCAATTAACGAAGCAATATTATGAGGTAGCACAACTCTCAAATTATCTTTATATTGAGATAAGGTAAGAGGGATTTATTCAAGGCAAACCCCAAATAAATATGATTTGAGGCCTAGAACTGGCACTCCCAAATCCTCCACCACCTCTGATCAGAAGAAAAAAAATAGAGGTTCCTCCCAAGCCTAATCCAAGCAAGGGTGTAATGACTAAATCTCACCAGCCTCCTCCATATAAACATGTTGTCCCTGAAGTGAAGGAAGCTAACAGGCCAGAAGCATCTTTCATTCTAGAGCATGGGTTGAGAAAGATCAAGATGCATGTACCTCTGTCAGAATTGTTGAAAAATGAGCCTTTCAAAAAATCTATTATGAAGGTTCTACAACCACCTACTTATGTTGTAAATTCTGATGTAATTAGTCTACAGGATGAAAACCCATCCATTACTTTGGGCCCACACACTAAGGATGGCTCTAATGCTTCTCCACCTTTCTACATATATTTAAATGTCCATGAAAAGATCCTACATAACTGTCTCATGGACTCAAGTGCCTCACACAATGTCATGCCTAAGGTTGTAATGGAGGAACTAGGTTTGGAGATCACCAAGCCCTACCGAGACCTTTACTCCTTTTACTCCAAAAAATTCAAATGTTTGGGATTAATAAAAGATATGGTAGTTTCTTTAGCACAGTTGTCCATGAAGAGTGTAGTGATGGACATCATTTTGGTTGAAATCCCCCCAAGTTTGGTATGCTTTTGTCCATGATGTGGGCCAAGAAGGTTGGAGGATCATTACAAATGGACATCACATATGCTACTGTCCCTGTTTTCAAAGGAGAACATAGGATAATATACATAGAGGTCATATTGGAATATATCATCAGTGACCATCAAAATCCAAGAAACCATCCAGTTTATGTTGTTGAGGATGAATTTGGGCCATATTTTTTTCATTTAAACAATGATGAACAAGAAATAACAGTCAACAAATGCAAAAATCAGTCACAGACAGATCAACAGAACAAAGTATGGAAGATGTATTTCGATGGCTCTTAATCAAAGGAAGGTTATGGGGCTGGTATAGTCCTCATTTCCCCTGCATGGGAGGAAATAATGCTCTCTTATAAGATGTAATTTGAGACTACTAATAATATAGCTGAGTATGAAGCTCTGGTGCTGTGATTGAAGGCTGCCAAAGACATGGCCATTGATAGTTTGGCAGTTTTTGGTGACTCTGAGTTAATTATTAATCAATTCAAAAACATCTATCAAGCTAAGCAACCAAGGCTCAATAAATACCAAAACGAGGTGTGGGACATGGGTGAAAACTTCTTTCTTGCATTTGACATTTCCTTCATTCCTAGAGAGGGTAATCGGAAGGAAGATTCTCTATCCTGGGCTGTCTGTACCTTCAGACCTCCCATTGGTCCAAATATCAAGTATCAAGTTGAATTCATACATAGGACAGCCATACCAGACAACATAAAGAACTAAAAAGTCTTCAATGATGACTTGGAGCTACAAGGATTTCTACAGACCATTGAATAATTCTAGAGTCTCTCAATAGATCAAGAGGGTGAAGATGATGAATCATAAAATCAACAAACACCTCATTTGTTGAACAAAGTGGCTGCCCACAACATTGTGGAAATTAAAATGAATCACATCCCCAGGGGTCTAGTGCCACTGGAAAGTTTATTTGATAGCTATGATGTTTCTAGAGAAGCTGCCATCAAAAATCAAGAAGAGGAAGTCATGGAATGCAACATTAGGACTGTTGAAAACCCCAAAATAGTTAAACTGTCCAATGCACTCGTTGCAGAACAAAAGGACATGTATGTCAGCCTCATGGAAAATTTTGCTGATATTTTTTCATAGTTGTATGAGGATTTGAAGACGTTTTACACTGACATCATCCAACAAAAGATCCCTCTAAAGGTTAGTTTTAATCCATTCAGACAAAAGATTAGGCAATTTAATCCAGTGATGTTGTCCACAATTGAAAAAGAGCTAAAACAAATGCTTGATGCCAAAATTATTGTGCCCTTTAGGTACTCAGATTGGGTGGTGAACTTGGTGCCTGTGAGGAAAAAGAGTGGGGAAATACACTTGTGTGTTGATTTCTAAAATCTCAACAAGTGTTTTCTAAAGGAAAACTAACCCCTTCCCAAGATGGACCATATTTTGCAAAGGGTAGTAGGTTCCCACATGATTGTTTTGTTGGATGGATTCTCTGGTTATAACTAGATAGAAGTTTGTGAAGAAGACAAAGAAAAAACAACATTCACCACCCCATGGGGGACATTCATGTACGAAAAAAATCTCTTTGGGATGACAAACCTAGGGTCCACCTTCTATAGGGCTATGGACATAGCCTTTGTGGGGGAAAAAGACAAATTTATGGTCATATATTTGGATGACATCACCATTTTCTCCAAATCAGATGATGAGCATTTACAACACCTTGAGCAGAATTTTTGAAAATGAAGATGGTATGGGATCTCTTTGAATCTCAAGAAGTCCCACTTTGTTGTGCCAAAAGGTAAACTATTAGGCCACATCATATTAGTAGGAGGAATAAAAATAGTCCCTAAGAGAGTTGATTCCATTCAGGAAATTGACATTCCTAGAAATGAGAAGTTTATTCAGTCTTTTATAGGCAGAATAATTTTTTTAAGGCACTTTGTGCCAAACTTTGTTAGAATCATAAGTCCTATCACCAACATGCTGAAGAAATATTATGTTATTAAGTGGTCCCTTGAGGAAAGATCAACATTCCAAAGGATCAAAAAAGCTTTGGTTTAATCCCCTATGTTGGTCAGCCCTGACTATGCCAAAGAAGGGCATGAACAACCTATATCCTTTTTTATCAAATCCCTCTGAGATGTTGAGCTGAAGTATGACATATTAGAAAAACAAGCCTATGCATTGGTCAAATCTTTGAAGGCCTTCAGGGTGTATGCGTTACAATCTAGCATAACAACATATGTTCCTAGCAGTAGTGTGAAATGGATTCTGGTCCAGCCAGACACTGAAGGGAAGAGAGGGAAATGGATTGTCAAATTGTTGGAGTATGACATGCACATAAAACCCACCAAGTTGATTAAGGGACAGATACTTGCCAAGTTGTTATCAGAGTCAAATTGTAAGGTGTTGGAATTGCATCAGACCTTCACCCAATCTGATGCACCCATGACACAACCTAGACAGGACAACATGTAGGTATTTGAAAACTACTCTTATTCACCTTGGTACAGAGATTTTATTTAATTTTTTCAACATCTATAATGTCCACCATATTTGAAAAACATGAGGGCCAGGTCTCTCAAATTAAAGGCTATAAAATTCTTCATTTTAAATCAGAAATTGTATTGGAGTTATCCTGCTGGCATCCTATTAAAATGTCTTGATGAAGATGAATGTAAACAAGTCACAACAGATATGCACAAGGGATTTTTTGTAGGACACCAACATTCGAAAGCCACATCCCTCAAGATCTTAAGGGAAGGATACTACTAGCCCACCCTTTTCTCTGATGTATTTACCAAAGTAAGGGAATGCAATGAATGTTATAAGTTTGTAGGAAAACAAAAATTACACTCACTACCCCTAAAGCCTATCACTACCAGTGGCCCCTTTCAACAATGGGGATTAGATTTCATAGGTAAGATAAATCCACCCTCCAATGTGTAGCACAAGTGGATTCTCACTTCCATTGACTACTTTACCAAATGGATCGAGGCCATGCCCACCAAGAATACTACTGACAAGGTGATCATGAATTTCTTAGAGACCGATATATTTTCCAGGTTTGACTTCCCTAGAAATATTATAACAGAAAAATCCCATGCATTCAAGTCCAAAGCCATGATTGAATTATGTGGTATCCATAACATTTCCTTAACACATTCCATACCCTACGACCCTCAGGGGAATGGGTTGGTTGAGTCATCAAACAAGACTCTCATCAAGATCATCAAGAAATTGTTGACTGAAAACAAGAAATCTCGGGACTCTAAACTTAAGTATGCCTTGTGAGCTGATAGGATCAGCACCAATAGATCTTTTGGAACCTCACTATTTCACCTAGTCTATGGGATAGATGTTGTCTTCCCTACCCAACTCAGTCTACTAGTTCTAAAATTTTTACAAGAAGAAATTGAGGATCCAAATGACATCTAGAGGAGAATGTTTTAGATTATATAGGTTCAAAAAAATATAGAAGCACTGAATCAAACAACTGAGGAATACCAAAGCAAGATCAAATCAACGTTTGACAAGGAAACCAAGAAGGAGATATTTCAAGAAGGCGACTTGGTCTTGAGGTGGGATGCCATAAGGGATGAGAAGCCTAAGCATGGTAAGTTCGATAACCTTTGGTTTGGTCCTTTTAAGGTGGTTGAGGTTCTTGACAATAATACAATTTTTTTACACAATCTAGATGATACTGATATCTTTGGAGGCCCATTAAATGGGGGCTTCCTGAAACACTATTTTCCTTGAAAGAATGAAGGAAGGTACCTCTTGTACCATAGCTGCTTTTATTTTTCATTTGCATTTGATTAGTTACTTTTTGTTTGAATAAAGACTCTGTATACCAACAAATTCATTGAGGTGTAATTACAGTTTTGAATTCCAAAGATACATGGCTGAGAGATAGAAGCAGATGTACATGGTTGGTAGACAGAAACAGAGGTAAGAAAAGGAAGGTGGGAGAAATTTATTGAGTTCCAAGGAATTGATCTACTATTCTCAACACCGCACAGGGGGTGTTGTCCCCAGTTGAAGCCAATGTTGAGACCTAATTATGCACCCCTTCCCCTCCTCTCTCATTGCCCTATACCTTCATTAAAAAATCATTCATTTTATGTTGGTTAATGTTGGTCCCTCATTAGTAAATGACTCATTTTTTTAGCATTACCTTTATTGATTGATTCTTCACACCATCTTTTTGTTTTCTTGAGGTATAATTACATGTCATGATTTGATTTGAAGTAATTATCATCAAAGTTGCCATAGGTTGAGATCATCGTAGGTATAACATAGTTTTATATGCAGAACATAGTTCATTGCAAGAACCAGGCTATTCTTGAAAATGAGGATTGGTTCGCTAATTTTTGAAATCATTTTATAATTTAATATGTTATTTTAAATATTTCAACAATTTGATTGGTGCCTACATACATGCACGATCATATACAAGTGCCTCCATGCCAAATTACACTCAGTTCATCATTACATGACACTAATTATGATCGTGAGAACTATACCAATTCATCATGGCCACTACAACTTGAGGTTTAAACAACACACAACTATCAATTTTGATATGAATAAATCTTCATTCATTGCATTATCGACATCAAAGCTACTCTTCCCACTATGGTTCCTCCTCGTGAATGATGAAAATTGAACAGAACCAAGCCACAAGGCCTGGAATTGTTTGAAGCCATACCTGAAATTAAAGACATATTTGTAAAGGCCGAGTGGTATGATTTCCTATGCAAATTTGAAGGAAACCACACAGGCTTAGATATGCTATTTGTGCATACATTTGATGGCTTCCAGACCCTGCTTTGGGATACCTGGATTCATGTCACAAACCACTTCATTGGAGAAGCTTGCGCTCTCCCTGTCTGCATGGAAAGATGGTTCAAGAAAGGAAATCTTCCTCTTGATCTCTGCAACAAATTCTTGTTTCCCAAGCACCAAGACCCTGACTAGAGCCAAGGAATCCCTATGGCATGGATAAAGGAAGACTGTAAAGGATCCCTAACAATAGTACAGATGTATATCACAGGTGAGTGTTGATTCATCATTATTCATTGTTATCACCTTTGTTTCCTTATGCATCTAAGTGAAGACAAAGAGCTTAATTTTCCATATTTCCTGCTTAAGAGCCTAACTAAAATGGCCAGGAGGGTTCATGGTCACCCTAAATCTGCTCACAAAAGCCTATACCATCGAGGATTGATTAAACAGTTGGTAACTTTCATTCTCGAGGAACTTGAAATTCCCTGTGATGATTTCTTGAAGTCTGTAGGATTGAAATAACGAGAATAGATGCCTGATTTGCAGAATGAAGGTGATGCAAGTGAGGAGGTTAGGTTTTCTCTAGATCCTGGGAGCTCAATGAATTTTGTCCAAACCACAATGAGTAAAGGGAAAGGCCCTAAAACAAGAAATACACCCTTGAAAGAAAACATGCCAGAAACCCCCATGGAGGATTCCCCTCACATGCAATTGAGGTCTTCCACGAAAAAGGGAAAGGAAAAAAAAAGTGTAAAATCTTCCAGCGTGCACCCACCTGCATTGGAAACACCATAGAGGTCTCTATTGTCCAGCCACTTAGAGGAGGAGCAGAAAACCCCCATCGAGTTGCAACCCAATAAACTTCTGACTTGAATGAGAGGGAAAATTGGACCTGTTTCACACAGAAAGGAAGTAATTAAAGGGAAGGTTGTTCCTGTAGAAGATTCTCCTAAAACATGTCCTCCATCCAGACAAGATAGGAAAAGGAAGGGCAAGAAAAACATTGAATTTCCAAGCAAAACAAATAGAAAAACTAGAGTTACGAATCAATTGAGGATAAACTCCAAGGCTTTGTTCAAGACATAGTTAAAATACCCCCAACCAATTATGATTGAGGATGATGACATTCCCAAATTTACTAGTATGGAGGAAGTGACAGTCAACGTCCTGAAGGAAATGACAGTGAAAAATAAGAAATCAATGTCTAGCGAGGATGAGGCGAGAAAAACACCATTTATGACAGTGAAAAAGGAGTATCCTTCAGACCTGAGTCAACAGGGAATATAGGATTATGGATTTGATCCTGAGCAAGATTCTATTGGGACCTCGCCACATGCAGGGGATCCTTGCCACAATTTACAATACATTAAACCAAAAATTAAATCCAACACTGTGGGATTACAGGGTTCCACTAAAGGAACTAAAGGGAAAGAGCCTGAGGTTATACACAATCATAATACGAGAACAAGAAGCATAGAATTGGTTGACCACAATAAGCATAACACATATAAAGATAAGAAGAAGATGCAGGTTGGGGTCAAAACAGAAAGGGTCGATGACAACCAACAAGTGCATAAACTGAAGCTTCAACTCCATACCTTGAAACATCACAACCAGGAATTGGAGAAACTATACTCTAGACTGTAGAAGAAGTATCAAAGACTCTAGAAGAAGCACCAGAAGACTTGTTGATTTCTAGAGGAGATAATTTGAAGGAGTACCTAAAGAAGCTACAAACACATCCAGTTATCTCCCAGTTGGCCTCCAACAATGCACAAGGATACCAGTGCTTGATACAAAACTTAGTTATGTCACTCCTAGTCAGTTTTTTTCAAATCTTAGTTTACTTCAACATATGCATCATTCTAGTTTTATTGCTAGTAGTAGTTTTTAGTTGTTTAGCATTCAAGATTGTTTAAATTAAGACACAATAAGAGGTCATTTGTGTTTGTTATGAACCACTTCTTTTTTATTAAGTCAAGTTTGAAGTATGCATTACTATACTATATAAGTATTTTAGTTAATTCAATAAGTTTTTCTCCAACTGATAGTGTAGAGTTAAGCCTCAGTTCTAGATGGACGAGAGTCTCTACAAATTTGATAAATATGCAGTGTTTGTATGTTTTGAGGGTTCTTTTTTTTGGGAAGGAAATCAATACATCAAACTGGTTGAACCTGTTCTATGATTGGATTAAATCTCTCTACCTGGTGAATATGCTCTTGATGAAAATGTGTTTTTGTTCAAATCTGCATGTGTTTTTCTCTTATCTTGAATGGAATTTTTTATGTGTGAAAAGTACATTTCATTTTCCTTTTAGCTATTGTACAACTCATCTTTACTAATATGCAACATGTAAAACAACTAATTATTTAGTGAAGATTTGTTTTTATTGCAACATGTGGGAGTAATTGTGTTTAGATACTTGTTTAATGCCTTGAAATACTATTTTAAGACTTTAACTTCTTGCAACAGATAATTCATTGAGTTGTTTGTTGTTCCCTTTTGTTCATCCCTCTATTATCTCACTTGTCTTTAATTTATGTGCACCATCCAAGGAGGAACCTCATCCATATCATTTTTCCAACCCAACCATAATATTTTCTTGGTAAACCAACCATCCAACTGACCAACAAAATCAAATAATAAAAAAACTAACCATTCCAAACTTGAGGTGGCCTGGCTCTACCCTTTAATAGTTAGGTGTAGACTCTAGGACCAACAGTGGGGAGAGTGGGGGAGAGAGGGGGATACATGGAGTGAGAGAGATGAGGTTATATATAAGAGGTAAATATATAATTGGATAGAGATGGATTGTTTGAGAGTGTGATAAGGTGGGAGAGGAAGACCAATAGGAGGGGTTAGAGAGAGAGTGAGAGTGATACTAACAGTAAGGAGAGAGAGAAAGAGGTGGTATATGTAGGAGACAAAGAGGATAGATATAGTGGGAGGGAGGGACAAAGTGGAAGATAAAGTAGGAGAGAGACAAAGAGAGAGAGGAGGAGACTTGGAGGGGGGGAGTGAGAGAGAAGGGGGGAGGGGAGGGAAAGAGAGAGAGGAGGGAGGAGGGAGAGAAATAGATGATGGAGAGAGGGAGGGAGGGAGAGAGTCATAGAGGAGAAATATAGATAGGGATTCAAACATTGATTTTGAATAATTAATATCAAATCAACTATAATGCTTATATTAAAATAAAAAAGCAGAATCAATGTACCATAATCATCATCAAATCATGTGAGATCATTATTAAACCGTAGGTTAATGGTCATATCCATAAAATATCATTATAAAACAATAGGTATAGGCATACTTCACTTAGGTCTTGGGTGTGCATGGGGTTAAGGGTATATTATAGGTTATGTGTAGGATTAGATGGAGCTAGGGGGGTCTAGGTGATGGTCTAGGTCTAGTTCATGGTCTAGGTCATGGTCAAGTTCATATAAATACTCGTATAAGTAATACATTAGAAGAAGAACAAAAACTTAAAACTCACCTTACAGGAGAGGCTAAATTTCTCTATTGCATGTATCCTTTATTCGTTGTGAGATATTCCTCGCCTTTATATGGACAAAGAGAGAGGGAGGTAGAACTAGGGGAAAAGAGAAGGAGGTAGGGAGGAAGAGAGAGAGAGAGAGAGAGAGAGGTAAAGAGAGAGTGAGAGTGAGACTAAAAACAAGGAGAGAGAGAGTGAGACTGAGTGTGAGAGGAAGGGGGGAGATAGAGGGAAGGGGGGATAGAGAGATATAAAGAG
>JZKD02S1678381.1:148306-165244 GCA_000966675.3 Picea glauca | reverse complement strand
GGGGGATAGACAAGGAGTGTTTGAGTGTGTGAGAGGGAGGGAGAGGGAGACAAAGAGAGTGGGTAGAGAGAGAGTGTTGGCACAGGGGTAGACACAGGGTTCAGGTCCAAGAGCACACCAACAAGCCCTAGCTACTGGCCCTTTAGGCAGCACCTGCGAAGCAGATGCAGTCTCACCCGAAGCAGCTATGAGGGGGTTGCAGGACAGAGATGTCTACAACCAGGGGAATATCAAGTGGTTCTTATTATAACAACAACATAACATGCATCTATCATTCAACTAGCTAGATCTATCCTTCACAGCTATAGATATGATCTAATACAATAATGCAGATAACAATATAGAAACATCAGAGCTCAAAGCATAAATCACACACAAAACAACAAATGTATGTGGTTCACCCTCTCTCTAGGGCTACATCCACAGAACTGTGCTTATGATATATTAAGATAAAGCTTACAGTTCTAATCTGCGCTCTTGGCCAGCAGATCCTCTCTCTCTATCTCTCTTTCTCTCTCCCTTCCTACACACCCAACTGCAAGACTTGATCTTTACACCTAGCTGAAGATCTTACAATACCAGAAGGCTCTCTCTCTCATCACTTCTCTCACCAATAATACAATATTTTCCCAATGAAAAATAATCGATAACAAGGCTCAACCATGGTACTACCCCGACCTAGGTCCTCTCGGCCTCTATTTATACATTACAATCCCTCACCGACAGCCTAAGGTCAAAACCTAGGTGTCAAAACCCTAATTACCAAACCCTAGGTGTCTACAACCCTAGGTCAACTTGACCCATTCTTTCCGGGCTTCGCCAACCTGTCTTTCCTTCTTCATCTCGCAGTGCTCCAAGGCATCTACTGCTGGATTTTTCGACTTCCTAAGTCATCCTCGGTCTATCTTCCTTATTGATCTATCATCCTCGATCTCCTCATCCAACAGCTTGCTTTTCCACACTTCCCTCCAAATTTTCTATTCTTTTTCTCACTTCGACCCAGTGACAGTCACTATGTCTCCCGTGAAGCTCTCTTTTTACCTTTTCTTCCTTGTTCTTCGCTTCCTTCCATAACCAAGGGCCAAAAGGCCCCCAACACTCACCTATGACTCATTCTGAGGCACTTGAGATCTGATCCTTTTGTTTTACTTTGACTTTCCACTACGTAGTGCAGCCCTTGCTTTCTGCTTTATGCCTCCTTTCCATCCTTGTGCAAACTGTCTTTTCTGTGTATGGTACCCAGTTTCAACTACACCTGGTACCTGGACCCTTATCTTCTTGATTCTACTAAGATTTGTGAGGCAACTGGTTGTCATAGTACAACTTCAGTCGACTCCCATTCACCAAGCCTTCCTTTCAGTCTCCTTTCAATGTATTCAGCTGCGCAGCTCCTCGTTCTGTAACATAGGAAATCTTATATGGTCTAAGCCAATGTGTTCTGAACTTCCCAGGGTGTTTGATAAACTTACTTTCATATACCAATACTAAATCACCTTGCCTAAATATCTTCTTCTTGATGTGTCTGTCATGATAGGCCTTTTTCGCGTTCCTTCTGAATTTGTTGATGGAAGCTTGCAATGAATCTGTCTTCTTCTAGTTCAACCAACTGTGCTAGCCTCTCATGAATAGTGCCAGTATCATCCATGTCTGTAAATGCAACAATTACTAAGCTTGGTACCAAGTACTCCATTGGGACAACAGCTTCAATAGCATAAAGCAACTTGAAAGGGGTCTGCATTGTTAATTTCTTGCAAGTGGTTCTATAAGCCCAGAGTATTGTTGGTACTCTTAAATTCCATTCATCCCTGTTCACACTGCAAATATTTGTCAATGATGTCTCCAAGATCTTGTTGAATGCTTCAACTGTTATATTTTCTTGTGGATGATACGGTGTACTCTTCTGATGGTGGACTACAAATTCTTCAGTCAAGGATTTAATTGTCTTATTGATGAAGTGTGTACCTTGATCACTCATAAGGACCTTAGGGCATCCAAACCTGGTTATTATGTCATCAAATATAAAATGTGCAGTTGTATCTGCACTACAGTCCTTGATTTCTCTTGCTTCAGCCCATCTAGTCAGGTATTCTATCGCAATGATAATATACCTTGCTCCTGTGCGCTTTCCTGGTGGGTTTATAGGTCCCACGAAGTCAATGGCCCATTTTTCAAATGCTTGTAGGGTCATCTGCGGTGCTAATGGAATCTCATCTCTTTGGGATGGTTTTCCAATGCATTGGCATGCATCGCATGCTCTGGTATATTCTTTAGCATCTTTGTGTAATGTAGGCCACCAAAGGCTAGCTCACAGAAACTTATGCGTAGTTTCTTTTCCTGCGTAATGTCCTCCTGCAATGCCTTCATGATCTTCTTCGAGGATCATAGGGCATTTTGCCTCTATCACACATCTTCTTAGGATCTCATCAGGTCCCATTTTATATAGCTGACCAGCTATCACTGAAAAATCTACAGCGCACACCACTAGTTGTTTCTTCTACGGAATTGTGTACTCGGTTGGAGTCATTCTTGCTGACAGGAACTAGACTATGTCTGCAAAGTGGTCATCAATATTTATAATGGAGAGAAGATGTGCATCCGGTAGTGTTTCCTCCAGACTGGTAGGTTCTTCACCATGCTCCAACCTCGACAGGTGGTCTGGGCCCTTATTCATTCTTCCTGGCTTAACTATGATCTCAAAATCATATTCTTGAAATAGGAGAAGCCATCTGCATGTTATCCCCCCCCAACACTGGCTTGTTGACTAGGTACTTCAACACAAAGTGATTAGTAAACATTTTAAAGTGTCCTCCCAACAAGAAGTGGTGGAATTTATACAATGCATACACCATGGCTAGTCCCTCTCTCTCTGTAGTAGTGTAATTGATTTCAGCTATGGATAGATTTCTGCTGGCAAATGCTAATGGATGATCAATGTCCCCTTCTCCAGGTTGTGCCAGTACTGCTCCTAATGCAATAGAAGATGCATCAACATGCACTTGAAATTCCTTGCTCCAGTTGGGAAAGACTAGAATAGGCGTAGTGACCATCTTTTGTTTCAATGTGTCGAAGCTCTGTTAGCATTAGTCTGTCCAACCAAACTGACAGTCTTTATTTAATTAATTATCCACTAGCGTAGTAATCTGAGCATATCCTTTGATAAATTTCCTGTAATAGCTAGTATGTCCTAGCACAATGCGCAATTGTTTAACTGATGTAGGTGGTGGTAAATCAACTATAATTGCAATTTAGGATAGATCCACCAACAATCCTTGCTTGCATACAATATGACCTAATAATACTCGAAATGGTGAGAATAAGATGCACTTCTTCAAATTCAAAGCAATTTGACACTACCTGCATTTATCTAGCATTAGCCTTAGACATTCAATATGATTTTTCAACAAACTAAAAACAGTCCAGTCATCAAAGTATGCTTCTAAAAACTTATGAAAAAATTATTTGAACGCTTCAACCACCACCCTAGAAAAGATGGTTGGGGAATTCTTTAGTCCAAATGGAATTACTATATATTGGTAGGATCCCCACTCTGTGGAAAATGTAGTCTTATGATGGTCCTCCTTGGCAATGTGGATCTGATGGTATCCTGAAAACCCATCTGTAAAAGAATATACTTCTTGGCCTCCCATGTTATCCAGCACTTTGTCTATGAAAGGTGTAGGGAAAGGATCATGTAGACAAGCATCATTCAACTTCCTGAGATCTATGAAAAGCCTGATCTCACCTTTCTTCTTATCTTGCACTACCATGGGGCTAATCCACTCCAACTCTTCGACAGGTTCAATAATCCCTGCTTCCAGCATTCTGTCGAGCTCAATCTTCACTTTTCCCTTATATTTTGGGTTCAATCTGTAGGGTCTTTGCTTGACTGGCTTCACATCTGGTTTCAAAGGTATTCTCATTTCTCCCATAATTCCTTTGATTCCCTTCATATCAGTGAACTTGGTCGGGATTAAGTCTCGATACTCGTGCAATAATTTTGTGATTTTGTCAGTGGTAGCAGCGTCCCAATAATCTCTGACATTGGCAAGCTTTGGTGTCTCCTCTATCCTGATATTGACTTTATTTATCTTTATCAGTTGTCCAATGAATGGCAATTCAACTCCTAGTCCTTCGACATCTCTCTAACCTTTTGTTTCTGTGATATTCACCTTCCTTGGATCATCGTCTTCGTCAGCATTAATGTTGTAGCAGGTCTGCAGTTTCTGGAGGGGCGCAGTCCATTCAGCCTCTTCTTGCTCCAAAGGGAGGCCAAATGCCTCCTTAAATACTTTATGTCTCACCATCTGTAGTGCTTGATCTACAAAAGGAAATTCACTGTCAAACAAAAAGGTGGTTATAAAATTATGGATCATACCTTCCCATTCTGAAGTGACAAGGCACAACTCTTCTTGAAGGTACCAGTTAATCGAGGTGGTATCCAGCGTATTGACAAATGTGTGTACCCATTGTTCTCTGGGAATGTCACTCCAAGACTCTTCGTAGCTTCGTACATGGTCCTTTGGGCAGCTTCGACCTGTGTATCGTGCTTCGCAGCTTCCTACTTGTGTTGAAAACCGTGCAGTCATCAAAGTTTGGCATTGTGTCCAGTCTATAATATTACTTTTATGTGTCCCCTGCCATCTTGCTGGTGTGTCTTTCATGGCCTCATCCATTTCCAATAGCCTCTGTTGTGTTGGTACACTTGTCTCAAATTCTGATAAGAAGTTTTCTAAGGGGTTCATCCCATCAAATGTGGGTAGATTACTCACTATTGTGCCAATCGAGCGAACTTCTCTGGTTAGCCTAACACATCTTCTTGTAGATACTTCGTACATATGGTTCTACCAGTTCTCCAGTGCTTCTTCTGAGTTGGATGAACATGTGTTGTCACTTCACCAACTCAAATTCTCATCAGTTGTAGGGTTGATATAATCCAATTGTCTGGCTATTAATTTGTAGATGTTTCCTAGTTCAAATGCATGGTCCTCTTCTCTGATAGGTTATGTGTATCGTGGACCCTCGTCTGGATCTAAAGGTGCAAAGACCCTAAGGCCAACTTTCTCAAATGTCATGTGTCTTTTCTTTAGATCAACAACAGTGGAATTGTCGAAGTCCCAATCAATTCCTAACAATGGAGGGTAAGGGCCGTTATCATCAACAATTTCAATTACCTCAAAATCTGCAAAGGTTCTTACTCCATCGATGTCCACGGGGGCATGCTCTAATCATCCAAATGGGCTAACATTTTGTTGATTAGCCATGCGAAGCCTGATAGGGGAATATATCATCTTGGGTTTTCCCATCAGTGCCCAAGTCTTCTTCATCATGACATTGACCTCTGACCCTAAGTCAAGGACTACATAGTCTATCTCATACTCTCCTATCTAAGCATTCAAGTGTAATTCTTTATTTTTCCTTCTCCTTTTTCCAATTTGGTGCACTGCTCTATTCAGTAAGGGGTCTATTTTTCCTACTTCATACTGCTTGATTAAATCTTGTAATTCTTGTATAGCACCTTTATCTTGAATCAACTTAACACAAGTGTACAAGAATTCCATGAGTTTGCTTATCTCTTTCCCTTCTGTTGGCGATGCAGACAGATCAAACACCTGAGGCATGCCATATTCTTTGATTTATGGTTGTCTCTTTGATGAAGATCCTTGATCTCCTTTGAACCCTTTTCTTGCCTCCTCAAATATCTGTCTTTATTTCTTAGCATCGAACATTGGGGTCTTTTCTGTAGCTTTCCTGACTCCATGGTCATTTTTAGTCTTTCCTTGGGTTGTTTTGTCTTCTCCTGTAGCAGCGCCTTCTCGAGTGATAACAATGGCTCTAGGGTCTACTCCATGAGGTTCATCATATATCAGTTTTACTTGTGGGTTCTATTGGGGTCCTCATCTTTCCTGAAGTTTAGCCAGCAGCACAGGGCATTCCTCTATGACATGCTTGAAGGAGTTACAGTAACTACAGGTTGTGCAAGGACTCTGACAATTCCTTGCTAAATGTCCTAGTTGCGCGTAGTTGTAACAAATTATTTGTCCTCGGCCTCAGCCCATACCTCCTCCTCGTCCTCATCCTCTATAGCCACCACGAGGAGTGAAATTTCCTCTCCCCGGAAAGTTGTATTGTGGAGTGTTTCCCTCTTGTTGTACTTCGCCTTGAATCTTGTATATGTCTCTCGACCTTTCATGCATGAGATCATAAGCTCTACAATCCTGATCATCATGCCCCACGGATTTATAGAATGTACAATACAAGTTTGTGGCTGTCTGGACATACTTCTGCTATAGTAGCACTCACCTGGGCGATGCCTATTTCTGCATACATCACACCAGGGTAGGTTAACTTGCTTTAAGGGGATCGGTGCCCCTGATGCCAAGTACTCATGAAATAAGGGACAGTGTTCCTTATCATGGCCTTCAGATATGCATCTTACACACCATATATCTTCCCTTTTGTCTTTTCCCTTATCTTTCTTCATATCCTCGACCTATAAAGACAAACTAGTTAGTTGGATCACGATCTAGCTAATCCCTGAGCTAGATTCTCCCATCGTTGTTGATTCAAGATTCATGGTGATCTCCAAAGATTCTACCTGAGATGAAATCTTTTGTTGCATCAGAGGGATTCTTATGTGTGGTAACAACATAGTGATGAACCATTCTTTGTTATGTTCGTCGGGGATCTGGAAAGTTAATCGGCCTGTCAGGGTATTGAATCTTTGGTCGAACCCCCAAATAGGTTCTGCTAGATTTTGTTTAATCTCTTTTAGTTCTGTAATACATTGTGACTCTGACTTAGGTTTCTTAAAATCTGTAATCAACACATTCTTTATCTCATTCAAGGGCTTAGGTTGTTCCAGTCCTTGGACAAGTTTCATGTACCAACGCAGTGCGCGGTCCCTTAGCGTAGTAATGAACTGGGTTCTCTTGATGGATTCATCCGTGATACTTTTAATATTCCATACATGCTCACACAGAAACCAATGTTGATTTTGATCTTCAGATCCATCTCCTCTAAATATAGGGAGTCTCATTTCATCTTCCATAAAGCTGACTAGGGTTCTTGTCTAAGTAGATGTTGAGCTACTAGTAACAATACTCTGAAGACTCTAGTGGTTCTGACTATTCAGACTGCTAAGTATTGTTGGGACAACAGGAGGATTAACGTTACATACTCTCATAGTTCATGCAGTTCCTGAGGTTTCTGGCTTGCTTTGGCACAGTTCTTTAGCTTCCCCTTCTTTTGTTCTGGTGGGATCTGGATGCTCTTCGTCGGTTAGATCTACCTCTTCTCCACTATAGAAACCTTCTTCTCTGTATTTTTTCTTAAACAATTTCTCAAGGTGAACTCCTCATAATACTTTCCCACTGCGCATATGTCCTGCTTTTGTGTCATTGTCGCTGTCCGAGATCTTGAACATAAGCCTTTTTAGTTCCGATCAATGTACTGTATCTTCAAGATGTGCTTGTCATGCAAGAGAATCTTGATTCTTAGCTTCAGGAAGTGCAAACATTTTCCTCTGGGTCCTTTGAAAAAGTATATCTTGGCTTGGCTATACGATTTTTTTCTGTCAACAACAAACTCGGTGATATACCCTCCAATGGTACTATCAAACCAGTGATCTACTGCTCTGGATACAGTGTTGTGGACTCTCTTAACCTTCTGGATCAATGTTGGTGTCCAAACCACATGAGGTCTAGATCTGATTTCAAATTGTGTGTCAGCTAACCTAGCCAACCAATCCTATATCTCCTGATGGATTCCTCCAAAGAAGATCTCGTGAATGTCGGTGAAGATGTATCTTTGTAGACAATATTCAATGCTTATTTTAGGTTTCTTGTTCTGGGCTTCAGCGAAGTCCTTCTCTTGATCCTCTATCCACTTTTGAATCTCTATCTTTGACGAGAACCACCTTGACATTCCCTTAAAAATATTCTTGTCTTGACAATAGAACCATTTGTTGGCACGGGGGCAGACCCAGGGTTCAGCTCCAAGAGCGTACCAACAAGCCCTAGCTACTAGCCCTTTCGGCAGCACCTGCGAAGCAGATGCAGTCTCACCCGAAGCAGCTATGAGGGGGTTGTAGGACATAGATGTCTACAACTAGGGGAATATCAAGTGGTTCTTATTATAACAACAACATAACATGCATCTATCATTCAACTAGCTAGATCTATCCTTCATAGCTATAGATCTTATCTAATACAATAATGCAGATAATAATATAACAACATCAAAGCTCAAAGCATCAATCACACACACAACAACAGATGTACGTGGTTCACCCTCTCTCTAGGGCTATGTCCACAGAAATATGCGTATGATATATTAATATAAAGCTTACAGTTCTGATCTACGCTCTTGGCCAGAAGATCCTCTCTCTGTCTCTCCTTCTCTCTCCCTTCCTCCACACCCAACTGCAAGACTTGATCTTCACACCCAGCTGAAGATCTTACAATACCAAAAGGCTCTCTCTCTCAGCACATCTCTCACCCATAATACAATATTCTCCCAATGAACAATAATCGATAACAAGGCTCAACCACGGTACCGCCCTGACCTAGGTCCTCTCGACCTCTATTTATACATTACAATCTCTCACTGACAGCCTCAGGTCGAAACCTAGGTGTCAAAAACTTAATTACCAAAACCCTAGGTGTCTACAACCCTAGTTCAACTTGACCCATTATTTCTAGGCTTCGCCAGCCTATCTTTCCTTCTTCATCTCGCAGTGCTCCAAGGCATCTAATGCTAGCTTTTTCCACTTCTTGAGTCATCCTCGGTCCATATTCCTTATTGATCTGTCATCCTCAATCTCCTCATCCAACGAATTTCTTTTCCACACTTTTCTCCATCTTTTCTGTTATTTTTCTCAGTTCGACCATGTGACGGTCACTGTGTCTCCCACAAAGCTCATTTTTTACCTTTTCTTCCTCGTTCTTTGCTTCCTTCAATAACCAATGGCCAACAAGCCCCCAACACTCACATTTGACTCATCCCGAGGCACTTGAGATATGATCCTCTTGTTTTACTTCGAATTTCGACTACACAGTGAAGCCCTTGCTTTCTTTTTTATGCCTCCTTCCCATCCTTGTGCAAACTGTCTTTTCTGTGTTTGGTACCCAGTTTCAACTGCACCTAGTACCTAGACCCTTGTCTTCTTGATTCTACTGAGAAATGTGAGGCAGTTGGTTGTCATAGTACAACTTCAGCCGACTCCCATTCACCAAGCCTTCCTTCGAGTCTCCTTTCAATGTCTTCAGCTGCGCAAATCCTCCTTCTGTAACATAGGCAATCTCATATGGTCCGAGCCAATGTGTTCTGAACTTCCTAGGGTGTTTGATAAACTTACTGTCATATACCAATACTAAATCACCTTGCCCAAATATCTTCTTCTTGATGTGTCTGTCATGATAGGCTTTTTCTCGTTCCTTCTGAATTTGTTGATGGAACCCTGCAATGAATCTGTCTTCTTCTAGTTCAACCAACTGTGCTAGCCTCTCATGAATAGAGCCAGTATCATCCAAGTCTATAAATGCAGCAATTCGTAAGCTTGGTACCAAGTACTCCATTGGGACAACAACTTCAAGACCATAAACCAACTTGAAAGGGGTTTGTATTGTTAATTTCTTGCAAGTGGTTCTATAAGCCCAGAGTACTGCTGGTACTCTTAAATCCCAGTCATCCCTATTCACACTGCAAATCTTTGTCAATGTTGTCTCCAAGATCTTGTTGAATGCTTCAACCATTTCGTTTTCTTGTGGATGATAAGGTGTAGTCTTCTGATGGTGGAATGCAAATTCTTCAGTCAAGGCTTCAACTGTCTTATTGATGAAGTGTGTACCTTGATCACTCATAAGGACCTTAGGGCATAAAAACCTGGTTATTATGTCATCAAATATAAAATGTACAGCTGTAGCTGCACTACATTCCTTGACTGCTCTTGCTTCGGCCCATCTAGTCACGTATTATGTCGCAGTGATAATATACTTTGCTCCTATGCGCTTTCCTGGTGGGTTTATAGGTCCCACGAAGTCAATGGCCCATTTTTCAAATGCTTGTAGGGTTATCTACGGTGCTAATGGCATCTCATCACTTCAGAATGGTTTTCCAACTCACTGGCATACATCGTATGCTCTAGTATATTCTTTAGCATCTATGTGTAACGTAGGCCACCAAAGGCCAGCTCGCATAACCTTCTGCGCAGTTTCTTTTCTTGCGTAATGTCCTCCTGCAATGCCTTCATGAGCTTCTTCAAGGATCACAAGGCATTCTTCCTCCATCACACATCTTCTTAGGATCTCATCAGGTCCCATTTTATATAGTTGATCAACTACCAATGAAAACTCTACAGCGCGCACCACTAGTTGTTTTTTCTGCGGAATTGTGTACTAGGTTGGAGCCATTCCTATTGACAGGAACTAGACTATGTCTGTGAAGTGGTCATCAATATTTCTAATGGTGAGTAGTTGTGCATCCGGTAGTGTATCCTCCAGACTGGTAGGTTCTTCGCCATGCTCCAACCTCGACAAGTGGTCTAGGCCCTTATTCATTCTTCCTGGCTTAACTATGATCTCAAAATCATATTCTTGAAATAAGAGAATCCATCTGTATATTCTCCCCCCCAACACTGCCTTGTTGACTAGTTACTTCAATGCGGAGTGTTCATTAAACATTTTAAAGTGTCCTCCCAACAAGTAGTGGCGGAATTTCTGTAATGCATACACCATGGCTAGTCCCTCTCTCTCTGTAGTAGTGTAATTGATTTCAGCTGTGGATAGCTTTCTGCTGGAAAATGCTAATGGATAATCAATGTCCCCTTCTCTAGGTTGTGCCAGCACTACTCCTAATGCAATAGAATATGCATCAACATGGACATGAAATTCCTTGCTCCAATTGGGAAAGACTAGAATAGGCACAGTGACCATCTTTTGTTTCAGTGTGTCGAAGTTCTACTGGCATTCGTCTGTCCAACCAAACTGACAGTCTTTCTTTAAAAAATTCTTCATTGGCGCAGTAATCTGAGCATATCCTTTGATAAATTTCCTGTAATATCCAGTATGTCCTAGCGCAGTGCACAGTTGTTTGACTAATGTAGGTGGTGGTAAATCAACTATAATTGCAATTTTGGAATGATCCACCAACATTCCTTTCTTGCATACAATATGACCTAATAATACTCCAAATGGTGACAAGAAGATGCACTTCTTCAAATTCAAATCAATTTGACACTGCCTTCATTTATCCAACATTAGCCTTAGACCTTCAATATGATTTTTCAACAAACTAAAAACAATCCAGTCATCAAAGTATGCTTCTAAAAACTTATGCAAAAATTCTTTGAATGCTTCAACCACCACCCTGGAAAAGATGGTTGGGGCATTCTTCAGTCAAAATGGAATTACTGTATATTGGTAGGATCCCCACTCTGTGGCAAACGTAGTATTATGACGGTCCTCCTTGGCGATGCGGATATGATGGTATCCTGAAAACCCATCTGTAAAAGAATATACTTCTTGGCCTCCCACGTTATCCAACACTTTGTCTGTGAAAGGTGTAGCGAAAGGATCATGTAGATAAGCATCATTCAGCTTCCTGAGATCTACTCAAATCCTGATCTCACCTGTTGTCTTATATTGCACTACCATGGGGCTAATCCACTCCAACTCTTCGACAGGTTCAATAATCCCTGCTTCCAACATTCTGTCGAGCTCAATATTCACTTTTTCCTTATATTTCGGGTTCAATCTGTAGGGTCTTTGCTTGACTGGATTCACATAGGGTTTCAAAGGTATTCTCATTTCTCCCATAGGTCCTTTGATTCCCTTCATATCAATGAACTTGGTCGGGAACAAGTCCTAATAGTCATGCAATAATTCTGTGATTTTGTCAGTGGTAGCAGCATCCCAGTAATCTCCGACATATGCAAGATTTTGTGTCTCCTCTGTCCCGATATTGACTTTCTTTATATTTATTGGATGTCTAATGAATGGCAGTTCAACTCCTGGTCCTTCCACATCTCTCTGGCCTTATGTTTCTGCGATATTCACCTTCCTTGGATCATTGTCTTCATCGGCATTAATGTTGTAGCAGGTCTGCAGTTTCTGGAGGGGCGCAGTCCATTCATCCTCTTCTTGCTCCAAAGGGAAGCCAGATGCCTCCTTAAATACTTTTTGTCTCACCATCTATAGTGCTTGATCTACAGAAGGAAATTCATTGTCAAACAAAAAGGTGGTTATAAAATTCTGGATCATACCTTCCCATTCTGAAGTGACAAGGCACATCTCTTCTTGAAGGTACCAGTTAATCAGGGTGGTATCCAATGTATTAATGAATCTGTGTACCCATTTTTCTCTAGGAATGTCACTCCAAGCCTCTTCACAACTTTGTACATGGTCCTTTGGGCAGCTTCGACCTATGTACCATGCTTCACAGCTTCCTACTTGTGCTGAAAACCACGTTGTCATCAAAGTTTGGCATTGTGTCCAGTCTGTAATATTTATTTTATGTGTCCCCCACCATCTTGTTGGTGTGGATTTCATGGCCTCGTCCATTGCCAACAACCTTTGTTGTGTTGGTACACTTTTCTCAATTTTTGATAAGAATTTTTCTAAGGGGTTCAACCCATCAAATGTGGGTAGATTACTCACTATTGTGCCAATCCAGTGAACTTCTCTGGTTATCCTAGCACATCTTCTTATAGATACTTCATACATCTGATTCTGCTAGTTCTTCAATGCTTCTTCTGAGACAGATGATTATGTGTTGTCACTTCACCAACTCAGATTCCCATCAGCTATAGGGTTGATATAATCCTTTTGTCTGGCTGTTAATTTGTAGATGTTTCCCAGTTCAAATGTGTGGTCCTCTTCTCTGATAGGTTTTGTGTATCATGGACCCTCGTCTGGATCTAAAGGTGCAACAAATCTAAGGCCATCTTTCTCAAATGTCACGTTTCTTTTCTTTAGATAAAAAACAGTGGAATTTTCGAAGGCCCAATCAATTCCTAACAATGCAGGGTAAGGGAAACTATCATTAACAATTTCAATTACCTAAAAATCTACAAATATTCTTACTCCATTTATGTCCACTGGGACATGCTCTAATCGTCCAAATGGGCTGACAGCTTGTTGATTAGCCATGCAAATCCTGATAGGGGAATATATCATCTTGGGTTTTCCCATCAGTGCCCAAGTCTTGTTCGTCATGACATTGACCTCTGACCCTAAGTCGAGGACTACATAGTATATCTCATGCTCTCCTATCTAAGAATTCTAGTGTAATTCTTTATTTTTCCTTCTCCTTTTTCCAATTTTGTGCACTGCTCTATTGAGTATGGGGTCTATTTTTCCTAGTTCATACTGCTTGATTAAATCTTGTAATTCTTGTATAGCGCCTTTATCTTGAATCAACTTAACACAAGTGTACAAGAATTCCATGAGTTTGCTTACATCTCTCCCTTCTGTTGGCGATGCAGATGGATCAAACGCCTGAGGCATGCCATATTCTTTGATTTCTGGTTGTCTCTTTGATGAAGATCCTTGATCTTCTTTGAACTCTTTTATTGCCTCCTCGAATATCTGTCTTTCTTTCTTAGCATCGAACGTTGGGGTCTTTTCTGTAGCTTTCTTAACTCCGTGGTCATTTTCAGTCTTTCCTTGGGTTGCTCTATCTTCTCCTGTAGCAGGGCCTCCTCAAGTGATAACAACGACTCTAGGGTCTGCTCTGTGAGGTTCATCATATATTAGTTGTACTTGTGGGTTATGTTGGGGTCCTCATTTTTCCTGAAGTTTAGCCAGTAGCACAGGGCATTCCTCTATGACATGCTCGAAGGAGTTACAGTAACTACAGGTTGTGTAGGGATTCTGACAATCCCTTGCTAAATGTCCTAGTTGTGCGCAGTTGTAATAGATTATTTTTCCCCAACCTCGGCCCATACCTCCTCCTCGTCCTCATACTCTGTAGCCACCATGAGGAGTGAAATTTCCTCTCCCCGGAAAGTTGTACTGTGGAGTGTTTCCCTCTTGTTTTACTTCGCCTTGAATCTTGTATATGTCTCTTGACCTTTCATGCATGAGATCATAAGCTCTACAATCCCAATCATCATGCCCCACAAATTTACAGACTGTATAATACAATTTTGTGGGTGTCTGGACATACTTCTGCATGTAGTAGCACTCACCTGGGCGATGCTTATTTCTGCATACATCGCACCAGGGTAGGTTAACTTGCTTTAAGGGGCTCGGTGCCCCTGAAGCCAAGTACTCATTAAATAAGGGACAATGTTCCTTATCATGGCCTTCAGATCTTCATCTTACACACCAGATATATTCCCTTTTGTCTTTTCCCTTATCTTTCTTCATATCCTCGACCTGTAAAGACAAACTAGTTAGCTGGCTCATGATCTGGCTAATGCCTGAGCTAGATTCTCCCATCGGTGCTCATTCAAGCTTCATGGTGATCTCCAAAGATTATGTTTGAGATGCAATCTTCCGCTGCATCAGAGGGATTCTTATGTGTGGTAAGAACGCAGTGATGAAACATTCTTTGTTCTATTCGTCGGGGATCTGGAAAGTTAATCGGCCTGTCAGGGTCTTGAATCTTTGGTCAAACTCCCAAACAGGTTCTGCTACCTTTTGTTTAATCTCTTTTAGTTCTGTAATACATTGTGACTACAACTTAGGTTTCTTAAACTCAACAATCAGTGCATTCTTGATCTCATTCAGGGGCTTAGGTTGTGCCAGTCCTTGGACAAGTTTCATGTACCAGCTCAGTGCGTGGTCCCTTAGCGTAGTGCTGAACTGGGTTCTCTTGATGGCTTCATCGATGATACTAATATTCCATATGGCCTCACACAGAAACCAATGTTGATCTGGATATTCAGATCCATCTCCTCTAAAGATAGGGAGTCTCATTTCATATGCCATAAAGATGACTAAGGTTTGAGTCGATGTTGAGCTACTAGTAACAATACTCTCAAGACTCTGGTGGTTCTGACTATTCTGACTGCTAAGTATTGTTGGGACTACAGGAGGATTAACGTTACTTACTCCAGTCTTTCGCGCAGTTCCTGAGGTTTTTGGCTCACTTTGGCATAGTTCTTCAGCTTCCCCTTCTTCTATTCTAGTGGGCTCTGGATGCTCTTCCTCGGTTAGATCTACCTCTTCTCCACTATAGAAAACTTCTTCTCCGTAGTTTTTCTTAAACAAGTTCTCAAGGTGAACTCCTCGGAATACTTTCCCACTACATGTATGTCCTGCTTATGTGTCGTTGTCGATATCTGAGATCTTGAACATTATCTTTTTCATGTCCGATCAATCTACTGTATCTTCAAGATGTGGTTTTCATTCAAGAGCATATTGATTCTTAGCTTCAGGAAGTGCAAAAATTTTCCTCTGGGTCCTTTGAAAAAGTATCTCTCGGCTTGGCTATACGATTTTGTTCTATCAACAACAAACTTGGTGATATACCCTCTGATGGTACTATCAAACCAGTGATCTACTGCTCTAGATACAGCGTTGTCGACTCTCTTGACCTTCTGGATCAATGTTGGTGTCCAAACCAAAGGAGTTCTAGATCTAATTTCAAATTGTGTGTTAGCTAACCTAGCCAACCACTCATGTAGCTCCTGATGGATTCCTCCAAAGAATATCTCGTGAATGTCGGTGAATATGTATCTTTGTAGCCAATCTTCAGTGCTTATTTTAGGGTTCTTGTTCTGGGCTTCAGCGAAGTCCTTCTCTTGATCCTCTATCCACTTCTGAATCTATGTATTCGACGGGAACCACCTTGACATTCCCTTAAAAAGATTCCTATCCCAACAACAGAACCATTTGTTGGCATAGGGGCAGACCTAGGGTTCAACTCCAAGAGTGCACCAACAAGCCCTAGCTACTGGCCCTTTCGATAGCACCTGCGAAGCAGATGCAGTCTCACCCGAAGAAACTATGAGGGGGTTGCAAGACAGAGATGTCTACAACCAGGGGAATATCAAGTGGTTCTTATTATAACAACAACATAACATGCATCTATCATTCAGCTATCTAGATCTATCCTTCACAACTATAGATCTGATCTAATGCAATAATGCAAATAACAATATAACAGCATCAAAGCTCAAAGCATCAATCACACACACAACAACAGATGTATGTGGTTCACCCTCTCTCTTGGGCTATGTCCATAGAACTGTGCTTATGATATATTAAGATAAAGCTTACAGTTCTGATCTGTGCTCTTGGCCAGCATATCCTCTCTCTCTGTCTCTCTTTCTCTCTCCCTTCCTGCACACCCAGATGTAGGACTTGATATTCACACCCAGCTGAAGATCTTACAATACCAGAAGGCTCTCTCTCTAAGCACTTCTCTCACCCATAATACAATATTCTCCCAATGAACAATAATCGATAACAAGGCTCAACCATGGTACCGCCCCAACCTAGGTCCTCTTGACCTCTATTTATACATTACAATCCCTCACCGACAGCCTCAGGTTGAAACCTAGGTGTCAAAACCCTAATTACCAAAACCCTAGGTGTTTACAACCCTAGGTCAACTTGACCCATTCTTTCCGGGATTCGCCAGCCTATCTTTCCTTCTTCATCTCGCAGTGCTCCATGGCATCTAATGCTGGCTTTTTCCACTTCCTGAGTCATCCTCGGTCCATCTTTCTTTTTGATCTGTCATCCTCAATCTCCTCATCCAATGACTTTCTTGTCCGCACTTCGCTCCATCTTTTCTGTTCTTTTTCTCACTTGTACCCAGTGATAGTCACTGTGTCTCCCGCAAATCTCGCTTTTTACCTTTTCTTCCTCATTCTTCGCTTCCTTCCATAACCAAGGGCCAACAGAGAGTTAGAGGAAGAGGGGGAGATAAAGTGGGGAGGGTTAGATGTATGAGAGAGAGAGTGGAGAGATAGTGAGAGGGAGGGGGAGA
>JZKD02S1678381.1:135370-146561 GCA_000966675.3 Picea glauca | reverse complement strand
AAAGAATACAAAGTCTGATAAAAAACTCTCATGAATCTCTAATGGCAGAAATGCTAATTACAATAGGCCCTCAGGCTTACAAATGAGCAACTAAACTGCTCCTCCAACTCTCTCTCCTCTCTTGGATCATGAATCCAACCCTTTTCTCATAAAATTCCCTATAATTTATAGTGAATAATATCTATATATCCTAAGGAGTTCGAAACCAAGGCGTTACATAGGATCCTCCTCCATTTAGGAATCTTGTTACAAAAGATTCCAACAAAAGCCTAACACATTCCTATTTTTTTGGGATTTTGTCTATGATGATAAATGCCTTTTGAAATAGGTCATCCTGATTGATATGGAGATGGAATCAATGTCCCTCATGTCCAACAAACTCCTAGGAGACCATTTGAACCTTCCTTGACATGTGGAAACCTCCAAACAAGGTGAATATCCAACAACTATGCAAAACAGAGAGTTTGCATCGCCAGTTTGTAGTGCACTAGTGTTTTAATTATATCTCTCAAATTACAAACTAGGTCAAGCTGAAATTTGGATAACAAGTCAATGAAATTATCATTATCCTCCACAAAAAAATTTAGAAAAACCCACATCACCATTTTGTATTTATGATTAAATCTGTAGATGCATCTGCTACAGAAAATGAGTTCACAACGCCTCTGTCAGGGAGTTCACAATGCTAAGAGAAAACAAGAGGCCATAATCCTTTCTTGACCTCCAAACAAGACACAAAATATCATGGAGTACCTAATGGTCCTAAAGATGTTGTGGATGTTGATAAGTCTGAATGCGAGTACCTGCAACCTATCCAAGCTACAACATTCCTCCTTAACTAGTTCACAACGTCAGTTTGTAGCGCCAACTCAAATATAGATTGCACACTTCGAGGAGGTTGTTAGTTGATGGTATGACATAATCCCTGGAGAAATGGTTAAATTGTAGGCTCTGAAAACCATCAATCCTCCTTGACATGATCAATCTTATGTGTTAACAAGCGAGATTCAAAAGGTGTATGTTAACTTGGTTGGCTCGAATTTAGGTTCGGGATGACAAACCTAGTGGTTTAGTCTGCAAATTCATAAAAACCTCCATTTTTGTGAATACCCCTCTATATCTTTGTCTTTGACGTTATTTTTATATAGGATAAACAATTTAGTTATTGACAAAATTATAGACATAGATCGAGACAACTATGCAGATTTCAAATATATAATTGTTTTTTTAAATTATTATTTTTTACTATTTTTAATCTATTTTTGTCTTCACATATATCAAAATCCTAGAATACATGCCTCTCTTATTTATGCTATAACTTTTTCTTGGCTTAACTATTTCTCAAATGAGTTATATGTGGTAGTAGAGGAGACCGATACCTATGATCTAAAAAAAATAAAAATGTTTTGATCATGTTAAGACCCTTTAATCCTGCACGAACAAAAGACGTTGTAATTTAAGGAATATGTTGACTTTGATAATTTTAAAAAATATGAAATTAATATTCAAATTTTCCAAAAACTACACGGCACAAGAAAAATGGCTTCTCTACAAGTATACAAGTTTTTGGAACGAAATTTCATCATTAAGACACCCAACACCTGCACGAACGAAAACATTTATCTTATATTTTGTTGGAAATATAAGATACCATTGTTAGAAAAAAAACAAATTTGACCTAGTTATTCACAATTTCTATGAATAAAAGTTTATATTCGTAAAGATAATTCAATTTCCTATGTTTCATATTCTTACACCATATTCAAATTCATTGTAAAAGTACCTTGAATAATCCCTCCAAGTTAACATATTGTTGTTTTTCCAGGTTTGCATTGCCACTAACGCGTCATGAGAGAGCATCATCAGCTTGCACTCACCCGTACTCAAGGCACTTTATGAGAAAAAAAAAATCATATTCAACCCTCTTGGTGTCACAAAGGTGACATATTCTTTCATGGAATAGTGTTTTGGGGATTTCCCAACTCCCAATCTCACTATGCAACTCATAAGAATTAGTTTTTATTTTAGCAATATTGATTCTCTTCTTTAAGCTAGTCAAAACAGAAAGTTACTTTTGATCTTCAAGATTAGGGTTAAACACCTTATAATATCTTGATTTTATTTTATCCTCTAATTTTTATCACACCATAGGTTCTCCTTAAATTTGGTTTGTACAACATTTTTAATATGAATAACTTCTTATTTTATTCCCCAATGATTTAGCTAAGACTTCATTATGCCTTACCCACTTGAGTTGTTGGTGATTTTGGATAGAGTCTGAAGCAATTTTTGGGAGCCTCTTGTCATCCATGTTTTTTATCTTGTTCTTGTACATTAAGTACCTAATCATATTCATTCTCTCAATGGAGGAAATACTCGCTTCTATGAAGAGGATATGATAGAGTGTATTGCCTTTAATTTTGAGATTAAAAGTTATAAAATTCTATTGGATCTACTCTATCTTTCTCTAGAGATATTTCATCCCCAAAATTCACATTCATATAAGATAACAAGAGTGGAAAGAGTCTCAAATAGGAGCTTTTTCTTATCTAGTAGCCAAAGGGTTTCTAATTTACAATTATTTTCAAGCCCATAATAAGATTTCCACCCTCCATTTATCATTTTATCAATGTTGTAGTTCCAATTGAGCTTGTGATGAATATCAATTCCAAGATACTTGTACGAATACAATTTCTCCAATATATTGATGTCAACCTTTGTTTTGTCAGTGTTCACACTCATACCTATACTAGAGAAAAAAACCTTGAAAATTATAATAATATAATGAATATGTGTTATACATTGTATCTGTGTTCCATATATTTGTGAATAGAGTTGAAAGTTGAATATAAAATTATTTGTCACATTTATTGGAAATATATTTAAATTTGATTACCTATATGCATAGTTTTTACTTGTCATCAAATGTATTTGTAATTATTATTTTTCCTTTACATCTGTGAAATAAAGAAATGAAACTGAAAGCATTTCTTAATTTTTCCACAACATTTTCAAAGAGAAGTATTTAGATATGACCAAAGCAAAATAAAAAACTTCCATGTGAGGCGTCGTGCCAACTTCCTTATAATTGTAACCATGGAAAAGGACCATCTAATACATGCCAACATCCACAAATAATCTACTCACACAAATCTACAGGCCTTACCCAACCTATAGAAGGATGTGATATCTGCAAACATGAAACCCTCAACGGCTCATATAAAGCGTTGAACCTAAATCGATTAATTGTGTTCCCATACACAAATCCAAATATATTTTGCCTACTTTAAGCGATACGTACTATTTGTCACGTAAACGAAATGGAAATGCAGGAGTTTAAATAAATGTCTTTTCCCATCAAGTAAGTTTTGGTTGCCATTGTATAGATTATTTATGATGTTTTTTTTTTAAACTTATTTTTACATGAAGTTTTATATTTATTTTTCCTTTTAAGTTTTGTCATGAAATTAGCATAAAACCAATAATGCTAAATTTTATAAAAATGCATACCATCTTAAAAAAAATAGTGAATCAATTTTGTCAAGTAATGAACAATTTAAATTGGATATTATAAAGTCATTAAACTTCCAAAGAGTTAATAAAGGAAAACTAATCTTGTGGTTTTAGAGGCTTCTTTTTGTACAAAGGAAAACAAATTAGGTGAGATCTTTTGGGAAAAAAGAAGAGAGAAATTAAGTTCATTGATATAACACAATCACAATCTCCAAGATCTTCTTAGAGTCACAATTTCCAATCAAACAACAAAAGTATGACAATGTGCACTTCAAAATCAACTGCAATTGAAATTTTATACCAAATATCTCTGAGCCTTGCCTATTTCATTTTGAAAATGAATTTGTGTAGTTAGATCGATAGTAAATTCTCGAATCTCGATATTTTCTTCTTAGAATTCAATTTTTAGCACGTAAAATTGCAAATGCAATGAAGATAGGTTTTTTCTAACATGTCCAAAGACCCACTCTGAATACAGACTCAATCTATGTGATGGGAATGGGATTTATAACCCCTGGCCGGGTGGACCTATTTTCCATCTAAAAGAAGAAGAACAAGGGCATCTGGCTTTCTCCAATAGATCAATGTCATCTTCTCGTAGATATATACACAAGGAATCTATATGATATATGCAATATATCCACTTCTAATTTCGATCCAAGAGAATATTGTTATAACGGTATACATAGATTTGTACATAAACGTATTTTGATCCATTAAATTAGGTTTTCAAGGAGCTGAAGAGGTTGTGAAATGCTTCGACAACCATTCAAGCATGTTTCTTGCTCAATATTTACGTCATTCAATTTCATATGAGATTGGCACTCAAATAGTCACCACAAACCCAACAAATCAATCTCATCAACCCACAGATATATGCATGAGGAATCTATATAGTATCTATCTGCGAGAAATGTACTTCTAAATTTTGATCGAAGTGAATATTGTTATAATTGTACACATAGATATGTAGATAAACGCATTATGAACCATTAAATTAGTCTTTCAAGGAGATGAAGGGGTTGTGAAACACACTAGGAGCCATTCAAAAACTTTTCTTACTCAAGATTTACATCATTCAATTTCATATCAGCATGACCTTCAAATAGACACCACAAGCATGGAATCATGGGATGGAGACGGGATTTTTCCAGCACACCCAAATACCCACACTTGTCCATGAAAATCAATGTTCTAATTCTTGAAATTAGTGTGTGGTCACTTATATTGGAGTCTCAACACAGGAATCATGATTGAATTGTGTGTTATTAGCTTTCTAATTAGCATTGATCAGTTACCAATCCAATTTGGAATTGTGTGAGTCATATATATATATATATATATATATATATATATATATATATATATATGAGTAAATTTTCAATTGGTTAGTAAATTTGACGATTTTAAAAATTAAGTGGACATCAATAATGACGTGCATGTTTTAAAATTGTTTCAGGGGATTCTAAGCCAAGCCCTCCCTTAAAATATAACCATAATTTTTCTACAAAGGAGGAATTTTAATCAAATGCAAAGGTTAATTGGCGCAAATTCTCCCTCGATACCGATTCGGCCTGCGAGGAATTCTCTTCATCACTAAAACTTGTAAAGGAGAAGGTGGCAATGTGGGTGGGGGAGAGGTTTCGGAACAAAGACAAAAAGATTGTCCTGATACTCATTCAACGTCCTGTGAGCAATTATCTTCATCACTAAAATTGTAAAGGAGAAGGTGGTAGCCTGGGTGGTGGAGAGGTTTAGGAACAAAGACACAAAGATTGTCGAGATTGAAAAATATTTGAAGGACCCAGTCCAAGAAAATGACCAATTAATTTACAATGAGGAGGGTTTAAATAACCTCAAGCATCTAGAATATTTGTGGAATATTTACAATCTAAGTTATTGCTGAAAAATGAATTGAATTGGCACATGAAAACTAGAAACACTTGGCTTGAAGTTGGAGACCATAACTGATCTAGGAGGATCTCCGCACAAGGAATTATTACTTTGCACACCATGGAGAAGAGAATTAAAATGTTGATTGATGATAAGTGACAAAGAATGATTAATTCTCATGAATGATTAAAAAAAATGTTAAATACTTTAAATGAGTGTGAGAATATCATGTATTATTCATTCAAATTGGAAAAATGAGTAATACTTGAAGAGAGAGGAATTACTCATGTATTTTTCATTTAATTTGTAAAAACGGAAAATAGTTTTGTGTGAGAATCCACCTCAAAACTAGTTTTTCTATTCTCAACAAGAGGATGAGAGTCCCATAGGTTGTTTTGGGATTCTTTCTCATTTTATCACAAGTGGTTTCCTAGTCTCAAGGGGAAGTTAAGGGTCTCATAGGTTGGTTAAGATGATTTCTCATTTTTTTCCTTGAGTTGTTATTAGATCCTAAATTTGTGGATATTATCTCCTTGAATTATGGAGAGAGGGAAACTATAAAAATTCCTTATGTAATCATTGTGGAGGAGGCCCCCCTTTAGGCCCTTTGGAGATAGAGAGCCTTGCATTGTGAGGAATGTAGTCCTTCTGGTGTCTGAATAAATGTCACTTATGTGAGAGCCTTAAGTTCTCTTTGTGTAAAAGAAGGCTTCTCTAGGTTTTCAGCCCTATATGGAGCATGTGCCACATTTTGTGAGAAGGTTTTATCCCTTTCTAAAGGAAGGATAATAAAACAATTTGTATTCCAAGTGGATCTAGAGATGTAGCCAGAAAAGTCTGGTGAACTATGTTAACACATGGGTGTCAATTTATATGTGTGAGTTTTGTTTACATTCTCGCTTTAGATTTAATTACACATATGCACATAATTACGACAATTTTATCATGTTTATATGCAATTATTAATGATTATTTCTTCATGTTCACATGCAATTAAGCGTTAGTAAAAGTTCCTCGTCGTAGATTTTTGTTGAGAAAGTTCTCACAGAAATTCCCTGTTCAAGAACACAAAATTCTTCCAAAATTTTTCTAACCATAGGAAGAGAATTAACATCATATGGGAGATGACCAACATTGAAGGTAATAAGGTGAGAGGTTTCAAGGAGTTGGAAGATCTAGGAATACAACATTTCAAGGACATCTTTGAGGAACCTATTGATGCAAACATTGGTGAAATATTGAGGGTTTCTTCACTATTTCCTAGGATGGTAAATGAAGAGGATAATAAGAGGATGTTAGGTCTATCACAAAGGAGGAATTATTATTTGTATTGTCCACTTTTAATAATGATAGGATTCTAGGTCTGGATGGATGTATAGTGGAATTATTTCTTGATTTCTTTCAGCTGTTGGGATAGGATCTACTTCTAGTGGTTGAAGAAGTCAGAAGGTCAAGGAAGGTCCCTATCAACATTAATACAACTTTTATTTCACTTATCCCCACAATGGATTTCACTGAAACCTTCAAAGGATTAAGGTCCATTTCTTTATGCAATTGTTTCTATAAGATCATCTCTAAGGTGATAACATTAAGACTTAAACCATTTCTCTCCATTTCATTCAAGCAGAACAATTTGGGTTCTTGAAAGGTAGGAAGATTCATTAAGCCATTGGTACATCACAAGAAGGACTTATTTCAATCAATATTTCAAATGATCCAATTGTTGTAGTCTAACTCGATCTATCTAAGGCATATGATAGGGTCTCATGGATTTATCTGAGATTATTGTTAATTCATATTGGTTTTTCTCTTCCTATAGTCAAGTGGGTTGTGGCATGTGTAACCTCTATCTCATTTGTAGTTTTAATTAATGGTGTTTCCTTTGGAATTTTTAGACCCTCTAGGGGGTTGAGACATGGTTGTCCTCTATCCCTCTACCTTTTTCTTCTTTTGGTAGAAGGTCTTAGAAGAGATTTGGATAATGCTAAAAGGAGGAGAAAAACACAAGGTATAAGGGTTGGCAGGAAGGAGAGACTCACCCATTTCTATTCGTAGATGATGTTTTGCTTTTTTGTTTTGGTTCAGATCAAGAACTCAATGCCTATTGGGATATTCTAGTCCTTTATAAAAAAATCCACAAGAATGGAATTCATTGAGACTAAATCTGCTCTCTATCCATATAAGCTCAATGATGAACTTGATGTAGTTATTACTAAATATATTCTCTTCCAAACTTTATACATCAATGCAGGGGAAAATTATTTGGGTTTATATATGAAACCAAATAATTATGTGAAAAATGACTGGTATCGGCCAACCAGGAAAGTGGAAAAAATAATTTCACATTGGTTCAAGAGATGGTTGTCAAGAGGATGCCATTTAGTTCTAGTAAATTATATGTTGGAGGCTATTCTTGTATACTAGCACACTCTATCCCATATCCCAAAATAAATCTTAGAAAAGATTAGGAAGTACTATTTCAACTTCCTGTGGTAGAATAGCAGTGAATATAAGGGTACCCATTGGGTAAACTGGAGAAAGATTGTATCCCCAAAGGAACTATGAGGATGGGGTCTAAAGGATATACATATGTTTGGATAGTCCCTAGCTGCAAAATCACTATGGATTGTGATCACTAAAGATATTTTGTGGAGAAGTATTTTAATTCAAAAATACATCGCTCTTGGTACAATGATGGATTGGATTAGGAGGGAAAGGAAAATCATCCAAAATGTTTCAAACCAATGGAAATATATGACCTTGGATTTTCCTATGATTGTGGGCTCCTTCCTCGCTTGGAAAGTTGGAAATGGGTCACAAGTTAGAGTGGGTGCTAATGCTATAATGGGTTGTGTCTTAAGTATATTTCTTTTAGAAGAATTTATTTACCATTTTCAAATGATTTGGAAAGTTTCATTAAATTCAATGTCAAATCCAACAATATCCACCATCTGTTCGCAAGGTTGGTTGAGTGTTGTTGATTTAAATTTGAAAAGTGAGTGGGCTAGTGATTGGAATAAATACATATCCACTCTTTGGAGGGAACATATTAGACTTGGTCCACTTGAGGATGAACATATTTGGGAGAGAAATATGGTTGGAGGAAGTTATTCATCTATATTGGGTTATGAGGCTTTATTTGGTCCAACAATAAATGATGAAGATTGGTAGTGGAAGAAACTTTGGAAATTCAAACTTCCCCCAAAACTATTTTATTTATGTGGATTTATTTTAATAATAAGGTACTAACTTGGGAGAGTTTAAGGAAAAGAAACAAGGAAGGGACTAGTATTTGTCTTCTTTGTAGGAGTAGTGAGGAAACAATTGTGCATATTTTTATGTCTTGTACTTATTCTCAGTAGGCTTGGAGGGACCTTGAAGGTCACTTGGGCCTCACGAACTTAAGGATCATGGATACTGTAGAAGGATTCTTCTCTAGATGGTTCTCCAACATAGACTTAAATCCTTTTTAGGAACTTCCTTTCTTGGTCCTTTGGGGTATCTGTCTAGCATGTAACTCGGTTTTATTTGAGGAAAGGTTTTTTCCATATTTTAAAATCTCTCCTCGGGTCCTAGATTTACTCTCATATTATAATAATAATACCATTAAAAAGCCACCAAGTCTTGTGGGTGAGCTTAGGGTGGACAAGTCTAGGCCATGGTGCTTTTTCAATAGTGCATACCAAGATATTATGTATGGATGTGGTTTTGTTCTACGTTTGTTTGATTACCATTTCTTTCATCTCAAAGAAAATGTAGGTAGGAGTACTAATAATTTTAGTTATTTTATGGATCTCTTATTAATTTTAAAGTTCTCGTCATGTCATAGATATGATACTCTTCAAGTATATGGATATTCTAGACTAGTCATCGACCATATATCTGGAAATATCCAACTGCATAATTTCATATTAAGGTCGCTGGAAAACCATCTTCATGAGATCAATGGATTATTTTTTCAGATTGAATTTTCCCATATCTTCAGGGAATTGAACCAAACAACGGACATGCTCTCTAAGTCACTATGTTACCTTAAAATCAATTCATACTAATGGAATTCAATGATGGGAGATCATTGATTTGCAATCAATTCATGATTTAGGACGTTTAAGAATGTTATTACTCTATAATATGTCAATTTTAATTCCATTTTTTTTCTTTGTAACTTCTGGTATGGACAATTTTGGACTTTTACTATATAGGGAGTATCTCTAGTGAAGAAACTATTAAAAGGATTGATAGGTCTAGTTGAATAGATTACTCTAAGTTCTTCTACTTGGAGAATCGGTTTTGATTGTGCTAATGCACCCGATAAATGTATTTATTTTCACCTTGAATATAAATACATATTTTTCTTTGGAAAAAAAACATTATTAGTGCCTAATGTATAAATATACAGTAAACCGAAAGTTCCCAAACAAAATGAAAATATTTGTTGAATGACTTGGATGCTTAAATTAATTAACACTAACTTAGGTTTAATTTATAATTCACCCTAAATTGGTAATTTGTGTATAATTATTGTAACAATTCTGCCTACAAATCCTCAATGTTGCATGCTCAAGAGTCCCCATCCCAATTGAAAAATGGCACTCCCTTGTCCTCAACATTTTCATTAGGTTTGGGAATTTCATAACATGTTGGGTCACTACCACATAATAACAAAAAATGGATTATCCTCCTTAAATTACTAATTTCTGATTGTAATGGTCAAGAGTATGAATATCACAAGTTGATTCAACTCTCAACTTGTGTGGTATTCGATAGATTCATAACTCATCGGTCCACACCATCAATGTCCCCTTACTCTCTATCATCCCTCTCATGAATGTTGTTATATGAAAAACCAACAGAAGCATCCCTAGTCATGTTTGTTTCGTTCAACGAAAAGACTTAAACTCGGGACCAAGGTCTAGTTATTGGGGGGGTTTGGAAAATTTGGTTAGCATAAATAAGTGGTTTTGGGGAAATAAGTATATAAATTCTAATATACTATGAACTTGTTATTAAGATAAACAAGTCTCGGTTGATTCAAAAATAACAAAACCACTTTATAGGAAGCATTGCATATAGTATCCAAATCCACTGGAAGGAATATTATTATAAAAGTATATAATAAACCCAAACTAGCCTTTTTCTATGAACACAGTTTGAACTTTTTTTTTCCCAGGAAAAAAAGCCTTTATATTCAAAAAAATGATATAATTACAGTCTTGTTGACGGGCGAAATTGATCGTCCGTCAACTGGGAGAGTAGAACCGGTCCAGGGTTGTCTAAATAACCCAAGCCGTTTGGAATGAACCACCCTGATGGGTTTAACGGCTCCGTTGGCCGCTCTAAGATCCTAGGAAAACCAAAGAGAAAACTAAACTAAACTAACTAATCTAACTAAAACTAATAAAACGAACTAAACTAAAACTAGATAAAACTAATAAAACAAACTAATCTAATTAAAAACAAACTACTAATTAAACTAAAAGTAAACTACTCTAACTATTATATACTATCTACTAATTACTATTAATTAACCGTCTAATTGCTAATTAAATTACAACTTATTCACAAATCTACAATATACACAAATAACAGATTTGAATAAAACCTGCAAAAATCATTTGATTACTGCCCTAAGACAGCGAGATATATTTTTGATTTTTATATTTTATGGATAAGAAATAAACTAACTGAAATTAAACGATCTAATATATTTACTGAAATTAAACAATCTAATATAAATCTAATTAAACTTATATCTAAATTAAACTACTAATAAGAACAGTAAATA
>JZKD02S1678381.1:102995-117986 GCA_000966675.3 Picea glauca | reverse complement strand
ATGCTAAATCATAACACCATGAATGATAGAATTTTTGTCTCTGATTAAAATCTGGAAATGAGTTACATCAAAATAGAGTTCTGAAGCTCGTACACAGTCTCCTGTCTTTTCTTTGTATCACCAACATACATTATTCACCCCCTTTACATGTTTCTACTACTTATTTATATAAAAATTACAAAAGGAGGCTATTTTCATTCCATAAAACCTAACTGATCTCCAAATCAGGTTGAATCAGTTTGAATCCCTAAACATAAGCAAAATATCAAGCCTACTCATTCATGATTCGGATTTTTCTGCTAAACCGGCTGGGTTTCACCAACGTTGACCAGATATTTAGGAAGATTTTTCACCATTGGCGTACATTCCAGATCAATCCCATGTCCTTCATTTGGGTCTACCTGTTATGCCACATGTTAGATCATAAAGCATTTACAGGAAGTTACCACATCTGTAATTTTTGAAAATTTCAATTTTTAACACAAAAATTCCATAAATCAATTTTAATGTAGAAATAACAATCATGATACTATATTAATCAATTTCAATAAAATATGAGGGATTTATGAAGGTTTAGTGAAGAAAATGGTGGATAATGATGGGATTTTAGGACAAAGGATAGGCCAAAGAATGAAACCAACACCGACCAAAAATAAAGGAGTTAGAATATAATTTATGTTTCTTCCATTTCTATGCCATTAAATTATTCATAGTAAAATAAAGTCCATTGTGAATATCAAGAGCCTCCTAATTGGATAACTCGTCCACCTTGGAATTTAGTTCCCTTAAAATATGAAAAAAGGACAACCACTCAAAATCCTGGTAGTTGAGCTTGATGTCACTCAGAATTTTGGCCAATCTGATATTTTGGATGTTTATTTTCCCTTGAACCCAGTCTATTACCATATTTGATCCCCTTAAGATATATAACTTGATGATGTCATTCTCTTTAGCTATATTCAAAAGGGTCCATAAAGCAGTAAAATTTTCACGATTGTTGGTGCCCCCCTGGGGAATATCTAATGTGAATATAATGAGACTGGTTAATGAATAGAACCACGCCAACCCCATGTTTTGGGGGGTGTACTTGAGATGCTTCATTGAAATAAACCCATAGGATAATGAAGTCTAAAGAATTCATAACAAGGCACCTCTTTTTAGGATCTTTGGGATCCTCTTTGAACTCGATGGCTTGGATTAACGTAATAGAAGTAGTAACTTTTGGAGGCACAAAGGTATCTTCAAAGATGGACAAGTTGTGTTCCCACCACAAGTTCGAAACCAATATGCTTGGAAGACTAGCATAAAGGGATACATAAATATCCATAATTCATCTTCATGTACAATATTCAAGGCTTCCCTTATTCAAGTCTGAGACTTCCCCCAACTTTTCTTTAATTAATTTTCCTATGTAAGGACAAGAAATAAATAAGTGAGTGATTGATTCTTCAGCTACCTTACATAGAGCACAATGATTTGGGCTGATCCATCCCCTCTTTATACCATTGTCCCAAGTTAAGAGATTATTTTTTAGTGCAAGCCAAAAAGTAAGATTGCAAAGTAAAGGGGCCTTAATATTCCATAGGTGTTTCCACCACCAAAAAAGAGGCGTCATCTATCTATATTCGAACTAGAATTTATACCTGAGTTTTGTGGTGAAAGACCTGTTATCCTCATTTTTTGGATAACTAAGGATATTATGTCTCGAGGCCCTCAGGTTGCAGATATGGAGTGTTGAGAGACTAAAGGACCACTAGTACCCTTTTGCACAGATGGAAAACCCACTCACCACCACATATGGTCACAGTTTTTCATATGGCATCCACCACACCAGCTAGCTTCCAAAAGGTAGTGGGCCTTGCTCCATGAGGTACAAGCCAGTATTATGGTGAGGATCATTTCAATATTTAATCCATTTGATTATGTTGTATCTTATATTTCTCTATATTTCATGATATATGCTTGGATATTATGCCTTTTCCCTACTTCACCTTGGTGGTTGACAGTATGCCCTAGTAAGTGGTTTTACTTGGGGATGGATTTTCTACTGGGAACTCCCTTAATGAGCCATCGTACCATTCCTGACCATACTTACCACTTTCCATCATTGTTCCCATCCATTTCCTTATCTCTTGGGATTTTAGGGTGTATTGACCCAAGAAGGGGATGAAGGCACAGAGGGGTTGATGTTGGGTAAAAGATAGAAGCCATGTATAAACCTTCCATATGCTTTGCCTAGGGATCACCCAATAAATAAATGAAATGCTTATCTTTGAGTAAATGGGACCCACAATATAATAAAGAATGCTTAAAAGGTTAGTTGAAGGATAGGAGGTCTCATCACGATCTGACCTATCATGTTCATGAATATCCAGTGGTATGACATTTTCATCATCTCGTCACCAAACCAAGGCAATGGCTCTCAGTTTCATGGTTGAGAGAAAGGAGGTCTCATCATGAGCCAACCTTATCATTTCCACTAGGTGTTTGTGGGTGACATTTACATTGTCTGGTCACCACACCATAGTAGTGACCTTCAACCTCTCCTTATGTTATATTGAAATAAAACAAAGAAATAAAGATAAAAGGAAATTAACGAGCTTGGAAAAAAGTGCATTGTGGACGAAGGTACCACACACCCTCTACAAAGGAACCCATGAATGAGACACTATGACCCCTTGTATGTCATGAGCCCTATTCCCATTGAGTCTTGACCCCAACAAATTCATCCACTGTTTTACATGGCTTAGAGAGGGATCTCTTGGAAACTCTTCTTGACCTAGGGAAAGATCTACCCAATAGGACACCTCGTCAACCCTCCCATATTCAAGCTTGATAAGTTGCATAGTGTCTTCAAGAAATTAATTGTTTGATATATTGATCTTTGATGCACATGCTTAGATGGTTTATTTATTGATTGGCTCCAATTATTATGATGTTATGACTTGATATCCTTGGAGGGCGTGCTCATTTTTCTTTGCAGGACATAGTTGGTGGACAATTTTGGGAGAACAAGCCTAGTTGGGGCTTCCAAGGGGCTACAAGCCCACAGGTTGGATGCCAAAGGCTCGCATGCCAGATGAGAAAGATCAGACTTGGAAGGATGATGACTTGGAATGCATGTCCCAACCCTCACTTTCCAAACGATATTCCCAGGAGGGGAAAAACGTCATCTTTTTTAGCTTGACGTCATGTGTGGGGGGCTAGGGCATGGTGGTGAGATGATATTCATTGGAACTTGGATGTTTTGAGGTGTTTGAGGCTTTGACCATGAAGAAATACATTTGTATGCTTGACACATGGATTTGGGAAGCCTTACTACCCTCCTACATCACCAATGACCTTCTCCTTGTGCCAAAACATCCCCTAAAGGGGTGACGCCCATGTAAATTAGGGTTTTATTTGTGCAAAAGTGAAATTTTAAATGAATTGTTTAATATTAATTTTTTAAGGGGGACATATTAGGGTTGTTGACCCCTAATATTATGGTTTACCCATTAATTTGTGGAAAAGTCACCTTGGTGACATTTTGTATAAATAAGAGATCATAAGATCTCACTATAACACAAATCTCCTTCGTTGTGGGAAGTATTGGTCTGAAATTTTCACTACACTTGGCTCTTTTTGTCTATTGTGCACTTTTTTATGGCTATATTGATGAATGGTTGATGGAGCAATGAGGCACTAGCCTTGGATGATGTTTTCTATCTTTTATGGTGGATTATCTTGGCATCTCTCTTGATCTTGGCATGGTCTTTTACTATTATGCTATCATTTTTTTTAAGTCAAGGATTGTTGTGCTAGGATATAGGTGGGAAGTATAAGGAAATACACCCCCATTATAGTATTCATCATTTTATACTTCATCACATTGATTATACAAGGGTTTTCGAAGAGAAGTATAAGGGCATACACCCTCTTAGCTTAAACCCTAGCTAGAGAAACTTGCCTTGGGAAGTAAAAGGTATTACACCCACAAGGAGGTAGATTATCTAGATATTTGTTTATTTTACTCCATTAACCCAATAGTAAAGGCACTAGTCATATCTTTTTTTTATTGGGGATATAAAATCATTGCCTTGGGAAACGTGAATTTTATCTTTTGAAAGATGTCTTGCTTGGAGTTGGTTTGCCTTATTGAGATGAGTCTTCCCCTATTATGGTGTCCTCTCTCTCCCAATACTTTTTTCTGCTGTTATAGAATTATATATTCAGCCATTAGGGCTGCAGAAACCCTAACTTATTTGCTTGAATAACTCTCTTATCAACCCTCAAAGTTTGCACACTTATTCTTCTTGGCCAAGCACAGTTTTTGGAAAAGTTTGAGGGGATTTCAGTGGCTGGTTTTATTTCTGTAGTACATTGAATTTTACATCCATAAGGTTGATATTATTTTCTACAGATAAGTGTTTACAACAACCTGATCTTTTATTGCTAGAATATTGGTTTTCATATTGAGTTTAGCTAGTCATTTACTAATCTTTATCTTGCATTTTCTACTTGATCTCTAACATTTATTGAGTAGATTATAGTACAATATTATTTTGGATATATATTTTTATCTATTGCTGCAAATTAGGGACAACAAGCTTAACTTTCTCATCCAACTAACATACATCATTGAAAAGTGTCTTTTCTTGTGTCTCGAGCATGTATTTCACCATTTGTAGGTTACTCAACATAATTGGAAACCCTTGGACCTTCCCAAGACTTCATTCCACACATTTAACTCTGATTAGACTTAACCTCTAGCAGATTCACTTCCATTTATCTCCATCTCTATCTCAATCCCCCCAGGGTCACCAGGATGGCCACCCTAAAGTGACCTAGTCACCCTTGAAGTGTAGGACCTACATCGAGGTGACATTGGGTGTAGGATTACCAAGTTGTAGTACTTTATTTTTGGTTGGGTCAGGATTTTCCCAACCTAAAACTTGCGCTATAAAATTTTGGTGTCGTTGCCGAAGAAGTTTTTTAATATTCTTCGTACCCTAAACAACAGTTTGGTAAGCTATCCCAAAGCCTTTTTCGTTAGCTTACCTAGAGACTCCACCCGAGGGACGTTCCCTTTCCATATTTATTGATGAGTTCATTTTGAAACTCATCTAGCGAATCCACCTTCTTAGAATCCTTCTTTCCCCAAACCTTTTCCCCCTAGAAGGTTCAATCCTTCTAAGGTTTACCAAAGAAGGCCTCCTATCAAGTCTCTCGTTGCTAAAACCATTTTCCATAATACCCTTCCTCTTGTTCCAATGGATAACCCTTGGGAAAGGGACCTCTACAAACCCCTTAACATGGCCAATATCCAAGGTTACCCTAACAAAATTACAATATAAGTCAAAAAGTGGTTGCCAAAGTTCCTAGGAAACGATGTGATAACTACCAAAGACCACATTTATGTCATGGGTCGAGATATGGACAATGCATGTATTGATCATGAAGATGTGGCCATGAGAATATTTGCTTCATCATTGACAAAAGAATCCCTTGATTGGTTTGAAGGAGTCCCTGATAATAATATCATGTCATATGATGATTTTTCCAACTTATTCAAGAGTAGATGGTTGAGAAAAGAAGATGGTGGGAAACTTGGAACTTAGTTCAATCAAATAAATAAATAGGAGAATGCAACAGTGAGGGAATTCATTTCCAATTTTGACAGGTTGTACAATCAAATTCCAACAAATTACCCTCCTACAACATCATCAGTTTGTCTCCTTTACATGAATGATTTTGAAGGGAAGTTCTGATACATTCTTAAAGATAAAAATACCACATCATTGACAAAGGGTAAAACATTCAATATCGACATTGAAGAGAATCTCCTTGATTCAAAAATAGAGCCTTTCTAGTACCCTTGTAACAATACAGAATTAAGGATGAAGGTTTCCAACAACAGTGTTCCTGATTCGATTGCTCTCTTGACACAAAAAATAGACCAAATGAATAATCAGTTTGTTCAAGTGCATAATCAGCTTATGAACCGTATGACTACAGTGGAAAGAAATCAATATGCTCCTAGATCTCATTTTTCCAGATAGCAGAGAGATGCCACCAATTGGAAACCAAGACCTGAACAAGAGGAAAAGGCCCTAGATACTTTGAAACTTGTTGGGACGGTTTATATAGAAGCTTGGTGTCTCCCATGCCAAGAACCCCATAGGGAAGATGAGTTCCCCCGACAAGATGAAGATTATCCTGATGATATGAACTTCACGATTTGCAATCTCAACTATGAATAGGTTACTCAATAGAATATCAATGAAGCCAGAAGAATAGGAGAAAGAGAAGGGATACTCTCTGCCTTAAGTAAATTGACAGATGATAAGAAGAAGGAATTGAGGAGGAGGGAAATCCTAACTTATAGAAGAAAAAATGCTTCATCCCCTCCATCACAACCTAATACTCCTCTTCCATCAGCAGAAAAGGTGGCTCCACCACCTCCACTATCGGTATGTGATTTTATTCCTAAGACAACTCCTACAAATGGCATTCAGTTAAATATAGATGTTGCAAGCATGTTTGGAAAACTAAATATGACGGTCCCTGTGACAGAAATGTGTAAGATCCCTTACGTAAAAAGGGAAATTTTGAAAATATTATAGGTTCCAACCGAGAGAGAGGATCCTCCGATCATGTTAAACATTATGTATCTTAATCGAACAAGGGAAAATAACCATCCTTTCTATCTTCCATTAGGCACGAATGGCCTTCGCATGAAAAATTGTATGCTTGATTCAAGTGCCTCAGTAAATGTCATATAATTGAAGGTAATGAAACAAATTGTTTTGAATAAAACTCGACCTTATGGAAATGTATGTGGTATTGATTCCAGAAAGGTCAAAGTCCTTAGTGTATGTGAGGACGTTGAGGTTTTCCTGGTTGATTTTCCACATATCAACATTCTCATGGACATAGAAGTGATTGATGTTCTAGATGCTTGAGGGATGATTTTATCTAGGAGTTGGTATACTTCTCTTGGGGGTTTCCTTAGCATGGATCTTAGCCATGCACACATTCCTATGGGAGATGGCACTTTTCAGATACTATATAATCGATAGAAAACTGATAGACACGTGATGGATCCTGATGGTCCTGATTATGCCAGCGAATGAAATTATGATGTACTCCCACAAATGATTAAGTATGATCCATATGAGGTATATTTTATGAAAGAGGACTCCATAGACATGATTATTCCATGGACAGATCAATACAAAGACAAACTTGCAAAATACCATGGGAAGGATCCGGGGTCTATCCAAATTTTGAAGAAGGAATATTGAAAACAAAGAAATTGTCAAAGATACAATCCACAAAGATATTCCATATGATGAGAATACTCCTTGCATCGATTTAAATGAAGGAAGTATTGTGCTCATGTGGGATAAAAGAAAGGGAAAGCCTAGATATGACTAAAAAGAAAACAATTCATGGCTTGTCCCTTACATCATCAAGAAGAATTCTAACAAAGAAAGGTATTATATGACAGCATTAGATGGGATAAATATGCCACTACCAGTATATGGATCTCTTATCCAACCTCAAATCCAAATCACATGACTTCTTTAGGGATCGTGCCCTAGGTAAGTAGGCAAGTCATTTTGATTCCCTGCATTTGCATCTTGAATGCTCATATTAGTTTAAATGTAATTGATTTTCACTTTTCTCTACTTGCATATTGATTTCATGCTTATCTTAGAATTTTTTTTTTAAATGTCAAAATATTATTTTTCTAGCTTAGTTGGTTTTGATTATGATCATACAAGAAAAAGGATGAATAGGCTATCCTACACTTGATAGTTTGATGTTTTCTTGCAAGAACATGTCTACCAGGAGATGTTATAGTTCTCATGGACTCTACGATGAGCACATGTCCCCAAGTAGGAGCCAGATGTTATCCCCATTTTGTGGATAACTAAGGAGATTATGTCTTGAGGCCCTCAGGTTGCAGATATGGAGTGCTGAGAGAGTACATGACCACCAATACCCTTTTGCACAGATGGAAAACCCATCACCACCACATATGGTCATAGTTTTTCAAATGGAATCCACCACACCAGATGGCTTCCGAAAGGAAGTGGGCCTTTCTCCATGAGGTACAATTCAGTATTATGGTGAGCATCATTTCAATATTTAAGCCATTTGATTATGTTGTATATTATATTTCTCTATATTTCATGATATATGTTTGGACATTATGCCTTTTTCCCTGCTTCACCTTGGTGGTTGAAATTCTTCCCTAGTAAGTGGTTTTCCTTGGGGATGGGTTTGCTATTGTGAACTCCCTTAATGAGCCGCCTTACCGTTCCTGACCATACTTACCACTTTCCATCATTGTTCCCCCACATTTCCTTATCTCTTGGGATTTTAGGGTGTATTGACCCAAGAAGGGGTTGTCCCTCATTCTATGGGAAGAAGGGGTTGAAGGCCTAGAGGGGTTGATGTTGGGTAAAATATAAAAGCCTTGTATAAAAATTCCATATGCTTCGCCCAGGAATCACCCAAGAAAGCAATGAAACACTTATATATGAGTAAAGGGGACCCACAATATAATAAAGAATGCTTAAAAGGTTAGTTGAAGGATAACATGTCTCATCACAATCTGACCTATCATGTCCATGAATATTTAGTGGTATGACATTTTCATCATCTGGTCACCAAACCAGGGCAATGGCTCTCAATTGCATGCCTGAGAGAAAGGGGGTCTCATCACGAGCCGTCCTTCTCATTTCCACTAGGTTTTTATGGGTGACATTTACATCGTTTGGTCACCACACCAAGGAAGTGAACTTCAACCTCTCCTTATTATATATTGAAAGAAAACAAAGACAGAAAGATAAAAGGAAATTGATGGGCTTGGAAAAACGTGCATTGCAGATGAAGATACCACACACCCTCTACAAAGGCACCCATGAATGAGACACTACAACCCCTTGTATGTCATGATCCCTATTCCCATTGAGTCTTGACCTCAACCACTTCATCCACTTTACATGGCTTAGAGAGGGATATCTTGGAAACTCTCCTTGACCTAGGGAAAGATCTACCCAATAGGATACCTTCTCAACCCTCCCATATTCAAGCTTGACAAGTCGCATAATGTCTTTGAGAAATTAATTGTTTGATATAGTGATATTTGATTCACATGCTTAGATGGATTATTTATTGATTGGATTCACTTATCATGATGTTATAATTTTATATTCTTGAAGGGCGTGCTCATTTGTCTTTGCATGACCTAGTTGGTGGACAATTTTGGGAGAATAAGCCTAGTTGGGGCTTCCATGGGGCTACAATCCCACAGGTTGAATGCCAAGGGACCGCATGTCAGATGAAAAATATCAAACTTGGAAGGCCTTGATGATGACTTGGACGACATAGCCCATCCCTCACTTTCCAAATGATTTTCCCAGGAGAGGAAAAACATCCTCTTTTTGAGCTTGACATCATGTGTGGGGGGCTAGGGCATGGTGGTGAGATGATATGCATTGGCACTTGGGAGTTTTGAGGTGTTTGAGGCTTTGACCATGAAGGAAGACATTTGGATGCTTAAAATGTGGCTTTGGGAAGCCTTACTACCCTCCTACATCACCAAGGACCTTCTCCTTGTACCAAAACATCCCCTAAAGGGGTGATGTACATGTAAATTAGGGTTTATTTGTGAAAAAGTGAAATTTTAAATGAATTTTTAATATTAATTTGTTAAGGGGGAAAGATTAGGGTTGTTGACCCCTAATCTTGTGGTTTACCCCTTAATTTGTGGACAATTCACCTCGGACGTGACATTTTGTTTAAATAAGAGATCATAAGATCTCATTTTAACATAACTCTCCTTCATTGTGAGAAGTATTGGTCTAAAAAAAATTCTACACTTGGATCTTTTTGTCTCTTATGCACTTTTTTATGGCTATATTGATGAATGGTTGATGGAGGAGTGAGGCACTAGCCTTGGATGTTGTTTTGTAGATTTTATGGTGGATTATCTCAGCATCTCTCTTGATCTTGGTATGGTCTCTTACTATTCTGCTATCATTTTTTTTAAGTCAAGGATTGTTGTGCTAGGATATATGTGGAAAGTATAAGGGCATACACCCCCACCATAGTCTTCATCATTTTATGCTTCATCTCATTGATTAAATACAAGGTTTTTCTAAGAGAAGTATAAGGGTATACACCCTCTTAGTTTAAACCCTAGCTAGAGAAACTTTCCTTGGGAAGTAAAAGGGATTACACCCCCAAGAATATATATTCTCTAGATATTTCTTTATTTGACTCCATTAACCCAATAGTAAAGGCACTAGTCATATATTTTTTGCATTGGATATATAAAATCATTGCCTTGGGAAACATGAATGTTTATCTTTTGAAAGATACATTGCTTGGAGTTGGTTTTCCTCATTGAGAGGAGTCTTCCCCTATTAGGGTGTCCCCTCTCTCCCACTGCTTCTTGATTCTGTTATTGAATTACATATTATTCCATTAGGGCTGCAGAAACCCTAACTCGTTTTCTTGAATAACTCTCTTATCAACCATTGGATTTTCCTCAAAGTTTGCACACTTATTCTTCTTGGTCCAACGCACTTTTTGGCAAAGTTTGGGGGGATTTCAGTGGCTAGTTTTCTTTTTGTAATAAGTTGAATGTTACATCCATAAGGATGATATAAATTTTTGCAGAAAAGTGTTTACAACAGCCTGATCGTTTATTGCTACAATATTGGTTTTCATCTTGAGTTTAGCTAGTCATTCACTAGTCTTTCTCTTGCATTTTCTACTTGATCTATAGAATTTATTGAGCATATTATATGTACCATATTATTTATGATATATATTTTTATCTATTGCTGCAAATTAGGGGAAAAAATATTAACTTGTTGATCCAACTAACATACATCATTGCAAAGTGTCTTTTCTTATGTCTCGTGCAGGTATTTCACCATTTGCAGGTTACTCAACATACTTGGAAACCCTTGGACCTTCCCAAGACTTCGTTCCACACATTTCACTCCACTTAGACTTGACCTTTAGGGGCTTCAATTCCATTTATCTCCATCTCCATATCAATCCCCTTAGGGTCACCAACATCTCCTCCTTAGAGTGACCTAGTCACCCTTGAAGTGTGGGACCTACATCAAGGTGACATTGGGTGTAGGATTCCCATGTTGTAGCACATTTTTTGTGGTTGGGTTAGGATTTTCCCAACCTACAAATTTCTCTATAACAATACCCATCCTTAGGATTCATCGTCAAACATAGAGAATCCTTAATATCCCTATCGATCATGATGGAATTTTCATAGAGTAACCATTCTTCCACCAACTCTCTAGGGAGGCCCAATATAGTTGATTCCAACCATATGACTCTACCTCTCAGCCAAGGATCACCCAAATAGACATCAGATAACAAAAAAATATTGTCTTCATGTAAATGATTCAACACGAAAACCGATAATATATAACGATTTTCAGTGCCCAACCAGGGGTCCAAACTGAGTTTCATGTGCCTCCCATTTCCTACTCTCCAAGCAGTCCAAGGTCCCACCAACTGAAATGATTCTACCAATGATTTACACACAATGAACCCTTTGGATGATTTGACAGTGATGCATAACCAATCTTCAATACTAATACTTGACATGTATTTTTAGCTCATAACCCTCACCCAAAGCGAATTAGATTGGGTTCGGCACCACATATTTTTTCCATCCAGGGCTTGATAAAAAAATCGAGTGTCCTTGAGACCTCTCCCCCCAAATTCCTTAGGGGAGGTGATAGTCTTTCAACTGACTAAATGAACTCCTCTCAGAAGGTTATTTCCATTCCATATATATTTAAAACTTAACCTATGAATCTTGTCCAATATTCCCTTAGGAATGGCTTCTATTGAATTCCAATACACAAGAAGACCTTCCAAGACCGATTTTATTAGAATGAACCTACCCCCACTTGACAACAACCCGTTCATCCAAATTGAGACTCGAACCTCCATTTTTCTAATAATCCCACTCCAATATTCTTTACGATAACGATTTGGCTTAAGTTAAAAGACAAGGTATTTAAACTCGTATTCAAAATAATTCCGTTGAGTTGGGATTAAGGAAAGGAGAGACTTGGACTCTACTTTAGAAAACTTAGTGAGAATAACGCATGATTTATCCAGGTTGATCGACATGCCTGAAGCTCGACAGTAGAGGTCAACCAATATTTTTAAAATTGATATGTCTCTCAAGGAACCATAGACACTAGAAAAAACTTCATCAATGAAAAGGAGGTGAGATATCATCTCTGAATCTGAGACTTTAGCCCCTCTCAAAGATTCATGATTACAAACATCCTTAATAAGTCTACTCATACCTTTGAAAATCAAAAGGAATAAGAAAGGAGATAGAGGACAACCTTGACGAAGCCCCTTAGAGGCTCTGAAGAAATGTGAAGGAGAATCGTTAATGAGGATGATAAAGGAAGCACTCTGAACGAATCCCAGGATCCAATTTACCTCTCCGATTGACATTCCTATCTAAAGAAGGGCCAATCTCAAGAACGTCCAACAAACCCTGTTGTATGCTTTTGAAGGTCCAATTTAAGAATGGTTTTCTTAATATTCTTTTTTTCACAAAATGGAGAACTTCCCGGACCATATCCATTGCATCATGGATTTGATGATTAGGGACAAATCCAAACTTCTCTTCCCCAATAACCTCATTCAAGAGAGACCTAATCCTTCTAGCAATAATCTTGGAAATCAATTTATATACCACATTGTAGTAAGAGATCGATCGAAATTCGTCAAGTGCGACAGCATCTTTCTTCTTAGGAATAAGGCAGAGAAAATTTGAATTTAAGGCTCCATGGACTCTTCCCATCCTCTAATACTCCTTTACTACTTCCACTAGATCTTCTTTCAACAGCTTATAGAAAGCTTTAAAAAATTCCACTATGAATCCATCCGGCCCAAGGCTCTTATCGCTCTGCATTGAGGAAAGAGAAACACTCACTTTAGCTTCTATAACTTCAACATTCAAAGCTTGGTTCATTTCATCTGCAAATATTGAGGGAATCTTGGTTCCTACCTCAAGGGTTTCCTGAATAGGACACCCCGTCGGAGCCTTAAATATATCTTCAAAATAGCTAGCACCTACTTCTGCCTTTCCATGAAAATAACTTACCAACACACCCTCTCCATTCTTGATTTCCCAAATGGAATTTAAATTTATTCTAATATTGGAAAACTTATGGAACAATTTCATATTGCAATCACCAGCTTGGAGCTAAAGGGAACGAATTTTTTGTCTCCATTCAATCTCCTCATTCTTCAACCATGTAGCTTTTCTCTCCTCTAGGTTTTTGAGGTTTTCAAGAAGTGAATCACTTAGAGCATCAGTGTCAATGGATCTTCGAAGACTGGATAGACTTGCTTCTATTTCCACTATCTCACTTTGCTTTCCGGCTCACCAAAATGGGAGCCACAACTTAATTACCTCCCTAATTCTCTTTAGATTAGCTTTGATTTGAACCATCAAAAGATCCTGATTCTCATGAGAGAGCTTGATCCAACATTCTTTTACCAACTTTTTGAAATCATCATCCTCCATCCAAACTTGATTTAAATTTAAGGGAGTTGGGGGAGCCTCTGATCTGAATTTCCATAGTAGAGAGATTGATCTATGGTTAGAGCTCCCACCTTCCTCAACAAATGACTTGAACCTAAAACTGATACCCAACAATGCCTCCAAAACAAGGAATATATCTAAACTCTTAGCTACTTCTTCTCTACCGGTTCTAAATTTGTGCCAAGTAGGAACAAGCTTGGTTGGATCTACATCAACTAGATGATGGAATTCAAGAAAATATTGGGAAAATCCCCTTTAATGGTCTTCTCTGTGGTGCGAGCCCCAAACCTCCCAAAGGGATAAAGTGAATTTTAAGTCGCCACCTACTACTATCAAAGGATCAATGAAAACTCTTGCCTCAAACAATTCTTCCCAAAAGGGGGACCTGTCGGAGTAAGGGCCATAGATATTTACCATAGAAAAATCAAATGCACATTCCTTATGCCTCAATTTAACAGAAATGGATGTATGAAACACTGAGGAAGAAACAACTTTGAATTCTAGGCTCCATCCCAATAGAATCCCGCCTGAAAAAACCTTTTGCGTCCATCGAACTAAAAGACCAATGTTTCATCCATGAACTACACAATTTAACCTTCATCTCACTAGGGCACATCGTCTCCTACAGCAGGATGATATCCGGCTTAAGTCTCAGGAGAATCCTTTTGAGGGAGAGTTTTTTAGGGGTGCCCCCAACCCCTCTACAATTGAAATAAAGGATAATCATTTAGAGGGGGGAACGAGGTGCTCCCCTCTCTAAGGTCCCTGATAATGGTAGAATGAGTTCCTTTTATAACTTCTCCAACCATCGTTTCCCTATCTTTCAAAATATTAGACTTCCTACCTACTTGAGACAACACAAGGGGTTTCAACGTTAAACCCCCCTTTGAGGAAGCATCACCAGAAAGATGACCTTTGGAACATATGGCATATCTACCGACCAAAGGAGAGGAGGGAGAGGGAGAACGGGAAGGGGGAAATAGAGAGGGTCCATCATAGGAGCCCGCATAATATTGAACTTCTGAAGAGGGAGAAAGGGGAGGGGAGGGGAGAGAAACATTAACCTACAAGCATGAAAGTTGAAGCATCGAGGTTCAACAAGGGAGAAGGGAACAAACCAACTTCAGGGCTCACATGAACAATAGGCGGGGGGACACAAAGGCCAGCATCCTCACCAAGATGTGACCGAGAAAGAGGCTAGGGCGTCAAACTATCATATGAAGATGAAACCATATCTTCCACAAAAGGAGTAACTTCAAGTAACTTGTTCTATGGAGAAGAGAAAAGAGGAGACTCCTTCCCAGAGATCATACCTGAATTAAAATCATGGACCTCAAATCCACCTGAAGAAGATGGCGTCTTCTCACTACAAACAAGTTCCA
>JZKD02S1678381.1:71557-94293 GCA_000966675.3 Picea glauca | reverse complement strand
ATAGTGTCTGACAGAGACACAAAATTTACTTCCAATTTTTGGAAATCACTGATGGCTGGTTTAGAGACCAAATTGTTGTTTAGCACCACCTATCACCCTCAAACCGACGGACAGATAGAAAGAGTGAATCAAATATTAGAGGATATGTTAAGGATGCATGTAATGCATCAACCCAAAAAATGGGAAGACTACCTGCCATTGGTAGAATTTTCCTACAACAACGGCTACCAAGCATCCTTAAAGATGAGTCCCTTCGAGTTCCTCTATGGTAGGCCGTGTAATACTCCAGTTAGCTGGAGTAACCCTGTAAACAGGATTTCTTTTGGACCTGATATGTTGAAAGAAATGGAACATCAAGTGACTCAGATAAAACAAAATCTGAAGGTCGCTCAGAATCGACAGAAAAGTTATACCGACCAAAAGAGAACTCCAAGAGAGTTCAAAATGGGAGACCATGTATATCTCAGAATTAAGCCCAAAAGGAGTTCCCTTAAAATGGGAGCTTGTGCCAAGTTGGCACCCCAGTATTTTGGACCCTTTGAGGTTCTAGATAGAGTGGGACCTGTAGCCTATCGGATAGCACTTCCTCCCACAGTAAAAGGACATAATGTTTTCCATGTTTCATTACTGAAGAAATATGTACATGATGCTAATCATATAATTGACTGGTCTATGATCCAGGTGGAACCAGAGGGAGAATTTCTACTAAACCCCAATGCATATTGGACAGAAAGGAAACCCCGCTCTGGAACCGAACCATTGCACAGGTCAAGGTGTAGTGGAAACAGTTTGGCCCAGATGAGGCTACATGGGAAATGGAGGATGCCATGAAACAGGCATATCCGATTTTGTTTGCATCCGAACATGCATGACATGTTGAAAGATAGAACATCGAGGATGATGTTTCTTTAAGGGGGAGGGAATTGTAACACCCTATTTCCCCTAGTTTGTAAAAATAACTGGACTGGCCAAGAACTATGGCAAACTCAGAAATGTGAATATGTGATGTGAATGGACCTTGTGGAAAAGGTCGATGAATGTGAATAATATTATGAATTTATATTGTAGGACTGCTGAGAGGGGATATGCTGAAAAAGAAACCACGATGGCTGCAGAAAGGTGGTGGAAGGCACCTGGAAAGGTGGCGTTAACTTCCATAGAAAATCAATACCGTATTTGGACTCCACTCGCCTGGAGAACCAAAAGCGGCTCGCTGGCCCCGAATTAAATGTCTCGCAGGCTAGCAGGTAGATGCCTCCTCAAAAATTAATGAGGGATGGGGAGGTGAACCACCCATCCGTAGAGCCGTCAGGCCTAACAAGCGCCAGGGAAGTCACGCCACACGCAACCTCGCAAGAGGATAAGGCATGGGGGAAAAGCGATTGGGGGTAGACGCGAGGGGGGAAAGAGAACTCTGGCTATATGTAGAGTGGGTCATAGCAGAGAGGAAGGAGAGTAACCTTCGCTCCTGGTCACTGGCAAACAGAGACGCAGTCTCACAGCATCGTGGTCTCAGCTCGGGGGTGGCTAGTGGTAAATCCACTGGGAGTCACTGAGCCTACGGTTGGGTGGAAACGAGCACCCCTCTCAACAGTTGCATAACCCCTGGTGTTACTTTCTAATAAGTGTTTTGCCTTTGGCATCTTTAAATATATGTATGCTGACATTTATGATCATAAGCTGTGAAATTGTGAATGATTTCATTATAAGAATGTCTGTATGGTGTCTTGATCAGTACTGGTAGTTGTATGTTTATATGGAAAGACTACGTATGGCTTATGTTCTCATAAATCGTTATTTATATGCATACTGATCTAATTCAGACTTCACGCCTGGTTCTCGAGAGAGAGATACCCTCATCTACCTCAGATAGTACCCTGGGTAAACCTCCCCATAGAGATACCCTTCTCGAAAAGGCCCATCAAGAACCTGGGAAAAGGACGTGAAGGCGCAAGGCCTTAAGAAATCCCTGATAAGTATCGAATTGATGGACGAGATCCCATCGGGAGATCGATGGTCACTCACGACCATCAGATCAGAAGAAGAAACTGGAGGGTTAAGCGCCTTAACCTTGAATAGGTGTTGATCGACGGATGAGATCTCGTCGGGAAATCTATGGTCACCCATGACCATTAGATTGGTAGGAGAAAGTAGGGGGTTAAATGCCTTACCACTTTTTCTTTCTATGTCCTCGTTGGTAGTGAAAAAATCAGGATCGTAGATCCCCAAGGTCCATGAGAACATCTGGACCATTGATTTTTCCATGTCCAGGAAGTCGTGGGAGAATGCACAAGTTAGGAACCTGTCTAAGCAGTCATATCTCGACTGGAAAACCTGACAGCCATTGGATCTGTCAGGAGATACTCGAGGGTTAAACCCCCAGTGAATAGGGGAGAAAGCCCTGAAATAGATCTGGACCGTCCGATTAAAGGAGGCCACGTGTCGTGAGATTTCCCATTTCGAGAAATCAGGAATCGAGAACTCGAGAGTTCTGGTGACGAAAGATCGGGGCATTCCATGGTAGAAACCCCGAAATAGATTCAGGTCATCCGATTAAAGGAGGCCATGTGTCGTGAGATTTCCCATTTCGGGAAATCGAGAGTCGGTAACTCGGGAGTTATGGGGACAAGAGATCGGGATGTTCTATGGTGGAAACTCCAAAGCAGTAGTAGACCGACCGATTTCGGGAGGCTACGTGTCAGGAGATTACCCGTTTTGGGAAATCAGGAATCAGGGATTCGGGAGTTCCATTGATAAGAGTTCGGGCTCTCGCCTTGATAAATCTCGACGGAAGAGAGAGCGTGGTCATGTGGGAAGAGGTCATATTGACCAGGGCATAACCCAAGGGGCTAATCACCGATTTAGGCTTGTTTGGCACTTCGACGTTTCGGCACTCGGGATACCGAAGGGCATGTTCCCTCGTGCTCTCAAACCCTGAAATCTAGACTTATAAATATCGAGATGTTAGCATGTGATTAAGTCCCGATGAATGGATGAGAGTCTTTTGGAGGATCTCAGGTCTATAACGACCGTTAGATGTGAGGAAGAGATGTCAACTTTAATTTGGGGCTCGAATGCGCCTTAGGGTAAGTGGCGAGTAGATCTGGATGACCAAAGTCCACTCGCCTAGATCTACAACTGAGGCTTCATTCCGAAGCCCCCTTGTTGTTCTTCCTTTAGCGGTGAGGGGGGGGTCCGGAATCGAACGTGCAACTCTGGAATGGTCAAGATTTATTCGCCTTGATCAATGACATTCAGGCGAATTCCGGACCCCCCTTGCCATTCTGCCTTTAATGTGGGGGGGGGGTCTAGAATGGTGTGGTGTGTGAAGTGGGACCCGTCTCCTGTCATGTCACCCACCATGTCATGTTTCCCCTCTCGCCACCTATACTCCACTCAACTGTGCGACAGGGTCGTTCCTAATGGCCATTTTCTAACCCTGTAGGGATTCGTCCCTATTGGCCAGTCACTAACCCTGTCGGGGTTCGACGGTTGCAGAGTCGAACGATTCGACATCCCTATAGCGCCAAGGTGCAAAATAAAAAGAGGCGCCATGATTATTTGACCTGTGATCATGACCCGCGATCACATGGGAGCAGAGAGAGAGAAAGATCTATCTTATGCTAGGCCTCCGTAGATATTTTGGGGGCTCTGATTCTGCAGAAATCAACGAAAGCTTGATTATGGTAGTGGGTATGTTACAGTGAAATATAAACAGAAGCTTCTAGTAGTCCATGTTTTGGGTCTAGGTCTTATTGTCGAAGACAAATTCTATGCTACCAACTAGCCCTTCATGAACGTCCACTTCCACCTGGATCCAAGCCCAACTTATGTCCTTCTTAGACACCCAATTCAACTCTAGACTTAAAAAGGAACCAATTTGTTACCTAAAACTTCCAAATAATCCCTTGACTAGAATTCCAAGGGCAACCTGGAAAGAATTGCCTATACCTTCATCGTAGAGACCGATTCCCACATTGGATCGAAATCAACTGACCAAGGTTTCAAATTAAGGCCCACCAATCCCCAAGACCAATTATTTATTAGGATTGCAGATATGTCTTCTTTAGATTTCATTGAAAAGGAGAACCAACCCCGCTGCAATACGTGAACAAGAGGTATGTTAGTGAGAATAGGATATCATCCCTTCTTCACCCATGAAAGAATTTCCTTTTCGCCAGACATTTTACCAGAAAAAATGCCTACCAAAATATTTTTGTCAAACTGAAAAATCTCAGGGATGGATATGTCCACCCACACCACCATTTTTATTGCACCGCCCCTTTGTTTGATACACATAGAAGAGCACTTAGGAAACTAAACCCTGTTGTCATCTCTTCCAAAGCTACATTTGATTCTCGATGGCAATCTTTTCTCAAGATAGGGAAGAGGACAATCTTCCATATGAAAAAAAGCATTCAGACCGTAGAGAGATGAGTTAAAGAGTTGAGCAGGAAATCCCAAGAGTAAAATGGATGGACAATCACAATAAAATCTAGAAGGGTCTGAATCTGGACACTAACTAAAGTTAGCATGAGCCCCATCCTGGGAAGATCCATTTTTTGGACGTCCGGATTCCACCTAGAGAGGAGACGAAGGCCTAGAATGTTGCTTGAGGAACTCATCTTGTGTGATAAAAGATGCATCTAGGGGTGGACTTGCTTCGTAGTCCACCAGGTCTAACAGAGGAGATGTCATGAGGATAGGGCACGTGGAAATCACGTGAATATAGGGAAGGGAAATGAGAGGGGAAGGGGAGGAGAAACATATGAAGCCGATAAAAAAAAATAGGATTCAAAGAAGGGAGGTACCAAATAAAGGGACAAGGAAGGGGAGGGGCTTAGACCCTTTCCTTGGGTTTTACTAGCTGCAAATAATATCCCCCGAAGAACCAACTACAGATCCAATATCGAATTCCCTAATCAAACATTGTTTGAACTTATGCAACAAAAAAAAAACAATTTATGGAAAGCGACAGAAGGGTATGGAATTGATTATAGATATTTAATCTTATTTATATTATGTTAACATAAGTACATGGAATAGGATCATGGTGAAATTCTTCTTCTTATAAGTTGGAAAACAATCTATTCTCTTATCTCAGCTACCATTTTCTTATAAACTCAACTATGTTTTTCTTTTCCTTATTTTTTACTATAGTACAGATGAAAAATATATGAAACAAAAAAATAGAAAATTACCATTGGTATCTCAAATAGTTTAGGTAGAGAGGAGACTAGCCAGTGAAAAAGAGGGAAGATGCCTTTTGTGAACCATTAATCCTTTTGGCATGTTTTCTGCTAGCACTCCACATACAATGTTTCAACCAAATATTTCTTAGCAGTATTTTTCCATTTTCTTTCCAACTTCAACCAAAATATTGATGCCAAGATTCATCTTTATAATATTTCTTCTTGTTCTTGTGATGTCATGGATTCTAAATTCCACATAGATATCACTATGACAATTAGTCAAATCCTCGATATTTTCTTGTCAGATGGACACCTGGAAAAATATGTTTCACTATTGTCTCCAAGTGAACTATTTGTGAAATGATGGTACAACACAAATTTTGGAAGATGTGAAGTGAGATGAAGGCCCCTCCAATTCTTTATGTTCATGTCCAGAGAGAAAGAAGGAGAAGGAAGGCAAGTCAAAAACTGTTACTAAATCTTTTGTCTCTCTCTATATTCTCCTTTCTCAAACCTAAGAACTTCATAGTCTAAATCAATTCGATTTTTACAGGCCCATGCATGAATATGAGGCTAAAATACTTCCATTGCAAAAAGTATAGAAACATCTAATAAAAGGAGAGGAAAGGAGTTACAGAGTTAAAGTGGAGTGAATTCACAAGTGTAATGTAAGGACATGAAGAGGATGAGTCGTGGATGTAGGTGGCAAGGGTAGAATTAATTGTGAGAATGGTATAGGTATACATTAATTTAATGAATGGTGTTGTCTAAGCATTCGATTTTTTGAACTTTTTATCGGAATCCAACAAAACAGATCTTGGTCAAATCATCATTTTTTGTTGTTTAAATTGCATTTTTCGAATGCATAAATAGATTCAACATCTTGAAAAACCATTGGGGAACTCGAATTATATAGACTCAATCACTCAAATATGGAGTTCCAACAATGTTTTGTCAGATTTTGGACAAAATTGATAGTAAAATATGCCCGTGAAAACATCAAAAAGTCAAATGTTTAGACTACTCGTTTAATGAATATGTTGATGGGGTTAGAAAAATATCTTCCTCATTAGCAAATGACATCCTATCCAATATTTAATACACCACACAATTTTTTTTTCTCCTCCACCTCCTTTGCATTGCTTCTAGTGCACTACCACGGGATACCACCAGCAACAACGAAAGATAATTTATTTTTCTCAAGGATGAAAATTGATATAGGGAGTAGATAGATGGAGTTGGAAAGAATTGAATACTTTCATATCAATAATTACGGCCTTCGTCTCCTTAACAACGTGATGACACCTCACCCAAGTATGGTCAACATTAAATGTGGTAATAATGAAAATTCTACACATTACAAATAAAAATAGTACATTAATATTAAATTTATTACAAATTTTAGGGTTACATTAAATAATTTTCTCAATCCCAAGAAGGTCAATGTTCGCTCTACAATAATACCAAAAAAATCAATGAATGGTATGAGAGATAGATAAATTCAAATATTTAAAAATAATAATAAAATTCAAAGTGTAATGTCAAACTATAGAAAACACGTAATTCTTTTGGTCAATTAGCAAAATAATAAAAAAACAACACAAAACTCATTACTATATACCATGTCTCTCAATAGGTATAATAATTCATAAAAAAATTGTTATAATGTAAATTTAAATAGTATTTTTACATATGGATTTTTACAATTAAAAATTGCATATCTTAAAGGACTTCATCCCATTTGTCCTTAATAAATTGGGGTTAAAATGGATTTGTATTGATATTAACATTAATAATATTAATATTTTTGTAATGAATATATTTATCACTGTTAGGAAATTCAAGACACTTCCACACTAATCCTAGTAGAAGAGGAGAAGAATTTAATCAAGAAAGCAAATGAAAACAAGCAATCACACAGTACACCGAGATTTTACCGTGGAAACCCTTAACCGGGAAAACCAACATCCCTTTGAGCGTTCTTCTCTCTTGTTGTCTTATTCTTTCAGAATAAAAGGTTACATGTCTAACCTTGGTCCACACCTAAGACACAATCAACATCATACCCTCTTGCACAAGAAATAACAACCCTGTAGCCAAATCGAATTACATATGCATGACCAACAACCTGCACTTACACATGCATTAACCTACAAAAGTGCATTTCAAGATAACCTTACAACAACAACCTTTATGGCCTTACAACACACCTCTGTATAGGATTTACAATAGGGAAAACCCTAAATATTGGTGCCCAAAAATGGTTACAAATCCATGCATATCATTGGATACAAATCCTGCAAATCCTAGGATTATGTTGTAGTCGACTCCAATTCGGGTTTACCATTCGACTACCAGTCGACCTTCATTCGGTCTCTAATCGATTGTCTCATGCCTGCACTTCAACCTCTTTTTGGTTGACTTGTCTTCAATACCTTCAACTTTGAATTTACCCGGTCGACTTTCTCATCCTTTGACTTGCTATCAATCTACATTGACTTTAACTATCAGTTGATTCACCTTGACTAGAATTTCACTGCAAAGAATATAACAACCCAACATTATCCCACTTGTTGTCTTCTTTGCTAAAACAGAATATTCCTAAACTTTCGCTCACAAACCCAGGGAAGCAATTCCCATTTCCTCTCTGCACCAAGAGAAATTCACAACACTCACAGACTTGGTCAATGAGTCTACTATGTTTTCCAACTTGTCTAATTTCTCCAGTAGCACCTTGTTACTTTCCACCATATATATTACGAAATGGTATTGTACATCAATGTGCTTATTCTTTGAATGATAAGTAGGGTTCTTTGCCGAAAATATTGCGCTTTGACTATCGCAAATTACCTTCATAATTCTCTTCCCAAACCCAATTCTTGAACACAATATTTGAAGTCATACTGCTTCTTTACTTCCATGAGTGGCCACCATGTATTCAGCTTCTATTGTTGACAAGGCTACGACCGCATGTCTCTTTCTCATCCAACTTATTGCTCCATCGAACATCTTGAAGACATATCCGTTGGTCGACCTTTGTCGATCCAGATCTCCAACCCAGTCGGTGTCAATGTTACACGTCAACAGTCCTCACTTCGATAATATCCCATTATCATTATCGCAAGTGTCACAAAAGTCATATTCTCATCCCGCATGTGTCGCATTGTGGACGACATCATAAGAACACTTGGTACATCCTCTAAAACTTGTTAGAAGAGGAAAACATGTCATTTGGAAAAGCTTACAAACTTTTTACCTTGAAGAATGATCATCTTAAACGAATTTTTGGAGATCAACGCTCCCCTGCCCACATGCAGGAAGTGCTATAGCGCTTTGTTTCCAGCTTTAATGGAGTGTCGATCTGTTGAGAGAATCTTGGGGAAGAATCCCCCTTATCTCTAAGGATATCTATAAATAATCCGAGTTAGTTTGACTCAAATCCAAGTTATAGGTCGGATCTAAGGGAAATCCCACAACTGATGGAATCATATCCTCAAATTATTCCAAATATAAATAAGGTGGTTGTGCCTCTCAATGCCTATATAAGGAGGCATTCTCATGGTGAAAAAAGGGGAGAATATCAGTGAAAAGTATTTTCATTTTGATTGTGGATATTTTGAGCAAGGGGTTGGACAAGGAGGACTTGGTGAGACTGCTACATCTGCATCTACAGATTGTAAGCACCTTGTTATGTTCTCATTAATATATGTGCTTGGTTTGTTTCCTTCAAGTTTGTTTATGTTTGCATGGGCTTGTTTCTTCTTGATAAATCTAGTTTAAACTAATCTTGGTAGAATAGGAAGCATGCATTGTCTTTGGTGTCTATTGAATTGCATAACTCATTAAAAAGATTGAAGATCAAGTTCATCCTAGACCGAGCAAGGACACACATAAGAAAAAGGTACATCATGATTTCTTCCTCTTTTCCTTTGACTAGTTTAACTACAATTAAACGAATTTCAGTGTTCAATGTTAGCATTTTTCTGTCTTGGTCATAGGGGTCTAATATCCAAGAGGACATTCACATGTCCATAGGGTAATTTTCCTACAACAATTGACAAAGCCATGTACATCTAATTTACCACTGTCAAATCCAGGTCTTCCTTGGTAGCATATAACATAGTCCTTTGTGCCACAAAAATACTTGAATAATCTTTTGACAGTTGTCCAATGCTCCTTTCCAGGTGTCGACATGTACCTTCTCAACATTCCCACTGCATGGGAAATGTTTGGTCGAGTGTATACCATATCACACATCAGACTACCAACCACACTTGCATAGGGAACATGTTCCATGTCCTTTATCTCTTCCCATGTCTTTGGACACTGTTCAACAGTAAGCCTTTCTCCCACTAGAATTGGCACCTTCATCAGTTTGCAATCCATCATATTGAATAATTTCATAACTATTTCAATACTTCATATGATTCAAACATAGCTTTCTAGTGACTCGATCTCTCTTAATCTCCATTTATAGAATGAAGTTATCTAAACCGAGATCCTTCATGTTGAACTTGGAGGATAGCTTCTTCTTCACCTCCTTTATTGCATCCATGTTTTTTCCAATCAGCATCATGTCATCGACATACAAAGCTACATATATGAAATTCCCACCTTCTTCCTTGGAATATATGCAGTGATCAACTTTACTTCTCACAAATCCCAAACTAAGAATGTATGTGTCAAACTTTGGGTACCACATCCTTGGCGATTTCTTTAGACCATAAAGGGATATTTTGATTTTTCACACCAACTCTTGCTTTCCTTTTACTAAAAATCCTTCAGGTTGTTTCATGTAGATTTATTCTTCCAGGTCCCCATGTAGGAATGTTGTCTTCACATCCATTTGTTCTATCTCTAGATCGAATGTTGCAGCCAGATACATTAGTACTCTAATGGAATTTATTTTTACAATAGGGGAAAAAATCTTGCCAAAGTCGACTCCATCGACTTGGGAATATCCTTTCACTACCAGTCGAACTTTGAACTTCTCAACTTAACCTGCAAAATTCATCTTATTCTTCAACACCCACTTGCTACCGATGGGATTTCTTCCACTAGGTAACTTGACTAAATCCCATGTCTCATTCTTGTATAAGGATTCCATCTCTTCGACCGTGTCATCCTTCCAAATTTTACCCTTTGTTGAGTTGTCTACCTGACTGCCCAACTTGGGCTCATCGTCAATGGTAGTTAACATGAATGTGGAATGGAAGTTGGGTGGACTATACCTTTCAACTGATTTTCTTATTCTTTTTTACCTCCTTACCACCAGATTCAATTGTTCCACCTCTTCCTCAGATTCATTCGACTCATCTGAATCATCTTCTTCATTCCTCAATTAAAACCGCACCATATCAGGATAATTCTCTGTCTAAACAACTTCCTCAGGCTCAGATTTACCTCAAACTTCTCTGAAGACCACATCTTTATTTTACATTTTTATCCTTGATGTAGGATCCCAAAGCTTATATCCTTTCATCCCTTGTTTATACCTGATGAAAATACATTTAACTGCCTTCTTGTCTAACTTGCTTTGATTTTCCTTGGGAACATGCACAAATGCATCATAGCCAAATACTTTGAGATGTGACAATGAAGGATTCTTACCAGATCATACCTCATTTGTAGTTGTGTCGACTAGTGTCGACGAAGGAGACACATTCACAAGATATCTTGCAGTCTCGAGTGCCTCTGCCTAGAATACTTGTGTGAGCCCAACACCACTCAGGATGCTCCTTTCCTTGTCCATCAACATTCTGTTCATTCTCTCAGTATCTCCATTTTTCTGTGGGGTATATGGTGTGGAATTTTGGCATATTATGCCACACTGCTTACATAACTGATCAAATTCCTTTCCACAAAATTTTCCACCATTGCTAGTCCTCAACACTTTAATCCTCTTCTCTATCTGGTTTTCCAAAAGATATTTAAACTCCTTAAATCTCTCGAAAACCTCTGATTTATTCCTCAGGAAATATATCCATGTCTTCCTGGAAAAAATATCTATGAAGGAGACATAATACAGGGATCCACCAAGTGAAGGAACTGTAACCAAGCCAAACACATCACTATGAACCAGTTCTAGAATCCCATTTTCCCTTATCACTCCATATGGAAACCTTACCTAACTTTGTTTCCCATATATGAAATGTTCACAAAAGTCGACTTCTAAAACACATTTAGGAAAACCTTTGACCATACCTTTTCTTTGCATAACTCTAAGTCCTTTTTCTCCAATGTGTCCCATCCTCTCGTGCCATAACCTGGTCGGGTCGAGTTCATCATGTATTGTTGAGTCGGTTTGAATCGACTTATTTCTAGTCAATTCGAGTTGTGTCGATATCAAGTCGAGTCAAGTCACAATTGATTCAATTTCAGGAGAAACGATGTTGTTGCATCCATTCGAGTCGACACTCCATAACAACTTGTATAAGGTACCAATCTAATATCCTCTCATTAAGACCATCACACCTCTAACCATTTTGCATGAATCCTTATGAAATAGAGTATGCATGCATGCGTCATTCATCTTGCTAATAGATATCAGGTTTCTTGTCAAACCCAAAATGTGTAGCACACCTGGAAGGATTAATTTCCTCCCATCCTGTAGTGTCATTCAGACTCTTCCCAATCCGACAATTCTGGTTTTTTATTCATCCCCTAGGAACACATCACCCCCATCATATTGTTCATATTCACAGAACCATTCTTTACATGGTGTCATATTATTGGATGCTCCTGAGTTGATCAACCAAACATCTTGATCTAATTATGTACTGGTTGACATTAGGTACACATTAACTCCCTTTTACAAGGTCATATTTCTCTCAGTCGACTGCTTCTTGTCAGATCCAACACTTCCTTCTATTTCCTTTGACTTACAATCCTTTTTATAATTCCAAGATTTACCACATTTCTAGCATCTTCACATTGACTTAACCAGGGATTTAGATCTACCCTTCAACTTGAAATTTCTACAAGAGAATCTTCCTTTGTCTCTGTCCACCGATCAACCTCTCACTACCAGAGAATCTTTGGTTGATCCTTCCATGTTCTTCCTTCTCATTTCTTCCGACAACATAGAAGCAACCACATCCTCTAGTGCGAGTGTCATTGTATTACTCCCAATAGCCACAACTAAGATATCCCAGGAGTTTGGAAAAGAACATAGTAGGATGATACATTTATCCTCATTAGTAATCTTTATATCCATAGAGGATAACTGACTCAACACAGTGTTAAATGAATTTAAATGCTAAGTCACCGAACTTCCATTACTCATCCTCAAAAGATACAATTTATTTCTGAGAAACAACTCATTTACCAGATATTTCAAATGGTATAAGCTTCTCAACTTGTCCCATGGTTTCTATGCTGAATATTCACCCGAGCCATTCAGTAGCACTGAATCCGCAAGACAAATTCGATTTTACTTATTTATTTTCCTTTGATTTTCTCCCATTCTTCCTTCGACATGCTTGTCGGTTGGGTACTTAGACAAACCATCATTCATTGTTCTAAATATACAAGAAGGTCTTCCATTTTAAGCTTCCACTCAAAATTATGGCCATGGAATCTTTCTATATCTATTCTGGAACTGCTCACCATTCTTTACCGTGATATTTAAAACAATTTATGACTTACGACTCTTATTGTACCTATGGTTTAGTTATCAGATTCAATATTTTCATATCAATCTCTGATATACACGCCAAAGAATTACACCACTATGATAACTCACTTTTCAGGGCATGCCTAATCTATGATACCACATGTCAGGAAATGCAGGACACTTCCACACTAATCCTAGAAGAAGAGAAGAAGAATTTAATCAAAAACACAAATGAAAACAAGCAATCACACAATACACCTAGATTTTACCCTGGAACCCTTAATCGAGAAAACCAACATTCCTTTGAGCGTTATTCTCTCTTGTTGTTTTATTCATTCAGAATAACAGGTTACATGTATAACCTTGGTCCACACCAAATACACAATCGAAATCATACCCTCTTTCACAAGCATGAACAACCCTGTAGCCAAATCAACTTACATATGCATGACTAGAAACCTACACGTACACATGCATTAACCTACAAAAGTTGATTTCAAGATCACCTTACAACATAAGCCTTTATGGCCTTAAAACACACTTATTTATAGGATTTACAATAGGAAAACCCCTAAATATTGGCACCCAAAAACGATTATAGATCCATGCATATCATTGGCTACAAATACCACAAATCCTGGGATTCTGTTGTAGTCGACTCCAAGTCGGGTTTACCAGTCGACTACCATTTGGCCCTCATTCAGTCTCTATTCAGTCATCTCACACCCACACTTCGACCTCTTGTTGGTTGACTTTCCATTGATACATTTGACTTCAACTTTACCCGGTCGACTTCCTCGACCTTCAACTTGTTGTCAATCTACCTCAACTTCGAATGCCAGTTGATTCACCTCAACTAGATTTTCACTACAAAGAATATAACAACCCAACAAGAACATCAATCATTTTTGTTAAATAAAATGTGCTAAATATACCACCTATCAATATATATGGGAATAATAATATTTTTAATGTGGTTGTTGCTAGTAACCACTTAGCTCATAGGAATATATAAATATTTGAATATTACCTATAATTCATATTAATTTATATTTGATTACTATATATTATTATATTATATATTCACTATTATAATAACAAGTGACGTAGTTGACAAGCCTCTATGTACATATCAATAAAATTTTGTGGCCACTAAACTCTGCAGCTAATTATTTTGTGGACAATAAAGTCTGCAACTAATCCGCGACCACGTAAACTTATATGTTCTCTGTCTTATATGGCTAGTAAACTATGTGGAAAATTATTTTGCAATCAAGTAAAAATTTGGAAATCTATGCAACCAAGTAAATTATGTGGCCAAGGTTACAACCCTCAAAGGAATTTATGCAACTATTATTCATGATCAAAGAACATATTGTGATTATTACATACATATATGTGGTGACTCTATGCTCAAAGGAATTTTTACAGTGATTGCATCCCATATATGTGGTGATTCTCTACTACAATTTTCCATATCTGTGATTATTCTAAGGTTATACTCTGTGAACATTGAGGCGTAGTGCTTGCATGACGTTCTAAAATAATGATCTTGGTTGTGGTGATTTAACTCTGCGAGGGGAATTGTATTGGAGTGGATCTACAACTAGGCTATTATGAAGTATATTTGAGCTCCATTCTATTTGTTTTTGCTACAATTCAAACCTTGTTATAAAGAAGGTGCACAAGTTTCTTTTCTTATTTATTTTCTCTACTTTCCAATATGAGCAATTCACCATAGATACCAAAACCTATCAAGGGGATGCTTATAAAATTAACCCTAAATAACATTTATGAACATATAGAATCATTAGAAAAACAGAGAGAACCCAAACTTCAAATAAAGTTAGAGGTAATGCTTGATAAAATATTTGGATCCTTAGAAGAAAAGATTCATAATAGAATATTAGGTTTCAAGACTCAATTTCATAAAATGAAGGTTATACTACAACAACTGGAAAAAAAAGAGACAAGAAAAGAAACAATCAACCCAAGAAGGAGAGGTCGAAGAAAATTGTAATCTAAGAGACAAGATTAAAGAGCTAAAAGACAAGCTAACTAACAATGTTTCCCTAATCTAGAAAATAAATTGGATATCAAACCCATCATAGAGGAAATGGATAAATTAATTGATTTGGATCACGATCATAAAAAAAAATCATTGAACCCCATAAATTTTGGTACAAAAGAGAAGAAAGACGAGGACATGCTAGCAATAGTAAAAGAAGAACTAAAAAATAAGTCACAAATTGAAACAACATACCTCATAGAAGTAAAGAGGTTGGAAAAAAAATTGAACATAAATATAGGTTGATTCATGTCAAGGTAATCTCTCATGACCATAAATATGACATACTCAGTAAATATCTGAGCTTAAAAGAGTCAATAATATTTGTAAATGAAGACCTCATTCCATAAGGCTGAGATGATTTAAGGAAGGAAGTTAAAAGGATAAAAGAAGACAGAAAGGAACAAAAAAGGGAAATAATTAGAAATCAAAAATATATTATTAAGGATAGAGACTAAAATCATAATAATAAATAGGAATTTGGGACACTCTGGATCCTCTCTTGGAACTTTTATGGCTTTCCATGGCACAAAGGTCCTAAGTTAAGTTGGATCCCAAGTGAATTTGATAATATTTTTATAGTCAAAACTTGGGAACATGAAGAATCTAATATCCCTAACATAGAAGTATTTTCCGTGTGGTAGACATGGAGCAAGAAATCCTACCATACAAGGATTGGATGCATAGCATTTTACATAAAAAAATAATATTTCCCTTCACATTCGGATCCATAAGATATTTCTCAATCAGTAAATTTGGATCATAGATATTTCAAAAATTAATGCTAAGAAGATTTATATATCAATATGTTATTTCATGCCTATTAATTCTACCATTTATAAGAAAAACAATCTAGATAAAAAATTTCCCTATAATAGGTTAGACAAGATATTTATAGTCTGAGAAATAAAGGTAATATCCTCCTACTAGGAGAATTTAATGCTAGAACTGCAACTAATCAAGCTATTATTTTAAGCGATGATTCTAATCCTATTCGTTTATGTCTAGAAGAGGACCTTATTTCAGCTAACAAATACAAAAGAAACTCTAAAGACCTGACTAAGAATTTGTTTGGTACTGAGTTAATCAATCTCTATAGTTATCAAGAACTAATAATTTGCAATGGTGTAATGAAGTGGCCAAAATCCAACTTGATGACTTGTAATAATGGACTAGGAAAGGCTTGTCATGGATTATGTGATATCTAATATCCCCGTATACAACCAATTAGTAAATTTTGGCCTTTTAAATGACCATGAACCTGACTCTAATCATAGACTTTTAACCCTAACTCTAAACTTTTCTATGCACAAAAACCCCATTGAAAAAAATGATAACCAAAGAAACCTACTCTTTGATAAAAGTAAAGATGATATTTTCTTAAAGGATTTAAACAGTGAATTAAATATCCTACTATATAAGGACAATATCGAATACCTATGTCATAATTTTATGATAACTCTTTCTACTTCCATTAGCAAGTTCTCTATTGAAGTGTTATATGAAAAGAAAAATAGAACGACCAACCTTTGGTATGATAACAAGTGTAAACTTTCTAGGAAAGCCATTAAGGTTGTCTCAATGAGTTCATAAAACCCGATAAGATAAATACATACAAATCCATAATTAAAAGGAAAAAAGGTATTATATAAATAGAAATCAAGAGTAGATTTTGTGCCCATATAAGCTATATCGTAAGAAATTATGGAGGAAAATCCTAACTCGTAAAAATAAAGAAAATAATATGATTCCCTTGAAGGACTAGAATTCCTACCTTAAAATTATTTACAAATCCCCTAATTCCATGGACATGGTTCCAAATGTTTCTACAAAGGATGAAGTTTTTTCTATTGAAGACATAGATTTTGGGGTTAAGTGGTTCACTAATGGGAAAGCTAAGTACATCGAAGGCTACCAAGCTAAAATATTTAAAATTGAAGGGCCTATCCCCATCTCTCACATACACAAGCTCTTCAATTCAATAGTCAAGTAGGGCTTCCCTAGACCATATACAATGTTGGAAATATTTGTGTCATTGATTTCAAAGACAAGGGGATACTACAAATGTCCAAGATAAAGATTGCAAGATGGAGATTGTTGGAAATATTTTTTTTTGGATTTTTGATGCTCAATTCGGATACCCTATCTTTGAAGAATTTTTTACTCTATATACCTAGCTCAAATGGGAACATAGGTTACATGGTTGGAAATATTATTTTGATACTTTTCCAATGGTATATGGAACTTCTTCTAACTCCTTAGGAATAAGGAGATATGAATTTTTTTGTCAAACAACCCAGCTAGAAAGTTCAAGTCACCCCAACCAGTCTTTACAGATCGACCCTAAATGTGAGTGATGAACTTTTCAATTACTTCCTAATTAAGTTAGTGAAAAACTGAAGAGTTGTGCACTTAATTATCAATCAAGGTTGGTATATTACTTATGAATTGCCATGCATTGTATATGTTCAAGTGTAGTGATTTAATCACTAAGGAGTTGTAGTACTTTGAATGTCACAAGTTGAGATTTCAAGATACTTAATTAAGTCACCAAGCTATCCTACTTCTCAAATTGCAAGAAAATAAATATCATAATTTCAGAAAAAGAAAATCACATTTTACGGAAATGAATCGCAATGGCATAAGGTAAACCACACTTGAAAAACAAATGACACTGGCATAAAGTAATCTCACTTGTGGAAAATAAATCACACTGACAGAAATTAAATCACACTTGTGTAAAGTAAATCACACTTACAAAAAATAAATTTATGATAGCATCTAATGGTGACTTGCTCAAGTAAAATGATGATCTTGTCTTGCTATAATAGTTACATGTTTATACTTTCAATGTTAATTTACAAAACCAATAATATCAATCCAAAGTTGTTGAGGAATGAATTTGATACAAATCTAAGAGAATAAAGAATGGAGTAAATTTGCAAGTGGAGTTGCAGCAATGTGAGTTGCAACAACAGAGATGCAACACAAAAGTGATAGTGATGGGAGATGCAGCAACGAAGCTATAACACAAAAGATAAAACAATGTGAGTTGCAACGAAGGGAGTTGTGACAACATTTGTGATTAAAAAATTACACAAATTGAACCAATATTGAGTTGTAGATTAAGATTGTAGGACTCATGAAATAAGGAAACTAAACATTAACCACACCTGAATTGCAATTAATTGTTCTATGAAATATGGAATTGTAGCAAATTAAGAAAGGAAACAACTACATAATTAAATGAACAAAATTGAAATGTTGAATCCTACTCTTAATGCTACAGGAAGCACCTAAATAAGGAGGGGGGCCTACCCCCCCCCACCCTCTTAGACAAGGAATTGAGCTATGAAATCAAAATAGCAAGAGTACTCAACACACCATCACATGAACAAGAGAAGAAAATGAATTATATTGCATAATTCTGAAATTTATAATAACAGTAGAATGTCATCGCCAAGATAATTCACCCCAAGATCTAGGGAGGATGGGGTTCTTATAAAGTACAATCGATGTCTAAAATAACACAAATGGACAGATGGTTAGCCATGAGAATTAGGTTTTTCATCCATTTACATTGATATTTCCAAATTTTAGTAAAGACTGGGCATGTGCTGACTTGAATCAAATGAGCGACAATTAGTAGGAAAACTAACTTTTCTTTGGTTGTCCACTTTCCTCCTATCATCTTCCTATGTGAGGAACATTCCCTTACTGTTGACTGTAATGTTGAGTGTTGTGCTTGAGGACTTTGTACTCATATTTGAAGAAACAAAGAGTGCAATTAGAGTTGTGGTAGTTCTATTGTGCTTGGAGTTGCAGCAATGGAGAGGAATTGTTGTCACTATAAGGAGTTACAACTATTGTAAGGAATCCACTATAATTTATCCTATATAGTAGTGTTAGTGCATTAAATTAACAAGCTCCTTAAGAAATATGTAAGAATAACATAAAAATGGCATATGGGGAAATATTTGTGCGTTGATGAAAAGTGAGACAAAACTTAATAAGAAAGGTATCAAAAAGGAAAGGATTAGTGGAAAATAGAAAGGAAAAAGGTACTATACGGGTGTTGAAAGTGTTCCAATCTAGGCACCCATCATCTCCCCTAGCCCAAAATTGGTGCATGTCCCTATGGAACCAACTGTTATCACTCCAAGAAACCCTTTGTGGTTGCAGACCAAAGGTGCTTGGTAACATAAGAAATGAATGTTTTTGTATTTTGTAAAGGTGGATCAATGGGATAACTCAATTTAACTTATGGCATTCAGACATCAAAATGATAAACAAATAGACAGTGCTCTCCAAAATTGGTTAAACAGTAAAATAGCTTTCAGTGGATGAAGAAAAGATTGTTCATAAACCAGTGCAAAGCAGGGTCTAATAAACAACTAAAGGAACTGATTATAATGTCATGAACCAAATTCAAGGTTTGACAACAATATAAGGTTTGTGAACAATATAACAATATAACAGGTTTGAAAGAGAGGGTTTTTTCCCGTGATAGGGTTTCTGTCCTCAAACTTTAATTTCTTCCTGATTCCTCCCTGTTTGCTGGATGATGTTTTTACAGAATCCCTGAGCATTGAAATCCCTTTTCTCCTCCTGCGACTACTCTTGGGAGTAGAATCATTTCTTCTTCTAGACTTCTTTGCTTTTATCTCTGGAGGTCTTTCTGTCTCAAACTCATTCCAGAACAAGAAGAAACTCCATTCTATTTGCTTCCTCTGAAGAGCTTCTTTGACAAGGAGGGTAATCAACCCCTGATGAGATATTCTTCTTGTAACTTTAGTGGGCTAATCCTTTACCTGTTTTTCCATCTTAATCAGGGTCTTATGAAAGAAATAAGGTATGTTTAAGTGTTCTCTGCCTGTGAAGTCGTTTAACAATTTAAAATGATAGTACATCACTCTGTTATAACGCCCTTCACAGGTGATATATACCAGAATCGATTTCAGAAGGGTCTGCCACTTCGTTTCAAGATATGACATAGGAATATCCTTCTTCCAAGTCAACGTTTTATGCACTGGCAACAGGTATGATCTGAATTCAACATTTGAGGGTGAAGAATTTTTAAACCAACAATTACCTGTTCTGGACAACCCTGTGTATTCGACAATAGATGCTTCATCTATAATGAATTCCTCCTTGCCTATCTTAGCAACCCTTCCATCATATGAGAGGGCAAATGCTTCAGCAATTTGTTGATGAAAAGTTGACAGTTTTTCACAATATGTGAAAACTCCGACCTGTTTAAAACACTTTGCGACCTCTGGATGTTCTTCAAAATACCACATGCCATCCACTTCGGATCTTAATGCAGGACTGGCTTTTGACATGACTGAATTCAAACTGTATCTGAAACTGTAGGCAACAGGGTGTTTGGGAAACAACGGTTCTAGAAACTAGGGATATAATCGATATAATTTATGAACAATTGTGAAATCGTTTGACAGAGCATAGGATTGATAAATGCACTAGAATACCGACCCACATTTGAATGACATACTGACAGGGAAAGCCGAAACTTCAAATTTTTGGGGGCAATGGTATTTATGAAACTTTGACAGGAAATAGCTTACAGACTTACTCGATAACCCGATCAGATTTCCTTGACTCAAGATGCTGGCTGAACTCGGAGATACCTTGCCAATCGCCCGAGAAAGCGGGATCCAGATTTTGAAAACGCGATTCTGCTGATAAAATCGCGTGCTGGTGGTTATCTTCAACGATCCTCGGGCTTCATTATAACACATTGAGTTTTAAAATGAATGAATGACCTGTTAATAATGACTGATGTATCTGCCACTGGAAAGGAGGGAAGCTCCGTGCAACCGTATCTGGCGATCATTGCTGGCATGGATTTGAAAATGATTATTGCAGTGGATAATACGCAGGTGCTTCGAACCTTTCGGTTGAACCCCACGAATGAGCATCATCTCCCACAACGTGAGATTTTGGCGGTTTGAACTTCTAATCATTACAACGATTTTTGACATCTGGCTCGTGCGAAAGCACGAGCTTTCTTTTTGCTCATTCAAACATTTTCGGTGATTGCTTGCTTTTTGCATCGACCCTTTATCTGACGAAATTGAACACTTTCAGTGGTTAATGAGCACGCTGGAGGCTCGCCCAAACCACCGAAACCTGATATTTTGCCATTTTCTTAACTGAACTGAAATCAAAAATTTTCTCAGCTATAAAAAACTCAAAAGTAACTTAAGGATGCGACGAATAGCCATGATATCCACTACAAAATTCAACCGAAAGAACAGTTTCATTTTGGGAGTTAACATTTGGCTCCAACTCGGATGGGAATCTCCCTGTGAGGTGACCAAGAACCTAGCTAGACTCAGTAGCCTTATTACAATTTGAAAAATAGTTGCTAGTACCATTAGGCATGGAGTTATTAGAATACCAAAAGTAAAGAAAACAAAACTAAAAAAAGAAAATATGTACAAGAAGAACCTGGCTTCAAGGAAGCCTTATGATAAATAGATCTTCAGGAAGCGCCCGTTGAAAGGGCCCCCTGATACTGGCTCGCCTGAAAGAGTTTGGAGAACAAAGGTATTGTTCTGTTGCTCCGCTGTTATGACAAAAGGACCTGTCCAAAGAGCCTCAAATTTTCCGTGTTTCCTTTTCTCCTGCCTTGTTGCATCCCACTTTAAGACCATATCCCCTGTTTTAAATACATCTCATTTGACTTTCTTGTCGAAATTTTTCTTGATCCTCTCCTGATGCAATTCATTTTTTTCTAAGAGCTGCTCCCTATCTTGTTGCAGTTCTACCAAATCATGAATCCTCCTAGTCAAATCACTTGGTTCCTCACCAGTTTCTTGTAAGAATTTTGCAACTGGTAATGCAAGCTGAACAGGAAATATGGCCTCAGTACCATATACTAGCTTGAAAGGAGATGTACCAATTGATTTCTTGCAAGTTACCCTGTCAGCCCACAATGCAAACTTTAGTTTGGAATCCCAACCTCTGGCATTCTGTTCAAGCAGCTTCTTTATGATTATGACTAAACTCTTGTTTGATGACTCAGCTAGACCATTCTCTTGCGGATAGTAGGCTATGGAATGTACCAGCTGAATTCCCATCTCTTCACACAATTTCATCAAGTGTTTATCTTTGAATGCAGCAGCATTATCAGTGACCAATCTCTTGGGACAGCCAAATCTGGTGAATATATTCTCCTGCAGAAAGTTTATGATGACAGTGTGATTGGCATTCCAGGTGGGAATAGCCTCAATCCACTTTGTAAAGTAATTGGTGGCAACCAGAATCCACAGATGTTGTCCACTAGAAGGTGGATGAATCTCACCTATGAAGTCCAGGCCCCACTGCTGGAAAGGCCCTGTGACCACTATAGGTTTGAGAGGAAGGGACTTTAGTTGTTTTTTACCTTCAAATCTCTGACATTTGTCACATGTTTTCACAAATTCATACACATCTGAAAATAAGGATGGCCAATAGTAACCTGATCTTAAGATTTTGTGTGCTATGGTTTTCCAATAGTGATGTCCTCCGCAGTCACTATTGTGAATTTCACACATGTCTTTAGCTGCCTCCTCTTGATTCACACATCTCAGCAACAAACCAATGGGATTCTTCCAGAACAGCAAATTATCATTTATGCAGAAATTTACAGCTCTGAGTTTTAAAGCCTTTCTTTGAGTCTTTGTCAGATCTGATGGGACTGATAAAGTCTGCAAAAACTGAATGATATGGTTGTACCATTTACTTCTTTTACCATCAATGTCAGGTTGGACAAGGACATCTTTAACTGAACTGGAGGGAACAAAAGCTATTACCTTTGCCTGAAGAATGTAGACCCTGAAAGCCTTTAGTGACTTGA